>SRSE01000463.1:0-340169 GCA_005024645.1 Planiliza haematocheilus | reverse complement strand
GTAAAAGGCTTCATTGGGCAATTCAGCCTCTTGCTGGTCCCTGGTGGTGGTGGTCCCTGAGGGTGGCTCACCTGCTGCTGTTCTTAATTCCCTTGTTCTGTGCAGTTATGTCCTTTCTTGTGCTGCTTTTGTTAGGTTTGCCTTCCTCTTTGGACTGGCCTTTTTGTTTGTTTTGGCCTTTTTGGCACTTTTTGGTTTGACTGTGTGGCTTTGATTTTTTGGATTTTCAGTCCTGCCTGATAAAATAATTTTTCATATACTTTGTCACTTTTTTTCAGCAGTTTCAGTGCTCTTTAAGTTCATCCCTGATTCACTTAAAGCAAATTTATTTATTTTATCTACTGTCTCTGCCTTATCAGTCACGGCCCTGTGCCCTATTCTTTGCATTACACTACACTGTTAACTTTTTAGCGTAAATTTACAGTAATTTACAGGCAGCAGCTTCGCCAGCAAACTACTGTAGTTTTACAGTGTCTCGCTGTATTTCAGATTTCCAGTATATTACTGGAAATAAATCTACAGTTCTTTGTTGTAAATTTACAACGATACGTTGATTATGATATTGTATATTTACAGTATTTAAACCAGATCGCGAAGGTATAGATCGCGTGCCATTGAACTTATATTACTACTACAACTAATAATAATAATAATAATAATGATGATAAAGAAATGACAGTAGGACAATATTCATTTTCAAATATTTATTAAAATAAAAACAATGCAACACAAGTAAAACTAACTGTGCTGACTGATTCACTGATGTTGGCTTCTTCTCACTGCTTGGTTTTGTGTCCCTCTCAGGACTGATGTCACTGCAGCTTCTGGAAACAATATAGAAAGACATCAAATAAGAGCATGTTCAGTACAAGGTAGTGCAGTACAGAGATAAAGAACTTTGAGCCGCGTTAAAAAGAAGGAGTATCGGCCTTAACAATCAGTGTTCGTTAATATAAACCTGTTGCAATTGCACACACATGCTGCAAACTCTTATACTTATAGTATTGCACTGGCCACTACTACTACCATTACTACTGTCCATGTACTGCCTATTGACTATTTTTGCACCTTTACAACAACAACTACCTCTAAATGCACACAGCTGGAACACTCAGTCTTGTCTTGCCTTGTCTTGTCATACTTGTTTGTGAATCTGCACTTTACTGTTGTTCGTGGTTCATGTGTACGCATGGGATGGGGTGAAACGTAATTTCGATTCCTTTGTATGTCAAGTATATGCGAAGAAATTGACAATAAAGCTGACTTTGACTTTGATACACAATGCTAACATTCGCTAATTTTAGCTAACTAGCACGTTGCAAATAGAAACTTTTCGTGGCTGTTTTTATCCATGTAGAAACATACATACAAAGCACTATAGGTTAAACTTGCTATATCTTCCAGCAAAAGCAAGTTTTGTTTCAATGCTGTTATAAACTGAGAAAAAAAATTCTAATTTTAGCTAGCTCGCAAAAACGAAACTTTTCAACAGCTTCGTTATAAAACTGTTCCAAATGGCAGAAAATTCAACTGGAGAAATCCTTAAATGAAATATGAATATTTTTTTGTTTAGGTGCCGTGTTAAAAGATCCTGCCCAACAAAACTCCACTGAGGTGACAGTGTTCCCCTGTCATCTCGACTGGCTGCGGCTGAGCAGGGACAGGAATGGAGGGCAGCAAAGGCGGGGACTGGACTGAAACCTATGGTGGCATCATGCCTTCAGTGTGCACATTGTATGTAATTCTCTGCATACCTATGGTGGCATCATGCCTTCAGTGTGTCTTAAACAACCACACATAAAATATTGATATGTGCACATATTATATTGGTATTATATCATATTTGACTGTAGATTTATGAGTGAAGTTACCAACACAATTGGCCGTAACACACTCACCCATTTTAGAGTCACATTCCCTCTCTCTGTCTCTCTCTCTCATTTTCTCACAAACACACATAGGGCCTCAGACACAGGGAGAGAATGTTAACTTGTGTCTTTATTATTTTGTCAGAATGCACCAGAATGCTTCGTTTGTATGTTTTGACATTGATTTAGTTAAGTCACGCTCAGAAATGTGTCATCTGCTTATTAAAATCACACAAAAAAAAAATCGAGCGCCATCCCCACTTGTGTGAATGTGTTAAAATAAATGTTTTGATACTACTTTTGCAAGACGATGTAAAAATAAATGTTCACAGTCATTTCCCAGTGCCCTCCTGTTTTGTAATTTCTCCCAGAAATCTCCTGTAGCCTAATTTGCAAGACCATGTTAGACAGGCATTTCCCAGGTTGTCAGATTGTGTATGAAATACACTCTACACATAAACAGTCACTTACTTTCAATTTAAACTTTTTTTGTAATAAAACCTGGCAACTCAAAAATAAGGAAGCGGCTGCAGACTGCGCAGCCACCGTCAAATTGTTCGGGAAGAATTTTTATAATTACTAATACATCACATAAACTGTTATTGAGTGTTGTTGATACAGTAGGAAACTTGTGTCCTTTGAACACAATCTGACAGCAGCTAGCCTAAACAAATCAATAAGACCTAATATAACGGTGGGATCCTACTAGAGCGGCGAAAACCATTCAGACGCTTCGCTCTCTTTGACTTAACTTTGGAAGGGCTGATTTTCAAGCATGCTGAGGCGTTTCCAGCGATGCAGCCGAAATCAGCTGTTCCAGTGTTAAATCAATGGGAGCGAGGTGACCGAATGGTTCCTCGCTCTAGTGGGATCGTGCCGCATAGGTCATAATTACATCGGGTTTACGTTGGCTCACGGTCGGCGATCATTTGGTTTACGTCGGTATGCCGACGTCTTCCCGACGTCGTGCCGATTAGCTACCGATCTCCATAAGACGTCGCGCCGACGCACTTTATGTCGGGCAGGAACCCTCGCCCCGACGTCGGCCCGACGTAATTTGTTGTCTGGGTTACACCAAAGTTATAATCAACTAAAATAAAATTCAAGCTGCAAAAACAACCTTTTGCCAGATAATAAAAAGGTCTTCCAATGTCGGTTAAAATTTTAGTTCCCGCACTTTCCTTTCACCTTCCCATGATGCTCAGCTGTTTACAGTAAAGTTTACAGTATAATCCTGTAAAAAATGGCATTGTCTTAAAGTGCTGTAATTTGCTGTAATCACATTTTTTTTTCTCCCAGATTGCATTGCGGTTTACTGTATGACACTGTATAACAGGAATACAGTAAAATACTGTTCAGATTTCACTGTAAATTTACATCAAAGGTTTACAGTGTAGGTTAGTTTTCTGTCCCCAGGTGGCGTTGTCAGTCCCTCCATATTTAACGTTACAAACTCCCACTCCTTGCCCCACATGTCTGAAGCTATTATGTGTAAGGTTTAAAGGGTGTGGCCATAAATACAGTTAAAATCACAATGATACAACCCCCATTGAAAATTATGTTTACTGGCAAAATGCATAAAACTGGCTGCTGTTTGTAGCACATCAAATGAGAACTGTTAGGGAGGAACTTGTGGTGATGCCGATGAAGAAGAAGAAGCACCAGAGTCCTGTATGTCTTATGCCTGAAGGAGTTTATTTAGGCCTGTATACGAGGAGAACAGAAGCTTCGTCATCACAACATAAGTGCAATTCTAAGCATGTTCGAGCATGTTCTCCCTGTTTCTTATACTAGCAGGCAAGGCCAAGGCAGCAAACGGGAGATGTGTTCACATCCAGTTGGATATTGTACATAAACATGAAGATAAGCATTCACACCAGCTAGGAAATACAAAAGTGTCAGACAGTGACAGAGCGTAATTTTAAACTTTAGGCTTATTTAAGCTACTTGATTTCCAGTGGCCACGTTGACATGATTGACAAATGGAAACATGAATGTAGCTTGAGTTATATAATATAATATAATACAATATAATATAATATAATTATGTAATAGTAATAATAATAACAATAATAATAATACATAATGTCCAATATTAAGGGGCCTACTGTAGGAATAGTAGCAAATAGTAGCAAAACACTGTCAGAACAATGTGTGTCAACTTGGTAAATGGTAAATGGCCTTGCTTTTATATAGCGCTTTTCTACCTATTGATACTCAAAGCACTTTTACAGTCAGAGACACATCTACCCATTCACTCACACAAGCACGCATACATTCACACACCAGTGCCACGCACTGGGAGCAACTGGGGGTTCAGTGTCTTACTCAAGGACACTTCGACATGTGGCACATTCCGGGGATCGAACCGCTAACCCTCTGGTTCGTGGACAACCCGCTCTACCTACTTAGCCACAGTCGCCCCCTAAAGTTAAAACTTTGCACTGTAAAAAACTGTAAAGTTAAAACTTACATTTTTAAATGCCAACCTCAAAAAGTCCAGTAAACAGTGTCACTGTCCATTTCCCCGCCAGCTTTTTATTTCCATTGTCTTTATTCTTTGATTGTTTTCTTCATATTTTTATATTTTACCATACTGTAGTAGGCATTTTTGTTGCCATTGTGGATATGGTATTGTAGTTTATTCTTAGTTAGACACTGCCATTTCAGGTTAAGTGACTCAAGTGACTCAAGTGATTGGCAAAACCTGGATCGTATCAGTGAGTGATTCAGACTGATCCGAATCCCTCAAAAGATCCGGGTTTTACACTACTAGTTCTAGGGGGGTGACGTGATATAATTCAGGTCCACAGCAGTAGCTGACTGCTGCTTGCCATGGCTGCTTTTGTAGTGGTGCTGGTACTGAGACACTTGCTCAAAGAACCCTGATTCAAACTGTAAGATTAAATGTTTATGCACCATTAAATAATGAGGCTCCACACCCAAATTCTAACTACTTGGACACAGGAATTTCAAATCAGATTGTTCTGTGCAACTGACCACAGTCAACATGTATCACCTGTTCCCTTCACAGAAAATTTCTGTCTGGCTTTAAAAAATGTGCACTGTAATCCATTGCAGACTCTCACAGACAGCCAACGGGTTTCCAGAATGTTCACAGTCACACAACTTCACATGAGACCCATGTGATGTTGTACATGGAAATGCTTTTAATTATTTAGAATGCATTTAGGTGCTTAAACTGGGGAAAAAACTGAGATACCGATATGTACAAACCGTGCCATCCATCTTGATGAAGATCAGTGTGTTCATCTGCCCTAACCCAGTGCATGCTAGAATTGCCTCAACTCTAAAACTTCTTTTGTGAAGATCAAGAGTGATGACATCAATACTATGAACACCAAAGCAAACCTACCTATGTTTGCTCTGAAATTATAGGAACGTTAATGAATGGGTGGGAAAATAACTGTACAAGGTTAACATGGACCGTGACATTACACAGTAGACTACAGTAATAATTGATATCATGGCAAGAAGCTTCCCAACTCAATAAACAACATGTAATTACTTTAAGACGTGTATACCACAAAGTCTGTAGTGGTCTCACTGCATGAAGGTCCTGGGTTCAAACCCTAAAGCCGACTGGGACCTCTCTGTGCAGAGTTAGCATGTTCTCCCTGTTTCTCCATGGGTTTTGTCTGAGTATCCTACGACAGTCTAAAGACATACTAATTAGGTTAACTGGTGATTCAGTCATTGGTATGACTGTCGAGGGTGCAGCCTGTCGAGGGTGTTCCCTGCCTCTTGCCCAGTGACAGCTAGGATAAGCTCCAGCACCCCTTGTATCAGTGGAGGGAGTTGTAGCAGCTTAGCCGCAGTCTGTACTAGTGGTCAGCAGCCACAGCCTCTCATCCACTACAGAGCAACAGACAGACACTAGCTGAATGGTCGACTAAAAATTACAGCTCAACCAGTGTTTTGAGGATAAACATCTCATACAAAAATACACCAAGTGGCCAGGAAAAAAAAAACTAAAAAACAGTAGGGTGCGACAAGGGAAAGGCAAGTCAGCCTACTGTATTTAGAAACTGTCTTTTAGGGGATAATCCCATCTTCTGACTTCTGCACATGGATCTCAATTTGTGGCCTCTCTGACAAACCAAAGGTGGAAGGGCCATCCTTTGATGAATTTATAAATATGTATTGCTTGTTTGTAAACTGCACCACAAAGTAGAAGGGAAGTAAAGAGCTGAACCACAGGGAGGTCATTTATTTCATGCTAAATGGTGTCTCATTGGCAAGGCAATAATAGCTCAAGGCTACAATTGGCAAAGAATCAAACAAGTTTGAAAAGCATGAATTTAAACAAGATATTTGTTGGTCAATCCTCTTATTCAGGCCTGGCCTCCTCTAAGGGCCCCATTGTCTGGGAGCAGAAGATGGAAACCCTTCCCTAACCCTGTCCTCCAAGAGGACAGGGTTAGGGAAGGGTTAGGGAAGGGAAGATCTCCTCTCTTGTTCGCGGTGCATGTGTATGTGTGTGCATGAGTGTGTGCAGGGGCGTAGTACCATATTCTGGGCCCTGTACACTGTAGGCCCTATGCCAGTGTACAAAGCACACAAGTTGTTTTTCTTGAACAACTGTACACAGTGCCACTGTTTTTTTCCCGAAACTGGTTAACGTTGACAACCAACGTTAGCTGGCCCATAGTCATCTTTACTTGTAATAGCAAGCAGCCTGGTTGGCAAACTTTAGCATATAAACATTAGCAACTGACAAACTGCATGCTGTCTGGACGCAATTATACACAGTTATGGGCACGTTACTTTTAAAAAAGTAATTAATTATAGTTATTAGTTACTTCTCCAAAAGTTAACTGAGTTAGTAACTGAATTACTTCATTATAAAAGTAACTAGTCATCAGGGAAAGTAACTATTGCATTAAAAATATATGTATAAATAGGTCTAAGAACTTGATTTTTTCTGAGCGTAATATACACTTCATGTGTACATTCTTGCCTTTTACCTCAATGAGGTTAAAATAGCTTCTATACTTCCAAAATGTCAACTGTACTTCTGAATGCTTTGATCCTGTCATTGCTGCAGTCTTACCCTACCTTTGACAATCATCATCACTTATGGATGTCCAATATATTGGGAGGGCTGTGACACAAAGTTCATTCTCTCAGTTGATGTTATCAGTATATTTGAAATACACTATGACACCAAATAATTGGAGGGCCCAATTCATTCATTCAAATACAATTAAATAAATAAATAAATAAATAAAAATTCAGGATTTTCATGGACCCTCTCCCTACTCGGGCCTTGGGTAGTCATGTCCCGGTTTACCATACCCATGTGTGTTTGTCAGTGGGTAAGCCAATTTGCTTTTTCAATCTAAAGAAAAACACAGAAGGAAATACAGAATGTGAAGGGAGTTTGCCAAAAAAAATGGAGGGTTTCAATGATGACCTCGACAGGTGAGATCATCTGAAATGGTATTACACACACTCACCACCATACACCGGCTTCATTGTCCCTCAACCCTACAATATAGAGTGGGATATTGCTGCATTGTGCAGTGTTTTTTTGGAGCCACGTTTCTTTGTTCATGATCTGCATGTAAGCCAGAGCTAGCATCTTTACCGCCCAGATGCAGGAAATATCTTACTATCTTAATATTGACAGAAATAAAGGTTTAAAATATATAAAAATAACAGTATATGTGATAATTCAATTAAATTCAATTCAGTTTTATTTATATAGTGTTAATAACAATACAAATTGTCTCAAGACACTTTACAAAAACCCGGCCTGAAACCCCCAGCGCAAGCCTGAAGGCGACAGTGGCAAGGAAACCCCCTTTTAACAGGAAGAAACCTTGAGCAGAACACAGCTCATATGCAGGGACCCATTTGCATATGTGCTGGGTTATAGTCAAGAGGCAGCAAAAGCATGTGATAGTCAAGAAAAAAAAAGGATGTCGAAGATATCACCAGCAAGTCCAACATCAAGGACAACATTTCATGGAAGGTGCAGTGAGGTCGGCAGGACTATGGGTCATCAAACTCAAGGAGGCTGCTCCAACAGTAAACGGTGAGCAGTCATTTTCAGTTGTATGAGCACCAGAGCCTTACACATTGAGGTGATTGAGTCAATGGATTTGGCAAGTTTCATCAATGCACTGCAGCGATTTCTCTCCATCTGCGGCCCGATTGAGGTCTGACTGTGGGACCAATTTCCTGGGTGTGTGCACAGAGCTTGTTATTGACCCAAGGCACTTTAACAATGAGGCCATACAGAAGTTCTTGAGAGACAACGGATCCACTTGGGTGTTCAACACACCTCACGCCTCACACATGTGAGACAGTTGGGAATGCATGATGGATGTGACAAGGCGTACACTTTCCTGGCAAAAGTTACAGTCATTGTCAACTCACGACCGCTGGTCTCAGTATCCACCTGTCCAAGCTTTCTGCTCATCCTGACACCAGCTTACTCAAAAGGTTCAGTGTTCCAAGAACCAATACCTCTCTACCCTGCAAGATCATAGGCAATGGCACTCAGAAGGCCAAATCTTCAAGAAGGGGGACATTGTGTTGCCAAAGGACAGTCAGGTCGAGCAGAACCATTGGCCAATGGTGGTCAAAACCCACCCCAGTCCTGATGGAAAGGTTAGGAAAGTCGAAGTCAAGATGGAGCATGCAAAACTTACTTGAGACCCATAGCAGACACGTGGTCCTCCTGTCAGACACAAAGGACAAGGACTATGGGAAAACAATGTGATTGTGACATCTTAGGTGTTCATTTAAGGTGTGCCATAATAGCCAACAGAAATAGTGAAGATGAGACAGGATTGCATAATTACATAATTACATGTCACAATTAAATAAAAATGGTGTGTAATTTCATTATTTACATCTTTATTTGCGTTTTGAAGGGTCGAACAGTGAGAGCGAACAAAACATCAGTATAATTGCATATATTATTGTCGTTATATGAAAAGAATGAACCTGGCAGAATGCAGGTTGCAATAGCTACTATTTATGGTCTCACAGTCCAAAAATGATGGGTTCTCATTACAAAACTACCACATGGTTTGCGTTCAGTATATTTGAGAGCATATCTGCTGATTTGATGTAATCCAATATTCTAAATATATACCGTGATTTCTGTCCTGTTATGACCTTATTATGCTGAACTATTTCTTCCTGAAGTTGCCATTGGTTGCCCAGTAAATGCTTGTTATAACAAAACAGCAAAACACAACAAAAAGTATCGCACAAGATATTGCATAAAATTGTATATGGTGAATGCATTACAAAATAGGTTGAATTGGATGTTGGGTTTAAGGGCTGCCCAATGATTGTAAAGCATCAATCTTCACACTTTTTTTGGGTTTGCTTTCCAGCAAGCGCTGAGCAGTCTTGCCAAATGAAACGGTCTCAGGCAGTTTTTATTCTGGTGGTAGAATACAAGTGAACAAGTGAAAATCTGGGCTGTTTCAGAATTACTTTTCGGAAGGTCTGTATTTTCAAAGTTTTTGAGCAGCTTGTGGGCTGGAAACCAACAACTTTATTTGCTAAATGCACCACAACAGCTAGTCACCAGATTTGTCTGTCTACTCATTATGCTGGACATGAAAACAGCTACCAGTGCAACCAGCAATAATACGTGAGAGCAGAGACTGCAAATTAAAACAAGAAATCTTACCAAATCAAAACCCTTAAGGCAAAATCAGTGAATTAAAATAAGCTTGAAAAGTGCAGCGTTTGAGTGAAGAAATATAATGTTGTTTCATTACTACAAGCACGTTTTATGTGATTTTTTTTTTTCATTTTATCGTGATGAAAGGCAATCTTTTTCATTAGTCAAGACAATGTGTCTCTTCCTGACTGAGAACAATTTGAACTTCTACGGGGTCAGAAGAACTTGACAGTAATGGCTTCGGACTATATCACTAGTGGCTTCAAGTACTTTCATGATTTCACGATCTACGCTCCTGTCCACAAAGAAACTGCAGGTCTGCACAATCAAACACTAGCAACAGTAAATAAAAATAACAAGAGCAACCGCCGTGCACATGAGCTCATGCTGCAGAGTGAGCGGTGAACATCTGAGTGGTGACACAGCTCTCCTAGTCATCTGTTACAATAGAGGCCTAACTCGGGTCGTCTGATCCCACTGAACACTTTCAACCCCTGCCAGGGCCACAGGAAACCAATCATTTTGTGTGTGTGTGTGTGTGGGGGGGGGGGGGTCTCTTGTCTCTCGATTTTCCGCCCTGATTGGAGTGAATGAGTAGCAAGCTGAATTTATCCACCTCTTTTGCTTCATAGCACGGAGGCAAAATGACACACTGTTACAGCTCGACACATGACGTCTTGTTGTGCACAAGCTTGATGCTTGTGCACAACAAGACGCACAACAAGGATGCACAATACTGCTTGGCCTTTTTAGTTTATTTATTAAGGCCTGATTTTTTAAAGTCAAGGTTACAAAGATATAGAAAACACTGTGGTCAGACATATCTCATGGGGAGATGAGTCGACACAACGAGATAAGGTCCTGAAACAGACAGTGGTGCTTAGTAAATATGTACACAATGTGCACAAAAACAAAGGAATTGAACTTTAATTTCATGTATTACATAGTGCCAACCCTGCCCCGTGCCCCATCAGTGGGGATTGATTGCAAATTCCTGGGAACCCATGACTCTGAGGACCTCTCTTGGTCTGTCAATACTACAGCAGTTGTTAACCCTCGTGCTACCTTTGGGGTCTCTGGGACCCCAAGTGAATGCATGGACACATAGAGAGCATGCGGGAGGGTAGCATGAGGGCTAAGAAGGTACTTTCCTTAGGGTGCTCTGGAAAAACAGTCCGTAAGAAAAGTTGCTGGAGGTCTCATACTGTATCTCAGTGTGATACGTCTCTTGTCTGGCAGCAGGACAGGAGTTCTTTCTTGTCATCCTGGATACCACCTTTTTGACTTGCCCCATGGCTGGCATTGCCAGGACTGATCACAAGACTGGGAGAGACAATTTCTCTCCCAGGAAAATATAACAACAAAAATATGACAATAAATTATCTTTATTTCTGTTGTGTTTTCATTTCTGCATCACCCTTAAGGTTCATTTTGAGTACTGCACTGCCTACGCATGTAGCCTACACCGATGCGTCACTTCCTGCTTCACTTTCAACAAGCTGAAATTTCACATTGTCGAGTCAGACAAATACTTGTATCACTGAACATCCACAGTTAACCTTTCCTCGATGTGTTCTGTCTTTATTGATCCAGAACAATCAATTCGAAAATTGCAGAGAGTGAGATGGAGAAGCAGCTGGAAATACTAGAGCGAAAACACCAAGTGGACCCATCACAGCTCTTGCAGTCTGCATTGATGCAGTGCATAGTTACACTTCTGGGGAGGTGTACGTAGCCTAAGCACGTAGCCTAAGCACGTAGCCTACGGCGATTCTTCACTTTCTACTTCCTGCTTCACTTTCAGCAAACTTTAGCTGAAATTATGCCACAGACGAGTCAGACAAATGTTGTGTCTCCGAACATCCCCAGTTAACCCTTCCTCGATGTGTTCTATCCGTGTTGATCCAAAACAATCAATTCAAAAATTGCAGAGATGGAGAAGCAGCCAGAAATACTAAAGCAAAAACACGCTACTACCAAGGGGACCAGTCACAGCTCTTGTGGTATGCTTCACTGCAATGCATAGTTGCACTTCTGGGGAGATGCACGTCAGGCTATGGCATTAGGGTCTGTGTATGGTCTGCGTATGCTCTGTGCTGATGCTACATGGCTAGTTATTCATCTGAGGTTTGACTGTCACTTTCATTTTTAATTACTTGTACTGCAATGGCTGCATGGTGCCCATCTGGAGAATTCGTGGCACCTGCTCTTTATTTTGCTAGCCTCATAGTATTCCCATAACTCTAGTGAATAAAAGTGACTGCAACTCATACTCAGAAATATCAACTTTTCAATCTGGTAAACAACACTATCACACTGACAGTAATTGTGTGTGTCTTTTTCAGTAAATCTGTCCCTTACAGGCAATGCCTTCAAGTTAGAAGTGTATCATAAATCTGATGTTACATGCTACCCTTAAAATTTAACTTCACAGTTTTAAATGTAATAAAGTGAAGAAGATCAGTTCCCAGTGCATCTAACAGGACAACAGATCCTTTCAACTAAGCTGCCGCCTGCAGCAACCCTAATTATATTACTGTATTCATTAGGGCATGCTAGGACTTGATAGTGAACATTTGGTAGTGTGCGTGCAGCAAGAAGTTTGCAAATTTTCACAGATTTGTTTTCACTGTAACCAGGGATCGAGTTTAAAGGTGCCAGACTTTCATGTAATATCTTTGCAAATCCCTGTGAAAATTATGACTCAGTCATTGTTCGGAGCAATGACTGTTTACACTTCACTTTACAGCATAGTGTTTTAACAATCAATCTGTTCATTGGGTGTGTTAACGCCCAGACTTGTATCCCATGCTCCAAGTCCTTACAAATATTCTGTTTGGAGAGCAAATGCGATAATGAGCCTTTGCAGAGCTGTTGGCCTGAAAAGGTATGAGTAGAGTTCTATGTAAAGGTTTTGATAAAGGTGGCCAGCAGTGAGAGGTTACATGGATTGTGAGTGCATCCTCCCTCCCATACACATATACACACACACATACGCCAGCGCCAACATCAAACCATGCAATTTTCATCATTTTAGACACAGAGACACAAGGCATTTCTCCATTTTCCAGCAATTACCCTTCTATACCACTGAAACTACCACATATGTGTATATGAGCTAACATTTCCATTATAAGTTACCAAAAAAAAATAAAAAATCAGAATATCTGAGAACAAGTAGGAGAACATATATATTGAGTCAGACATAAGGAAAAATACTGAAACTTCTGTTCATGACAGCGCTGTTAATGTTGCATTCAAGTAATGTTTTTTTCTTAAATGATTTCAGTCTTTAACTTTTAATCAATATATATATGAGCAGGTATACAGAAATACAAGAAAAGTTCTTTGTACCTTTTAATTAATTTCTGGTCACACACCTGATGTACAAAAGTCATTCAACAGAATGAACAATGCAAAAACACAGTTCTCAATATGAACATGAATATGATAAAATACCCTTTTTGAAAATAAACTGCTCATTAGGTCAAATTTAATCTAACTGGCAGACATGGACAAAAAAAAACAAGTTTGCTGTGGGTTATGGTAATTTGTTTCAGAAGCTGCACAGAGTTGACAGTGTACAAGTGTACTGCTGTACGACCTGAGTGTAAACGTGGCCCTTTTAATCAATTATTCATGACATTCTTGCTGCCTGAAGGCAACTCTTTTTGGCAAATACTATTTTGTAAACCAACAAATGTGCACTGCAAAGAACTGATGTATAATGAAGCTATTATTATTTTTTATTATAGCATGCATTTGCTAGCTGAAATGACTATATGAAACATGAAATATTATTTCTTATGTATTTCCCCTTGTAGTAAAAGGTGTGTACATCTGTTTTGTTATGTGTATCATTGCATGAGTACATACAGACAAAGTTGAACTACTAGTATGGCTATGTTTGTTCAATTTGTTGATGTCTATCCCCATCTTGTGGGCTTCTTTCATACTGCTGGGACAACAGGGAACAGGTACTGTATAAGCACAGTACATTTCTTCAGGATGATTTGATTTGATTCCTGGACGGCCTGGATAGGTCTGCTGTGGAGGATACTTTAGCTCAAAATGGAACTGATTGGCACTGGAAAACCCTGTCCATTGATTCACCTCATCAGAATGGCTCTGCTGGAACAGCTCTTCAGATTGTGAAGAAGGCATTCCAGAGTCTGGGAAGAGAGTCGGGGCTCAGTTTCACCGAGCTTAAGACCCACTTATTCACCTTGGCCTTTGGCTGAGTACTTTTATTGAATATTTTATGTTCATATGTAACGTTGTTGTTTTATTGTATTGCTCTGTTTTATTTTGTTTGTTTTACTGGAAAGCACTTTGGGAAGCCTAGCTTTGGAAATGTGCTATATAAATAAAATTGACATTGACATTGACATTGACACTAATCTTGCAAAAGAGCGACCCATTGATGTCAGGGTGCAGAGACATGAGACACCATGCAATACATCACACCCAATATCCTGCTAGGACAAGAACTTCATAGGTTATCCCTATGAGAGACTCTGTATGCTGATGATGTTTTGTTATTTAGCTTTTAGCCACAAGTAAATAAATAAATAAATAATAGTAAATAAATAAAAAATTGTTGTCAGGTTCGAGTCAGGTTCGAGTCAGTTGAGTCAGTTTTTCTCAATTGTTTACACACATTTTCTGAAAGCATGCCTCATATTCTCAGAACTCTATACACAAATCCAAAAACACACACACAATGGGCAAAACCTCTCAATTCTCCTGCAAAATTAAACTTCATATTCAAAACAATGTTATTTCTTCTCAAAATGGTATTTTGTTTTCAAATGACACACACAAACCATCATATCAATAGACATTTATAAGAACCAGTTGAACACTGACGTGCTCAGTGTAAAACACACTTCTCTATTAATTGTAATGACTTAGGCCTTTTTTGTTCAGTGTTACACTTACTACAGACGTTATATACATAAGTGTGTTGTAATGTAAAATATTTAAGAATATTGTTTTTATACTCAGAACACACAAATACACGGTAATAAATATATTTTATTTTTTCCAACAAAAACAATGTACACAGTGTACATCCCAACCAACACAGTGGTCTACATACAAAACAGAAGAATATACTGTATACAGTTACTGTAAAAAAAAAAAAAAAAGAAATAAAGAAACACTATGCTGCATCCTGTCTTCCCATTTCGGTCTGGCCACAGCACCACATCCACATCACTAGCAATTTGTTCCCTGGCCAAGCAGCAGGGGAAATAGCGGCTAGCATGGCGAATCCAGCCATGAAAAGCATCAACTGCTATATCTCTACATGTGTCTTCCATAGCTTGGAGAAGGGGTATATGCGTTTTTGGATTTCAGTCATACACTTTCCATCTCCAGGCAGAAAAAGTGGTGATGCATGACACCGTGGTGCGTAAATGCTGCACACATTGTGAGGTTGAATCCAACCTCATCAATGAAGATGAACTGGTGCTCCACTGCAGCCACCTCTAGCTCAAGGACTCTCTGAAACACACATGACATTATCAGAAATAGACATGGGAGTGGTCACTGTTGTAAAACACAATCATTGTGATTACAGTACTGAAATATGTATACATAATTTATACAGTGTTGCGAGTATGTATAGGTTATATAGATTGTATAGGACTCACTTGCAGTTATATCGCAATTCTTTGACTCTCTCTGAATTGCGTTCAAATGCCACCCTGTAGACGTGCTTCATCCTCAGATTATTTCAGCGTAAAACACGGATATGTTGATTATCCCGGCTTAATTTAGCCTCAAGTCAGTTGCATGAAAGTAGCTCAAACTTAACCCGGCTAAATTACTATGGTGATTTATTCTCTGCAGCTAGCCTGCTCCAGACCAGGCTAACAGCCAGGCTAAGATTAATCCTGGTGATTCACCTGTATTTCCACCGTCAATCCTGTGAGGATTTAATGTGTTTTACAGCATGACCATGGTCTTTCTAAGTATGTTGCATCATTTTAATTATCCTGTATTAAAATATTACATATTTATAGTAATTTATCATTTCATTTAAATCTGTTGGCTGTTTGTAATTGCAATAATCTTTTTATATTGATTTAAGTGGTAGTATTATTATTCAGGCCAAGACTGCTTGTCAATCTGTTTCATAAATGTGTTTTATTGCAGTAACTGAGATTACAAAACACAAGCTGCAAAGGTGTTTTCAATGAAATCTGTGACAAGGGCAATATAATATATATAGGTCCAACTCCCATTCACCTGTTCCCTCTTCATTATGGCTTGCCCCTTTATTTGGAGGATGTGCTGGATGAGGAAGCCCTAATCCTCACTGTACCACAGATGGTCTGTGTTACATTGAGATGGTTTGCAAGTGGGAGCTTCCTTTATTCTGTTGATGATGCAGAGTACCTCAATAAAGGAACCATTTGCCGCACAATAAGACGTGTTTGTCTGGCACTGAAATCATTTAGCAACATATTCATCACCTTCCTTGGCCACAGAAGACCCCTCTACATCAAGGAGCAGTTTTACATGATTTCAGGTCACCTCAATTTCAATGTGCAACCATTAGTTTCTAATTTGATCAGTTACAGTTGGATACTAACTATTCTTTGTTACTGTAAGCACCTTGGACATCGTATGTCTAACTCTGCCGTGTTTTCTAAATTATATCTTGCATAGTCAGGTGAATTCTCTTGTGTGCTGCTGGGAGACAAAGGAGTGGCTGTTGATGTTGCTCCCATCTTCCCAGTCAACATTAATAGCAGACACATGAGGGAATTTTTTCACTTCATACTTGGACTTAGCCTCTCTTTAGTTAATAAAAGATCTTAAATGTCACTTTTTGGTGTGTGCATTTTGTTTAGCATTGGTGGTTCTTTTAAATTCTACTTTACATTCACAAAAGAGGGAGGACATCACAATGTTTTCTTCTTTTTTTTTATTAGGCAGTCCTCCTTTGTCTTGGTTGCTTGGGTCCTGGAATAGAGAGAGCAAAAGCAACAAAGATTAAAACACTGTATTGCAGTTATGGTTACTGTGTACACTGAAATACTCACTTCTCTTTCTAGTTTCTGGATTTACCCCCGGATCCCCTCCATCACTGGCCTCCCTTTATTTAAATGGAGCAGCAGCTCCTCTGCTGGGGTCATATCCTGGCTGGGTGGGCCACCCCTTGTGCCAGTTCCATGGGCTTTTTTTTTTTTTTTTTTTTTTTTATTGCTACAATCATACAGACATTCAACATGTCAGCAGACACTATTCACCTCATTTGTTCAGCATTATCTACTTTAAAGTCACTTACAGCCTGCAAAATGTTCTTCTATTTAATTTTAATTTGCTGCCAGGTCCTTTTATGTCCAGACAAGTTTGTTCTTTATGAAGGATAGAAAGATAAAATAGATAAAAACGTAACATGAGAATAAAAATTAAACACACGTATTGAGGATAATTATTTGCACCTAATCCTACTCTACATTTCCCGAGTAACTTGAAAAGTAACTCCTTTAGTCCTTTTTAATTGTAGCTTAATTACGGCAGTTCCAAAGGAGCACTGTTTATTAATTGTAGTTTTGGACTACTTACGCATTAAGCCGGTCCGCTATTGTCTGTCTTCTCGCGTTCTTTAATTATGGCAAAGTATTACTTTTTTTTTTCTTATTGAATCTTTCACGTCTTCGTTATACTGCATCAGGAGCTGTTGTTCCGCTATGGCAAACCAAAGTACCCACAATTACGCGTCTTTTTAACGTGTTATATTGTAAAACGGCGTTAAAAACGCCGTATTTTCTGCACAAAACGCCGTCTTTAACGCCGTTTTTGTGGACTACGACGTTAAATACGCCGTATTTTGCCGAAAAAAACGCGCCGTTTTGGTCTATTTACATAACGACGTTTTTAACGACGTTCAACGACGGCCATGAACGCCGTTAAGAACGCCGTTTTGTGTCAACAAAGACGGCGTTAAAGACGGCGTTTTCCCTATGATAATGAGCTCCTCCCACTGGTTTTCACAGTCAATGAATTTAAAGTGCCTTCACCCAATCGCTAACCGAAACAAACAGACCAGAGCAGTCCGACACAGACCTCCCTGTGCACCGATCTTTCCTAATGCAATCAATTTTCTCAAACTCACCGTAGGCCTACTGCTCATCATAGTTATCTGTCAACATAACTAAGAATAAAGCTTCTTCAGTCCAGATGCTGGCTTTGTTGTTATTTTAAAATAAAACGAAACCGCATGAAACATTTGCCGTAGCCGTGGCGTACTGATTAGCGCTTTGGGCTTGTGGCTGAAGGGTTGCCGGTTCGAACCCCCGACCAGTAAGAAGCTAATTATTCACTTATTATTATTATTAATTATTATGTATTCATCCTTTCTACCTGACAAGCTTTGGTTTAGATTACACTGTGTTTGCTCAGTGTTAGCGAAGTCGGTAGCCCTGTGGTGAAGATAACTGCCTGTTATGGTAGTGGTCATTTTCGGTGAGAGTTCGAATACCCTGCGATTGCAAGGCAGTCTTTCACAGACTTTCCTCCAGCAATTCTTTGTGTTAATGTTGTGCTCATGTCACTCGCTATATACTGCGACGTTATTTTAAATAAATGTGTTTCCTCGTCCTTGACTGGGCAGTCATGGTCCATTACAGGGCATTTGTGGCCAAAAATTAACTCTCCTGCAAAGTGCACAGTAGCCTATTTTCTAAACATGCATGCAAGATATAAAGGCTACCAAGACAAACAGACCAGAACACTTCAACACAGATCCCTGTGCATTGATCTTCCTTAACCCTCCTGTTACCCTCAAATTTTCAGACATCTATTATCCTTGGGGTCGATTTGACCCCAGCCATTTATATCTCAAGGAAAAGGACTGTAATTCAAAATATTTCCCAACTTTTTGTGTCAGGTACTTCAGGTTTTTTTTGTTGCTAACATAAAAAAGACCATTAGGTTTAGCAGGCACATTCTTATGTGTTTTATATGTCTAAATCGCTTTGGGGTCAAATTGACCCCAAAGATAATAGATGTCTGAAAATTTGAGGGTAACAGGAGGGTTAAGGAAGATCAATGCACAGGGATCTGTGTTGAAGTGTTCTGGTCTGTTTGTCTTGGTAGCCTTTATATCTTGCATGCATGTTTAGAAAATAGGCTACTGTGCACTTTGCAGGAGAGTTAATTTTTGGCCACAAATGCCCTGTAATGGACCATGACTGCCCAGTCAAGGACGAGGAAACACATTTATTTAAAATAACGTCGCAGTATATAGCGAGTGACATGAGCACAACATTAACACAAAGAATTGCTGGAGGAAAGTCTGTGAAAGACTGCCTTGCAATCGCAGGGTATTCGAACTCTCACCGAAAATGACCACTACCATAACAGGCAGTTATCTTCACCACAGGGCTACCGACTTCACTAACACTGAGCAAACACAGTGTAATCTAAACCAAAGCTTGTCAGGTAGAAAGGATGAATACATAATAATAATAATAATAAGTGAATAATTAGCTTCTTACTGGTCGGGGGTTCGAACCGGCAACCCTTCAGCCACAAGCCCAAAGCGCTAATCAGTACGCCACGGCTATGGCAAATGTTTCATGCGGTTTCGTTTTATTTTAAAATAACAACAAAGCCAGCATCTGGACTGAAGAAGCTTTATTCTTAGTTATGTTGACAGATAACTATGATGAGCAGTAGGCCTACGGTGAGTTTGAGAAAACTGATTGCATTAGGAAAGATCGGTGCACAGGGAGGTCTGTGTCGGACTGCTCTGGTCTGTTTGTTTCGGTTAGCGATTGGGTGAAGGCACTTTAAATTCATTGACTGTGAAAACCAGTGGGAGGAGCTCATTATCATAGGGAAAACGCCGTCTTTAACGCCGTCTTTGTTGACACAAAACGGCGTTCTTAACGGCGTTCATGGCCGTCGTTGAACGTCGTTATGTAAATAGACCAAAACGGCGTTGAAAACGCCGTTTTTTTCGGCAAAATACGGCGTATTTAACGTCGTAGTCCACAAAAACGGCGTTAAAGACGGCGTTTTGTGCAGAAAATACGGCGTTTTTAACGCCGTTTTACAATATAACACGTTAAAAAGACGCGTAATTGTGGGTACTTTGGTTTGCCATATTCCGCGGCCGTGACATATGACGCGTGATTTTTATCCACGTTCTCATCAGTGAATCTGTGAGCGATTGCGAGGTCTATTTAAGTATGCTGTGAACACGCACTTATCCCAGCTATCTTCATCTGGTTTAACATAGCCGCGCCTTTTCATCCTGGCTCGGCAAACGTGCAACCAATTAAGCCAGGATGCGCTGAGCAGGCTAGGTCAAGCCGCGCTTGCTCACTTATCCGGGATTTCTTAGTTTTGTGCAATACCCCTCTGGAGTACTCCGATAGAAGCCGGGATACTGGAGCATGTAAACGCCTTATCCCGATTTCTGACTGTCTGCGCATGCGCGAGTGACGCCAATCGACGCACTAGAAATACAAACAACATGGCGGCAAAGATAACTTCTCACTTTTGGCAAAGAGCATAGAATACCGACACGACATCATTAAAATATTTTCACTTAAATGAGTTATAACCTTTGTGCATCCTTTGGAAATCGATGGAATGCCAAATCACTTCTGGTGGACTGATAATTCTTGCAATTTATTGCAGAACACTGCTTGCTTTTTGACCACTTACGTGCAAACTGGCGCTAGATTTCAGCAGCTTTCAGTCCATAATGGCGGACGCGCCTCCGCAGCGCCATCTACAGGCTGTTACCCATAACACAACAGAGTTTCGCCTCTTGGTATTCTATGCTCTTTGCTTTTGGAGCGACGGAGAGACTGAATTTTGCCTTAAAGTAATTAAAGAACTAAACATAACGACGTGTTTAGATGGCAGAAAACACTGAAATGCTGATGTATTACTACGTTTTCCACCTCGCTCCACTGAACAAGTTAGGTCCCGTTGGAAAACATTCAAAAAGACGTAAAACACGCATGCGCAGATAGGATGCAGCGATCGGAAAACGGGATACTGTTATTTATCATGTATACGGGGATATGAATCATAGATATAGAACTAGAAAATTCCTGCGGAAATTTTGACTGTGCCGATGATGTGTGCGTGCTTATGTGTGCGTGCTTATGTTATGTGAATAGCTCCCGTTAGCCACCGAGCCCACAAGGGCAGGTACATGCAGCAGACCGCTCCCAGCTCCACCTGAAAGCCAGCATCAGCTTCACAATACCCACAAAATACATTCTGTACAACAAGTAAAATCAAATGGCTTCTACTGAAAGAACGAGGAAATCACAATAACTGATTGTTAATCATAATCATTTTAATAATAAAAGTCATTGCTTCTATCTGAGCAACAGTTGAACAGTTTACGGCACAGTCTTACATTTAGAAAAACATTCAATATTATAATACTTAACACATTCAATACTTAACACATTCAGGCTGTAAGAAGGAAACGGCGATGAAGTGAAGACCTTCAAATTGTCCCTTTAGTACAGCTCTTTGTCTCATGTTGGACGTCACTGCAGTCTGTCTGGATCAGCTGGAGGAAAACACAGACAAATAGACGTGTCAAATAATGTTATGAAACATAATTAATGTAACTGTAATCAGTGTTTAGCTCATAATTTATTTCATTACAAAATTAAATGTATTAAATTGCTCCAATTGTATATAAATCATTTGTCTGTACTCCCATGTTCGTGAGGTAGGCCTCATACATTAAAGACCGTGCCCCATCCGGGATTCGAACCCTGCCCTCCCGTGTAGTATCCCACGTTATTTACCGCTCGACTAAACGGCAATATTATTACACGTTGTAAAACTGCCAATTTATGTTTCAACTACAGTCCTGGTCTGTTCACTGTGATAAGCTCCCACTAGCGTCGCGGCGAATTATACTGCCTCCCCATTGTAATACACTGACAGACTCTAATGTGTGGTATTGTAATGTGAGGGTTCGATGTGTGGTGGTCGGATCACTCTTTTAAAGAAGAAACAGCAGAATGGAGACGGATAACTTTCTCAAGCAGCACTTTACTCGATCCCGCACTTCATAACCCAAAATACACTTCCTTGTTCGCTCCTCTTTCACGTGACTGAACTAACCAATTAGAAGCTAGAATCTATATTAAAGTAAACATGAGGGAATCGGAAAGACAGATTCAACAGACTAACTTAGCTGTCTTACACATGCAGTTGTGAATATTTAAAAATGTAAAATATGTAAATAATAAGTGTGCAATGTAAAAATCTAACTCATCTAAATTATAACATTATAAATGCATTTCTTAGTAAATTAACTCAAATACAAATTATATTAACTTGAGCCTTAAAGCTGTCAAATATGACTGAACTTCACATCTTTAACCTTACAGTATTGCTGTTTGCGGACTGTTAGCTTCGCTTTGATTTAAAAAAAAAAAAACGTTCGGTTTATAGTGAGAACTTTTTGGGTATCTTCAACCACCACTGCTACTTTTTGAACCACACATCATCCCTCTTCTTTCCAAACTGTATCTGCTAAATTTAGCGGTTTAACCATGGCTTCTCCCTCTGCTTCCCCTTCTCTGTCCTGTGTCTCATGCCACATGTTTAGTTACTCCTCTGCCTCCTTTAGTGGTAATGGTATGTGTAATAAATGTAGTTTATTCGTAGCATTGGAGGCGAGGCTTTCTGAATTGGAAGCACGGCTCCGCACAGTTGAAAACAAACCAGCAGCTAGCCAGGGCCCTGTAGCCGGTGCGGACCGACCTAGAGTAGCTCCTGTTAGCGTAGCTCCAGTTAGCTGTCCCCCAACAGCTCCCGAGCAGCCGGGAAACCAGGGCGGCTGGGTGACGGTACGAAGGAGGCATAGTCCCACTCGGCCCGTGGATCACCACCAAACCCTTCGCGTCTCCAACCGATTTTCCCCACTCAGCGACACATCCGCTGAGAAACCAACGCTGGTGATTGGCGACTCTATTTTACAGAATGTGAAGATAGAGAATCCAGCGACCATAGTTAAATGCATTCCATGGGCCAGAGCGGGCGACACCAAATCTTATCTGAAACTGCTGGCTAAGGCTAAGGTTAAAAATGCTAAAATTGTTATTCACGTCGGCAGTAACGACACCCGGTTACGCCAATCGGAGGTCACAAAACTAAATGTTGAATCGGTGTGTAAGTTTGCTAAAACCATGTCGGACTCCGTAGTTTTCTCTGGTCCCCTGCCCAATCTGACCAATGATGACATGTTTAGTCGCACGTCATAATTCCATCGCTGGTTATCTAGGTGGTGTCCAGAAAACAACGTGGCCTTCATAGATAATTGGCACACTTTCTGGGGAAAACCTGGTCTGATTAGGCGAGATGGCATCCACCCCACTTTAGCGGGTGCTGCACTCATCTCTAGGAATATGGCTAATTTTATTAACTCCCCAAAACCATCCATGACAATCCAGAGTTCAGACCAGGAGGCAGAGCTGTAGTCTTACACACTTCTCTGCAGCTTCTCTAGCACTGTCTCACAACCAAAATTCTATAAACTCTATAGATGTTCTGTCTGCTCCCAGATTATTTAAACCAAAAAACAACAACAGAGGAGTCACTCATTTGAACCTGATACAAATCAGAACAACTTCATTGGCAGAACAGAAGAATAGGAAAATTAAATGTGGTCTTTTAAACATCAGATCTCTCTCATCCAAATCTCTTTTAGTGAATGATCTGATAACTGATCATCAGATTGATCTATTTAGTTTGACTGAAACGTGGCTGCAGGATGATTAATATGTTGGTTTAAATGAGTCTACGCCACCCAGTCATAGTAATTATCACATTCCTAGAAGCACAGGTAGAGGAGGAGGAGTGGCAGCAATCTTCCACTCTGATTTATCTATTAATCCTAGACCTAAGGAGAGCTTTAATTCATTTGAAAGTCTGACCCTTAGTCTTGCTCATCCAGACCGGAAGACACAAAAAACAATTCTTTTTGTTGTGGTATATCGCCCACCTGCTCCTTATTCTGAGTTTTTAGCTGAATTCTCTGAGTTTCTATGTGATTTAGTTCTTAGAACAGATAAAGTCATTATAGTAGGTGACTTTAACATCCATGTTGATGTTGTCAGTGACAGCCTTACTGGATTCAATTGGCTTTTCTCAGAATATAAATGGATCAACTCACAGTTTTAATCACACCTTAGATCTGGTCCTAACATACGGCATAGAAACTGAAGGCTTAACAATATTTAGCCAAAACCCTCTTTTGTCTGACCATTTCCTCATTACCTTTGAATTTACTATAATGGATTACGCAAGAACTGAAAAGACATATCATTACAGTAGATGTCTATCTGATGATGCTGTAACTAGATATAAAGAATTAATTCCTTCTTTATATATCCCAGTGCCATGTGTCAATAATGTGGACGACAGCAACCACAATTTAACTCCTGCACTATTAGATGATTTTGTTGATGGCACTGCAGCATCGCTTAGTTCAGCTCTAAACTTAGTTGCTCCTCTGAAAAAGAAGGTCATGAATCGGAGGAGGCTAGCTTCCTGGTATAATTCACAGTTGCGCTGTTTAAAACAGGCAGCCCGAAAGCTAGAAAGAATTTGGCATTCCACTAATTCTGAAGAAGCTCACATAGCCTGGAAAGACAGTTTAACGACTTATAAAAAAGCTCTCCGTAGTATTAGAACAGCATACTATTCATCATTAATAGAAGAAAACAAGAACAACCCCAGATTTCTTTTCAGCACTGTAGCCAGGCTGACAAAGAGCCACAGCTCTGTTGATCCATCTATTCCTTCGGCCCTCAGTAGTAATGACTTCATCAGCTTCTTTACCAATAAAATTGTTGGCATCAGAGAAAACATTCAAGGCATTCTTCCGACGACTGTCAAAGATGGAAGTACAGTGACTTTAGAAATTTCTGTTAGACCTTATCAACATCTGGAATCCTTCTCCCCAGTAGATCTTCTCGAGCTATCTTCAATAATTAAAGCATCTAAACCATCAACCTGTCTTCTAGATCCAATCCCAATTAAATTGCTCAAAGATGTTCTTCCATTAATTAACACCTCCATATTAAACCAGATAAATGTATCTTTATTAACAGGATATGTGCCTTTTAAGTCTTTTAAGATTGCTGTAATTAAGCCCCTACTTAAGAAAGCCACTCTAGATCCAATTGTTTTAGCCAACTATAGACCAATCTCCAACCTTCATTTTATTTCCAAAATTCTAGAAAAAGTTGTTGCTAATCAGTTGTGTGACCACTTAAACAGGAATGGTCTGTTTGAAGAGTTTCAGTCAGGTTTTAGAGTTCATCATAGTACAGAAACAGCTCTGGTTAAAGTTACCAATGATCTCCTCCTGGCTTCAGATAGTGGACTTGTTTCTATACTGGTTCTGCTAGATCTTAGTGCTGCATTTGACACTATTGATCATAATATTTTACTACAGAGACTGATTAAAGATTAAAGGAACTGCATTAGATTGGTTTGAATCCTATCTGTCTGACAGATTCCAGTTTGTTCATATCAACCATGATTCCTCTACTTATACAAAAGTAAGTTATGGCGTTCCTCAGGGTTCTGTGCTAGGACCAATACTCTTCACTTTATACATGTTGCCATTAGGGAAGATTATTAGAAAACATGGAATAAACTTCCATTGTTACGCAGATGACACCCAGCTATATTTATCTATGAAACCAGATGAAACTAATCAGCTGGTTAAACTCCAAGCATGCCTTAAAGACATAAAGGCTTGGATGACCTGTAATTTCTTACTCTTGAACTCAGACAAAACAGAAGTTATTGTATTTGGTCCTAAGCATCTCAGAGATTCATTATCTAATCACGTGGTTTCTTTGGATGGCATTACCTTGGCCTCCAGTACCACTGTGAAAAACCTTGGTGTTATATTTGATGAGGATATGTCCTTTAAATGTCACATTAAGCAAGTAACCAGGACTGCCTTCTTTCATCTACGTAATATCATCAAAATTAGGAACATCCTGTCTCAGAATGACGCTGAGAAACTAGTTCATGCATTTGTGTCTTCCAGACTGGATTACTGTAATTCATTACTGTCTGGCTGTCCAAATAACTATTTAAAAAGCCTCCAACTGATTCAAAATGCTGCAGCAAGAGCATTGACAGGAATTAGCAAGAGAGATCATATTACTCCAGTTTTAGCTTCTCTTCACTGGCTCCCCTTAAAGTCTAGAATAGAATTTAAAATCCTCCTCCTTACATACAAGGCCCTCAAAGGCCTAGCTCCATCATATCTTAAAGACCTCATTGTACCATATCATCCCAACAGATCACTTCGGTCTGAAAGTGCAGGCCTACTTGTGGTTCCTAGAATTTCAAAGAGTAGAATGGGAGGTAGAGCTTTCAGCTATCAGGCTCCTTTCCTGTGGAACCAGCTCCCAGTTTGGGTTCGTGAAGCAGACACTCTCTCTATTTTTAAGGTCAGGCTTAAGACTTTCCTTTTTGATCAAGCTTATAGTTAGGGCTGGACTAAACCATCCCTTAGTTATGCTGCTATAGGCCTAGGCTGCTGGGGGACAATGCACCAAACACATGTT
Source organism: Planiliza haematocheilus (assembly GCA_005024645.1). NCBI lineage: Eukaryota > Metazoa > Chordata > Actinopteri > Mugiliformes > Mugilidae > Planiliza > Planiliza haematocheilus. The sequence goes on along the minus strand of SRSE01000463.1, from coordinate 314,028 downwards.
CTCCTTCGTTCTTCTCTCTCCACTCTCGTGTTCTACACTTTCTTTTTCTCTGGCACAGAGCTCCTGCCCTCTAAATTCCTATCTGCTACTAGTCATGCAATTCTGTGCTATTACTATGTAGAATGTTTACTACTGCTCTCCCTTCTTCCGCGTATCTCTGGCCTGGAGTTGAGTGTTTCCTGTGGAGCGCCATACTACATCTGTTGTCGTGGTCTCATTAGCCTGCCCAGTCTCCATGGAATCCTGCTGTTATCCACTCCTACCTGAATGAACAATTCTCCAACCTGCCTATGATTCCTCTTACATTTTCAAACTGTCATGTAACATCATTAGTTTGAATCATAGCATCCAACTTGTATGCTTTAGTCATGTATTTATGACAGATGTATGTTTATCTTGCTGTTCTCTTTCTCTGTCTGTACCCGGCTGGCCTTAGGCAGATGGGTCCCTCCATATGAGCTGGGTTCTGCTCAAGGTTTCTTCCTGTTAAAAGGGAGTTTTTCCTTGCCACCGTCGCCGTCAGGCTTGCTCTGGGGGTTTCAGGCCGGGTCTTGTAAAGCGCCTTGAGACGATTTGTATTGTTATTGACGCTATATAAATAAAACTGAATTGAATTGAACTGAATTGAATTCTTTGTACAGGGTCATTTAAAGCTACAGTATACAGTATATACAGTCACCATGACTTACATGGTGAGTCACCATGACTTACATGCACTCAATCCAAGTAAAAAAAACAACAACACTTTACTGACTGGGCTAGGGGGCACCCCAAATAATTAATAGTGTAGCAGAGGGCGAGAGGGTCCATTTTGAGTTAACTTTTATTAATTCAGTAAAGGGGGGAAGAAGCACACTCAGTTTTGTAATTTATAACATGTTAGCGAATACCCGCCGCTCTCTCTCTCTCTCAGTAGGAGCAGCACCACAAAGAACAAGAAATACAGTCCAAATGAAGCACTGGAGCCGCGGACCGATCACAGACAACTAAATCCTCGACTGATAACAAGTATGAGGACATGTATAGACGCCTCATTGAGCGCTGGACCGTACGTCGCTCCAGGGTGAAACTGCCTTCAGCCGGCGACTTCCAGGCTGCGTAGTGTTGTGTCGTTAGCGAATTATTAGTTCCAATGAACAAATCTTCTGAGTGAACTTACTGAATGGAAGCACTTCATGAACGGATTCGTTCCTTTCTCAGTTCAGCTGAGCTCATGTCAGGTGAGAGTGGAACTGCCCGAGGTCTGTGACTTACTCAGGAATCTTCTGCGAATGACCCAACGATTCGGGTCGGGGGACGGACTGTTGACGCCCGAGCAAACGTGACTCCATTCACAGTTTAAGATGTGACAGATAATATAAGATCATCAAAAATCAGCCAGCTTGTATATTGAGATGCATATCTGGAGTAGGGGCAAGATCTTTTGATGACAAGGACAATCTTTCATTTGTGTGACACTTGTAAAGTATTTATAATAGTTTTAATTTGTCATTTTGCCTTTTATTTATTATTTCTCACTTTTATTATTTCTTGTTTTCATTTCAGTGCAATAAAACATATTTAATAACCAGACATGTAGTCACATACACTTTATTTATTTATTTGACAGGCTGGAAAAATACACGCACATAGTATTCGGTCTTTTGGTCTGTATTATTGCACAATAGGAGCATCATATTTGCATTAGACGTACAAGGAAATACATAATATAAAACATTAATAATTTAAATATTGAAGTTTTAAAAGTAACAATCTCAGCTGCAGCTGCAGTGTTGTTGTTTTTTAAATGTCCCTGCCTTTCCTAGTTTCCAATACTTGTTTACCTCAGCAATATAAAAGAAGGAGGCTGTTGTAGTGTTGTAGACTTACAGCTTTAGCAGACAAATTGTGGGCAAGAAGACAAATTTCCCTACATTTCTAGGTATAAATTATGTCTGTGGTGTGAAATTTGTGGCCACGGGAGCAGTTTCTGTTTTATTTTTTGCCTAATTTTCGTCTCTACTCTACACTCTAGCTGATGATGTCATCCACTCTGGCGCGAACATTCCGCGCAATACACACCCATTATAAACCCCGAAATTTGAGTAAAAACCTTCACAAATTTGAGGCTTCATGGTTTAAAAACGGTAAAAGGTGTCGCAGGCAAAAACTCTGCCTCGAAGCCTCGTTAAATTCCTATGACGCGCACTATACACGGATCTGACTTTTCCACACGGACCGTTGTTTTGGAAGCACGGAAGGACCTATGCGAAGCACACCACCAGCGCGTGATACATTTTGAATTTATTTGGCGCGATGGCGTAGAGTAAAGATGCCCATAAACGGTAAACGAATCACGGAAAGCGCGAATGAAAGTGGCCATGTGGCATTGTTTACAAAACTTGACCGCAGCGCACGTTTGCAGGCAGGCGACGTAAGCTCCGCTAGCTAGCGTAAAACACAAAATGGACAGGTTTTTAATAAAGAAGGGACCGAAACGAGCTCAAAAACCAGACGTAGAAATGCACATTTGCAAAGGTGACGTAGTATGTTGTCGTAAAAGTGGCTCGCCTTTTGAGTTTGCACTGCCAATGTGGCTCTTGCGAAAAATGCACCCTCATCTCTCTCACTCTTCCTCACGCACAGCACGCGTTCACAAACACACAGGTTGCTAGGTTACTATAGGGCTCATCCCAGAAATTATGTATTATTTGTTAGTAGCCTAATGGTAAATGCTGCAGGTGTAGAAATCTACATAAAACATGTTATACATGTTTTACAGTAAGTTCGCTTAACTGTATTGTTATTTAATTGTTGTCCCTGGCACTTTTAATGGGTAAATTGCAATAAATGGGCTTAGTTTTGGAGCCAAATGTTGGAGTTGGAGTTCTCTGTTTTTTTGTGAAATAAAAGGCAAATGCTTGATCATTTTACAGCCACATCATTTTCGTTATGCGTTATTTGTTTTGGTTGTTTAAAAACGTTGTTTAAAATATCCGATTAATCGATCGATAAAGTGCTAGATTAATCGATTACAAAAAGAATCGATAGCTGCAGCCCTAGTGGAATGGCCTTGATGGAAAAATTTAATTCACCAGAATCGTCTGAAGACCAACTGCGAGTATAGCCTGTCAGCTACTACATACTTTGACTTTAGAAAGACTGAACAGTCATGAAATGTCTTAGCAGAAAGCAAAAATAAAATCATAAAAGCCACCCACCAGTTTATTCATTTTACATCTATGTGCACAGCATTGTGTTGTTCTTTTGTTGACTATACTGCACTAAAAATGGCTCCATTCATGAGAGCCACAAGAAAATGGTAATCAAACTCATCATCATCTGTCAGATTCTTTCTGTTAACAAAGATCTGAAGCTCATTAGCACATGTATGAGGGATGGGAAGGTGTTTTGTGACATCATGGACGAAAGTTCGTTTTGGACTGGGAAAAAATCCAATTGCAGGTACTTTGGTGCTTCCTGTTGCAAAGGCAAGGATGTCTCCAGGACTGCCTCAGTTAGGTTCCTATTATGAAGATGTCCCCCAACCTCTTTCTCTACAAAGGTAAAAAACAACAGACAATAAAAACATTACAATCCATGTACTGGGAGAGTTCTGAGCAGTACAGTTGTAGAACAATTTGAAGGCAATGTAAAATAAAAAGATGAAACTAGGAGATGACATCTAATTCAATGACATTTCAAGAACTGCATTTACAAATGTGCCCCTTACACCTGAAAAAACGGATGTGATGAAAGGAACTGTATGTATTTCAAGAACAATTTAGGGTACGAAAACTTTTTCTAGCTAACCTTTCATATCTCAACTAAACCTACTGATCTCAGTGATGCGACCGTGGTAGCAAAGCTGGACGTGCCGGTGGGCGCCGCTGGAAATGCCTGTGGGTTACTCTGTGGTGCGGAGACCTGAAACAACATCCCATACTGATAATTTTAATATTACAACGTTAAATGTCAAAATGTCTCCACCCTGCTCATGTGGTGTATTCCAAGTAGATTATCCTCTTAACTGAAACACTCTCCAAAGCTAGCTGACTGTTTACTAGGTAGCATCCAAGTCACGTTAGCAAGGTATCTTAGCGATGAATAACAAATGAGTTAACGCTAACATTAAAACGACTTAACTTACCGTTAATGATGGTGACGGTTAAACTACCCCTTGAAGGTCAGCCCGCATATCCGCCAAAACCGCCCGTTCAATTTCCTCCACACGCAGGTAAACGGCCATGCCTGGGTCCTCATCCCATTGACTGTATATACTAGCCTCATCCCCGAAGCTCTCTTTCACCAGTATGGGCGTGGTTTGAGAAGGGGCGTGGTATATTTGCATATTTTCTAAATATTTAGCTTTACATTCGGCGACCCATTTAGATTAAGATTTAAGATTTAGATTTAGATTTAACATTTAGATATAGATTTAACATTTAGATATGGATTCAATATTTAGATATAGATTTAATATTTAGGTTTAGATTTAACATTTAGATTTAGATTTAATATTTAGGTTTAGATTTAACATTTAGATTTAGATTTAACATTTATATTTAGATATAACATTTAGATTTAACATTTAGATATGATATACATCTGTCTCGAATGTGAGGAAAATGTGCTAAATGTGAGGAAAGTGAGCTCAATGTTGAAAATGTATCAGCTAAAAAATTGTAACTGAACTTTTAAATTCGGCACCCCATACCAGTGGCTGAGTGCCGTACTTTGCAACAAGCCCTCCAAATTATACGACCATATACGTAGGTCGTGTGTACATGCTCTGGAATACGACCCATGGGAGCGTTTCTTGAAATAGCGCTTCTAGCGGTAACAGGAGAGTATTGCAGATTGCGGGGATTAATCTACGGCATCGGTATGTCATATTGGACGATTTAAGGTAAGTACAGCAAATGTGTTTAATAGACATTTGAGAACAATATAACATGTTGTCAGCTCGTTTTAATGTTGTTTCGCTGTCTAGTATACCATCTACGGAGGATAAAATTAACGCTAAGAGCTACCGTTGCATTAAAACAACGCTTGCCAAACGCTAGCTAGCATTATAACAGCTATGTAAATATGACTTCCAGAAGACGTCAGGACATGCACAGGTGAAAGCCTGGAATTGAAAAGGACAGACAGATAAGACAGGTGTCCATTGGTGTCTGTAAGCAGATTTTCAAACGCTATTATCATACTTTACATACAGTACAATTACAGTACCTATTGTTTTGAAGAGAAAACGTGTATTGAATAGTTAAATAATATATTAATTTATAACTGCCCTATGCCTGAAATCAGGCATGGTCCCTGAGAACCTGAGGCCCTCTTGACAGGTCAGAGTGATCATTGGATCATTTAAAAGTGTATCATCAGTAATTTTATCATCACTATATGAATACCTGTCAAACTGTTTCAGTGAGAACAGTCTTCTCTTAAAACATAGCCTGCATCACTGTTTTGACTGGTCATGATTTCTACAGAGGAACATAACATGCATATAGTAAGATATTGACTGGAAATTAAGGCGTAAACATGAAGTTAAACAGACAGGTAGCTCCTTGATTAGACAGTTTTGCTGATGTCATCCAGCATCAAAAGGTCAAATCTAATTTTATTTATATATCCGAAATCAAATTAATTCAATTTTTCCAGGGGGTTTACAATCTGTACAGTATGTGACATCCTCTGTCCTTAGACCCTCAGTTTCACTAAGGAACAACTACTAGGATTTGTGTTGGGAAACCAAATTCTGACATAAGTTTCTGCAGCATATTATATTTCTGATGTTAAAACCATTATGTGTAATGTTATACTGGAAACTGAAAATATGACATGTTTGTATCTTGTAGGTGCCTGACTAAATGGTATGCACGTTGCGTACTACATGCATACTGTGTTACTTAATGCCCTTTTCTATCTAACTTGGCTACACTAATTTATTACATCATCTTCAAATATAGGCTGTTGCATTCATATACAGAATGTGGATAATTTTTCCAGGTATTCTAATTACAAAATGCCTGCATAACTGAGGAATCAATGTGTCATTCAAAACTGTACATTTTCCAATCATTTTCAAACACTTTAACAGTAATACTTAATGCTGTCTATCTGTCTTGCAGTGGGACAAAGTGGAAAAACTCCTGGGAGCCAAAAGACAACATCCAAGGCTAACATCCTGAAATAGACTGTTACTGTGTCATATTGATGTGGTTATTGTTGCTGTGTTGTATGACAGTTATGGAGACTGACAGGTAATCAAAAATGTTCAAGTATAGACATGTTTATTTTTTAATAATTAATTTTTAATGTTTGATTCAGACTAGTATTAAATTGATGACAAGAGTGAAAATCACTCACTTTATGATCTCTTCTCCTTGATCTCTGAAGAGGCAGGCTACATAAATGATAACTATTAATGTCTGCTAATGTTTTAAAATAAAATACCTGCCACCTGTCTCTGTCTGTGTTCATTTTCATTCAATTCAGTTTCATGATTGTTTGCAATTAATAAATTAGCAGCCTGAATAGGTTTGTTTTCACTTAAGAAGAGTGAGCGGTTAACAGACAACTTCGTCCAATCACACCCATTACAGTAGTTTAGCCAGCATAAAAGAGGCCATGTTATTGAGAAGTACATTCTTACCCATCAGCTGAATGTTTGTGCTTATATTGCTTGTTAATTACTTTAGTTTTGATTGACATTTATTGTTAAAGGCATAAGCTGTGAACCAGTAGTTCCACTATAGGTGAGGATAGCAGTTACAATATTTTGAAATCAAGGAATGCCCCTGTTGCATATCCTCAGTAATGTTTTGTTAAGATGCTGTTTCTTCATTGAAACACACAGATGTCAGAAATGACCTATTGGACATCATAACAACGGTATGTGTAACTGATTTACGCAAAGTACCTTGACAAATAGCTGTTGTGATGTTAGTTTACACATAGGTTCAAGATGTCTGGTGGAATTAATTGGCAAAAACAAATGAGCAGATACAATATAAATTACGAATTCAGTTGTAAATCTGTCAGATATGATAACCTTACATGATTTTTCTCATTGTTATTTAAAAAAGAAAAAAAAAAAACTTCTATCATGGGCTGAGCCCTCAAAAGGCTCTCTGAATCCAAGCCTGTGCACAGCTGTGCCCATGAAATGTAAAAATCCATACTTTGTTGTAGGACTATAATAAAGATATCATTGGAAAGGTCTCAACCTGGGGAATAACATATGTCAGTTAGGCAGTTGTAAATGGCTCCTTCTTTGAACCATTGACCTTTGAACCCTGACTTCTGAGAGGTTCTGAAGGACTGTAATTCTGCATCGAAAGGGGTTATAGACATATGACCAAGTGTTCTAGAAAGCTTATGACCTCAGCTGTGTGACTATACCTAGTGGATATAGACAGAAAGTGGGGGCGCTGTTCAAAATGGTAAACATATCTTTTAACCCACTTGACAATTATATACTTAAATTCTGGTCACATATATGTGTTTCCCACACCCTTAAACCCCTGACTAAGTATTCATTTTATTATTTAAAGCCTCCTATTCAAGGAAATCACTAATCGTTGTAGAAACTACAAATCCCTTGAGCTGCGACATGTAACTTCATACCAAGTCACGTGATATTTGTAGTTTTTCGGTTTTCAAATGCATACGTTAAAATAGGGTTGTAAAAAGATATATATACTGATTGCATTGAATATCTAGTGTTGCCGAACTAGCGATGACACTGCTTTAAGTTGATATATGTTAAGAAAAAGTACAGATAGTCTATTTAAGATGTGTTTAGAACCGCCAAATATAGATTTACGCCAAAAAGCAATGCAGTTTGGTTCTCCCGGCTTTATGGAACAGAAGCTAGGGTCAGAATTGGTTTATCTGCTTAACACATGAACTATTTACCACAGCCGAACTTGTAATGGCAGTGATTGTAGTTGCTTTAAGTTAATAAATGACACACAACACTGCATTTGAGTCGTTTATTTGAAAATATTATGAAGCTTTGCTGTAGTTTGGTTGAGCGGCAAAAACCGAACGCAGCCAATCCACGGCGGACAGCTATAGACAGGATTGGAATGAGTCCAACTACGTCATAGGATTTCTGCCGATCTCATAAGCCTTCTTTTAATAATACTGTTCAAAATGCACCAGGTTTAACGAACGCATTGAGTAACACGACATTAGTAGCATTCACTTTGAGGATGTTTGTAGTATTTTCACACTAATCGGCTCGTTTTCTACCCCGGGATGACGACAGAGGTTGAACGGCCGATCATCTCAGGAGGCCGGCGGCTCGTCTCTGAGATGACCCGCTGCTCCTGGTTCCACAGGTGGCGTTTCACTTCTCCGAAAACGTCCGAGCAAACTTCCAAACAGGCGTTATTTGAATAAAATGATCACATATTCGGGATCTACATGGTTACTTTCTCGCATGAAAAAATATTAAAACTTAATGAAGTGACGTATTAACAGCTCTAGAGCTACTCAGCCTCAAACGTAACAGTGAGTCGTAATTTGGGTGCATGCAAATGTCGATATTTACTCGACCACTAGGGGCGCTTAACTTTGAAACGTAACCTGAGGTCGTAATTCGCAGTTGTACACACGACCAGCGGCGGCTCGCCCATAGAGGGCGCTGGGGCGCCGACCTCCTGCCGACCTGCCTGCCTGTTTTTTTTTTTTTTTTTTTTTTTAATTATTTATTATTTTATTTTTATTTTTAAATCTCTTATTCTAAATGTTAATAATGATTTTTACTTTGGAATGTGTTTAAAGAATGATATTTTTATTCACTTTCACCAAAGACCGTTTCACGTTCAACGTGGTGTAGGCTAGTAGCCAATAGGCTGTCGTCTCCGGGCTCCAGTTCGATCAGCACTACTGTGCTGAAATTTAAGCCAATGGCTCCCCGGTTGCTACGCAAAAAAATATATATTTCACCAATCATCGTCGTCGAATTTTATGGTTTGGGGGCTCTGAAAATATCGCCCATCGTACCAAAGCACTGCTCGTTAACGGACGTTTACTTCAGAGAGGAGTGTGAGGGCAGCATGGCAATGTCAAGTGGCACTAATTTAGTCGTGGGACTTCAGCTAGCTCCAAATTCTGTTAAATCTCTACACCTGTATCCATTCGAAAGAAGAACATTAGCGGAAAAACTAATCGTGAAAGAACTCGGACCAGACAAGCCAGAAGTGAATATAACCCAACTGGTGCGAGAAAAGGAGAAAACCTACAAGAGAACATTTTCCCGAGGTTGGTTCGATCGGAAGGCTTGGCTCACTAGCTGTGGTTATGCCAATGCAATATTTTGCTTCCCTTGCTTGCTGTTTAAAACAAGTGCTTGTGATAGTTCGTGGACACAGACAGGGGCGACAGACCTGAAACATATGTCAGAACGCATTAAGAAACATGAGCTGGCAAGAGTGCATATGGACAACTCTGTGAAGTTAGCCATGCTAGGCCGAATTAGCATAGCCACATAGCTAAATGAGGGACACCGCGTTGCCATAAGAAAACAACGAAGAGGTGGACAGGAATCGGCATGTGTTGTCAAAGATCATTGATGCCGTGAAGTTTTGTGGGGCCTTTGAACTTGCTTTGCGTGGTCACGATGAGAGTGACACGTCAGAAAACCCTGGCATTTTCCTGGGTCTCATTGATCTAATGGCTTCAATCGACCGTGATTTGGAGGAGCACCTGGAGAGCGCCACTGTTTTTAAAGGCACTTCGAAGACCGTGCAAAATGAACTGTTGGACTGTATGTTGTCAGTTCTCAGAGACCACATTCTGGAAGAGGTGAGACAGTCGGATTATGTTGCCATTCAGGCAGATGAGACAACCGACATCTGCACTCATTGTCAGCTCGTTCTTGTGTTACGGTACATAGATGGCCACAACAACATTCAAGAGCGCTTTTTTGAGTTTATCGCGCTTCCAAATGCAACCGCTGCTACGATTGCCACTGCATTATTGGAAAGGCTGAGGATCATTCTTCCTGCGGGACAAGAGCGAAAATTAATTGCCAGGCCTATGATGGTGCCGCAGTGATGAGGGGTGCTACAGGTGGAGTGCAACGCAAAGTTCAAGATGTCTACGAGAGTGCCTACTACGTTCACTGTTATGCGCATCAATTGAACCTCATCATGCAGCAGGCAACATCCCACATCCCGAAGATCGGCCATTTTTTTTCAGACATTGGTAAATGGTAAATGGCCTTGCTTTTATATAGCGCTTTTCTACCTATTGGTACTCAAAGCGCTTTTACAGTCAGATACACATCTACCCATTCACTCACACAAGCACGCACACATTCACACACCAGTGCCACGCACTGGGAGCAACTGGGGGTTCAGTGTCTTGCTCAAGGACACTTCGACATGTGGCACATTGCGGGGATCGAACCGCTAACCCTCTGGTTCGTGGACAACCCGCTCTACCTACTGAGCCACAGTTGCCTGTTGGGGGTTTTTCAACATTTTTTTCTAAGTCATCCAAACGAACGGCAGTGCTAGATGAAGTGGTGGCACACCGACTCCCAGGTGCTTCAACAACGCGATGGAACTTCCACAGTCGTGCCGTTAACACAGTTTACGAGCACAAAGATGAACTGGTGAAGTGTTTCCAAACCATTCGAGACAGAGGAGACTTTGATGCCGCATCAAAGAGAGAGGCCGGGGGTTGTATGAGAGTGTTGGAAGATGAGGTTTTCTGTTTCTTCCTGGCATTTTTTCACAAAATCATGCCACATGTAGACATGCTGTTTAACCAGCTGCAGAAGAGGAACATAGACTCTGTCTTCATCGCAGAGATCACCCAGAGGTTCACTCACAGCATACAGGCTATCAGGTAGGCTATGATTTTCCATAATGGCTGAAAACATGCTTATGTAGCCTAAACGATAAAAACATAAATCCACATGGCTGAGCACAATAGAACCTCTCATAAATATCACAATTTTATCTCCATGTTAGACTAATGAATTTATTTGTGATGAATCAAGATAACATTGACTAGGCCCACCACAACAGTAGCAGATATTTTAATACAGTTCTGGATTTATTCTTAAGCAAGTTGGATTCTGATACAGTCATTTCAGAGTGGACAGTGACTTGTGAAACTTGTTTTGGATCAGGGACTCTGTTGCTTCTCTGGTTGAGGATGAGGACTATAGGGGACCTGTACAGGAACCACCCCCGAAGAAACGGATGGCAATGGGAGAAGAAACGCAACAGCATCTGGCAACAGAGGTAAGCAGTAACATAAATTCTATTTCTGTATTCGATTAGCCTATATGTATTTGTGTTTGTTTGCACATTTTTGTATTCTGAATTGTCATTATTAGACATATCTATCTACTGGAGAAATTATATGATTATTTTTTCACACTGATGCTTTTAATAATTACAGTAAGCCTTACTTGCTCATAACAAAATTGTAGGTGCTATGAATATGCTGATTTTATTGTAATGTTGAACTGAGAAATTTCAAAACTTAATGCTTTCTGTGTTTACTTTTCTACAGTTATGTATCATTTCATAGGTATGTGATACCATTATGAGCCATGCCAAGGAGAGGTTTTCTTTCACCAAGCATCTCATCAGTGCCACTCTCTTGCAAGGAGCCTTGTTCCCACAACACAGCAGAAAGTTCCCAGATTCAGCACTAGGAACCACCGTGGATGCCTATCCCATGCTGAACAAAGCGAGACTTAAAACAGAACTGTCCCTGATCTATGAACATGAGGACTTCAAGGGCTGCAGTGGTGCACTGGCTCTCTTTCAGGTTCTAATGGAAAATAACCTTCAAGACACATTCACCGAAACTGTACGTCTGCTCAAGATCCTCATCACCACACCAATGACAACAGCAGAATCAGAGAGATGCTTCTCTACTTTAAAGAGGATAAAAACTTTCCTTAGGAACACTATGGCACAAGATCGCCTCAACGCTCTGGCTATGCTCTCTATAGAGAAAAAACTCACACGGGACATTCCAGATTTCAACACCAGGGTTATTGAGAGATTTGCCACTCAGAAAGAAAGACGAGCAAAGTTCCTGTATAAATAAGAGTTCTGGACATGGAGCATAGTAAACATGCAACTTGTTTATTATCATTACCTGTGAAATTGTTGATTTGTACATGGCAGTTCAGTTAATGTTGTCATTTTAGACCATTGGTATTGACTGGTTTGAGTTATTTTATTGGTACAGGCAAGGGACATGGGTGTTGCCATCATGTATTTAGGGGGACACAATTGACCAAATAGCGAACAATAAATATGTGTGAAACACTGAATTTTGTACACAAATTTATCCTTGTGAATGATTTGGGATTTCCAGCAGGTCACCCTAAAATTCACCAGAATGCAGGAAATCACATCTACAAAATTAAAAATTTTCTGGGGGAGGACCCTGTGATCTTTTGTGACTTGCCAACCCTTCTGGTATGTAAGCCCTTATACCTTTCCTACTGTGGTACACCAATACTAGTTATTAATTGCTCTATTGGGTCCTCAGATCCTCGTGGTCAATGGTGCGCAGGTTATATTTATTTTGTTTCCTTTTTATAGTTTACTTAGTTTACTTGCCTGTTATTGGATTTGTTGTTTTCCTTATTTTGATATTTGGTTTGGATTTCTTTTTATTTTTTATTATTTTCTATACCTGGCAGTTGGCTGTTTGTATGTTGGTTTTGTTTACTGATGGATATTGTTTTGCCAACTGCCTGCTTGGTTAAGAGTTTGAGTGTGCTAGCGTAACTCCACTAATTCCCCTGTTTCTTTCTTTAGTTGCTGAGGTCCGGTGGTGACGTTGGTGGTCTGGTGGTGGACCCCCCCCCCGTTTGGTGTGCTGTGCTCCCCTTGGTCCTGGATTCCACTGACTTTGTGTGTGCATGTGTTAGCGACTGGCACGAGTGTCTGGGTGTTTATTGTTTTGGTTGGGTGTCTCTGCCTCAGCCCCTAGTCCCACACCGGTAAGCCTCAGCACCCATTATCCCCCATTAGCTGTCCCTGTGTGGATGGTGTTTTTATTGTGTATTTTAGAATCTGTAATGAAGTGTGTGTGTGTGTGTGTGTGTATATGTGTATATATATATATATATATATATATTGCTTTTCTCGAATGAACTGTGTCTCTTGCCTTGAGCAAAACGAACCCGCGTGTCCTTAAAGGTTCTGGGATTCAAAACTACTTCCTGGGGCGAAATTCCCCAGGTGGCGTTGTCGGTAACATTATCTGTGCTAGTGTAACTAGACACAGGCTTCTCCATAATTCCCCGATAACACACCCCGCGCCACATCTGCTAACTGGTAAGTATTTGTATAAGAATCATGACATATTTCAGCATTTAGTGCTCTAATGCTTGTGACATGAGCTTTTATTGGTCTGTTATATGGGCTAATGTAACTTCAGAGCACCGGGCTGTCGTACCGATCCGGATATGGCCCGCAGCCTTGAGTTTATGTGTAGTCGGGGCTTCTGCTAAGCACTGAATTATTCAGTGAACGAATCTTTTGGATGATGAAGATGATTAAAGAAGTGATTCAAGTGATTCAGTACAGTCAAAAGAACTGCCGTTTGAGGTTCGCATGCGTAGTCTGTTCTCACGTTTCGAGTCGGTACCAATGGTCGGGACATGTCGGGAATCTCGATGGGAATCCCGACATGTCCCAAATAGCGGTGGAAAAAAGATTCGGGATCCGGCTCATTGAACCGGCCACCAAAAAAGACTCAAGAATCACGGATCGAGACGTCTATTGAACCGGCTCAGTTGAGTCCTACCAGATTTGATTAATCAATAAACGGCACCATTCAAACATCTTACATCTCACTCGGCAGAGAAACAAAATGTAATACCCGACTTGGCCACTATAGCAAACTACGGCACTCAGCCACTGGAGTGGAGTGGCGCTACTGAGTCCCTTCCTCACTCATGAATCCCTGCAGATCCGTCACTCACGAATCCCTGAGGATCCGTCACTCACGAATCACTGAGGATCCGTCACTCACGAATCACTGAGGATCCGTCACTCACGAATCTCGGGAGATTCGCTGCTCACGAATCACTGTGATCCGTCACTCATGAATCCGGCCAGATTCGTTACTCACTCGACAGAAAAACGAAACTTAACCGACTCATGGATCCACGTACATTTTAGACCATAAGAAAATAAAATATTCTTTTGTAATGGTGACCCTGTACTCATTCATTTTATTTTTTTACCTTTTTTTTTAATTTATTGCATAGCGTAATTTTAAGCTTTAGGCTTATGTAAGCTACTTGATATGAATTAGTTGAGATGTTGTATAGTGTATTGTAGTGTATTCATAGTTAAACATTTTAAGCTAATGCAAGTTTGTATTTTTTTTGTATTTCATATGCCTTGTTTGCAGTGTCACTTTAAAGCAGTTTGCACTTTTTCAGATTACTCTGCAGTTTGTTGTGTGTGCCTTTAATATATAATGAAACCTTACCTTATTTGCACAAATTTGTTGGATGTTTATGCCCTGTGTATGTGCATTTTTTTTTATCATGTTCAATAAAAACTCAATAACGGTTTAACTATTGGTAGGCTACTTTTAATACCTGGTGGTTATTAACATTCTGCTGAATGGACCTACTTGCTGCCACATGAAATATAACTAAAGATTAATTTAAGGAGAAAATAGTAACCCCAAAAGGCAAGTGTAGCCTATATGCTTTATTAAGTTGGGGGGAAATGCATGTACTGGAAACACTTTCTTTCGGGCCATTTTAGGTCAAGTGACTCAAGTGATTCGCAAAACCCGGATCATATCAGTGAGTGATTCAGACTGATCCGAATCCCTCAAAAGATCCGGGTTTTATACCACTAGTCCCAAACCCCCTCAAGGTCTCGCGATGCTGTTGTCACCACTGTGCAGTGTAATGTTTTCGGGTAGCGAGATTTCTGAGCTGAGAAACTGTGCTCTTGTCTTTGGGTGCTCCAATATTCAGCTGTTGATCCTGTAGAAATGCAGGTGAATTTACGTCTCAGAAAATTAATTGGCAGTAATTTTGTGCGCACTATAATCTGCTGATTAGGTACATTTCTCACAGCGGCATTTGACTGACTTTGCAGTGGTTTTAATATTGTTTTCCAAATAGAGGTCTGAGTTACTTAATAGTATCACTGTGAAAAACAGATCGCATCTGTAAAGGCATAATTCCTTTTCTGTCCTTTTTATCAACAGATTGTCAGAATCCTTCTCACATGTTGGAGCAGCTCTGATTGCCATTAAAGCTGTTGTTAAAATGAAAGAGTGAATCTTGTACTATGGACAAGTACAAATGTTTAAATGTTCTCATATCTATACATGTATGTCCACAGGTTTTCATATAATGTGACCACAACAGGTCAAAATCTTATCACAAAAAAATAAATAAGTTTCTGAAATATGCCAAGGCCGCTTTATGGCAATTTAAATAACTAATGAATTAAGTATGGCAGGGTGATAACTCAATGTTGTCCATCTTTCACTAGAAGCATATCAGGGTAATTTTGGGATATTATGACACAGTTTTTAAAGAAAGTATGAAATATTTTTTTAATACCTATCAGTAAGAAGACAAATATAAAAACATGTACAATATACAGAGGTGCCAAAAGTACATACATTCTTTACTTAGTTCGACGAACAGATACTTGTGTAAAATCAGACTAAAATAAATTTACTCAAGTAATAGTATTAAAACATTTTAATTACATATATAGAATATGACAAAGAGGGTGAGAGGGAGAAAGATAGATTAGTTGTATAGTGTATTCATCAAGATGGTGGTAATTGTTTAGGATGAATTGAAGTAAACAAATACATGGGTATGATACGTAGTTATCAAAACAGTTAATGTAACATGGCTACACGCAGCCTCCATGTATTATTCTGTATTTCACCAAGGTGGAGCAATGCATCTGCGCAGTCGGTGCAGGTCTCTTCTGCATCAGTGTTGGTCTGATCTGCTTTTCTGGCCCTCAATCTTTCCTCACGTTGACGTGATGCCTCTATCACTGGTTTACCTCTCTGCTAGCCAAGATGAACCGTAGGAGATCAGTCTGGAGAGTTCACATCTGTGACAGCACTTGGGCAGCCTCGATAAAATAAATGTGATTAACACCCTGTACTGAGAGTAAGGAGGGAGAACTGTAGTTTACGTCATGTTATGGCGACTGTGGCTCAGTAGGTAGAGCGGGTTGTCCCCGAAGCAGAGGGTTAGCGGTTCGATCCCCAGAATGTGCCACATGTCGAAGTGTCCTTAAGCAAGACACTGAACCCCCAGTTGCTCCCAGTGCGTGGCACTGGTGTGTGAATGTGTGTGTGCTTGTGAGCGAATGGGTAGATGTGTTTCTGACTGTAAAAGCGCTTTGAGTACCAATAGGTAGAAAAGCGCTATATAAAAGCAAGGCCATTTACCATTTATTACCGTCCATAGTGCCATCTTATTCACAGATCTGACAATATTTGTTTATTAGATTATTCTGGCCAGACTACCAAAACTGTATTGTACATAAACAGACAATGGCATTGGCATCAATGTGAGGACCACTGGTCTTGATAGCCAACGTTAGCTAGCAATGCTAAAAACAGAGACACTACAGATCACCAGATAGCTTAACGTTAGAACTCCAGAGGGTAATCACAAATGTAGCTTTATCTATACAGTTATGTGTCTAATAACATTATAATACCCTGCTCTGTATTTTGACAGTTTCAGACACCTTTGTAAGTAGCTTATTACTG
This sequence comes from Planiliza haematocheilus, assembly GCA_005024645.1. Classification (NCBI taxonomy): domain Eukaryota; kingdom Metazoa; phylum Chordata; class Actinopteri; order Mugiliformes; family Mugilidae; genus Planiliza; species Planiliza haematocheilus. The sequence goes on along the minus strand of SRSE01000463.1, from coordinate 297,264 downwards.
TAGCCTCCTTTCACAAAGTGGTCACCGCAGAAAAGCGCTGTCGGACTCCCTGATTGAAGACGTGGGCTAAAGAATTTTTCAGTAAAGTTCGTCGCCGTTTTTCGATCACTTTAAATTGATCCCCATTGTAAATGACCACACTGGCAATTGAGGTTGAAAGTTGGGATGGTTGTTTTTTTTTTTTAGCTTAAATTATTTTTTTACGACAACATACTATACTAAGTCACCTTTGTGCATTTCTACACATAAATTGGACATCCCACAAAAAATAAATAACACGGCCAATACATTTTCATTTAGGACCAGATTTACTTTAATGAGCCCTTCTGTCTCTTTTTTTAATTAAAAGCCGGTCCACGTCGCCTGCCTGCAAACGTGTGTTGTGGTCAAGTTTTGTAAACAATGCCACATGGCCACTTTCATTCACGCTTTCTGTGATTCAGCTGCGTGAAATGTATTACAACTTATCGCCACGAGATGGCAGTTTAAGTAGCATTGCCGGTAAATAGTGGATTGCATTCAAAAGCAAGTGGCAGTGTGATACTGTAAGCTACCATGCGAGCCGCCAATTATAGCTTGACGAGCCGCGCAATGAGTAACTGTGGGCTACTGCATTCTCAAAACATCAGCTCATAGCTATGGCGTCAGAACAGTGCCATTACGCACTCACTCGAGCAAAATGCAATCGGGCGTATTGTAATATGTCACACGCGTAAATATGAACTGCGAGCGCGCAAATGATCTCCTCGCCCGAGGAGAAAATTGCTGCGAGCAAGCAGGATTCGGTGAACTGCGCACGAATCAGCCACTAGGGGGCGGGCAGGCGGACGCTCCCTCGAAAATCACTCCCTCTCTCGCTCGAAGCTGATCTCTGCTCGCGCGAAAAGTTTTTCTCCTCCCGCCTCTGTGTATCTGCTCGCTTGACTTTCCTGACTTTTGGCACTTTGGGGGCGGGCACTGAATAGACGGCCCGGCAACGCCCCTCCTTTATGATTGGCTGTTATTGTCTCCTGGTCAGAGCCAATCCAAGTCAGAGTAGGGCGGGTCACCATTGTCGTTGTCGTTAGTGGCAGAATTTGATTGCTAATCGAGATGTCAGAGAAAAAAGAGGTAAGTTGAGGAACAGACAGATAATTAAATTGAAATGTATTGAACAGCTTGGGAGTAAATGTGTTATTGGCCCGCAACAAGGGAGAATGGAGGTTCTACCTTCACCGCAATCAGCTTCGTTGAAGTCAAAGCACATGGGTTAGCAAAACAGCGACTGGACGTGCATAGCTCGTATAGTTGCGAACCGTGACTAATATTTCGATTCCATATGTTGCACCCGGTATATACAGGTCAGGGTTAAACAGCCTCTCTGCTATTAGCCATTTGGCCTAGTGTGTGTTGTTGTCTTGTTAACTTTTATTTAATGTTGTGCTCAGCAAAACGTTCTGCTTATGGTAGGCCCATGCATATATTAATGTTACTTCATGTGGACTGTAATGATAGGGAGAGTTGTAGGATACTGTGCAGCGGCTAGTGTCCTTGCTACAGAGTGTCCTGTCTGAGCCAGCACCTAGAAACAGCGACGATTGTTGTTATTATAACCGTAATATTGGCATGTTTAAATGCATTCCATGATGAATTAACACAATATTACCAGTGGGAGGTAAATCGGTATAATTTTGGTGATAGCACTTGATTATTCAAGATAGTCCTTGTAAGAATGCCAAATGTGTTTTTCCTGTTAGAAATTATGAAAATTCTGCAGATTTGGAAAACCAACATCACAATTTTTGTCATATGCAGGCAATAAAGTTTGACAGTTTTTTGACAGCTCATCATTAATTATTTGTTGTTGTTTGTAGTTTGAAGTGCTTAACATTGTTTACCTTATCATGCTTTTCTCATGGTGTCTTTTTGTCTTATTTTACTCTTTTATAGATCCTTCCCAGGACTATTTGTAAAATAAATTACAGGGAAAAGGAGACCAAGTTATTTATTTATTCTTTCTAGACACACACATCACTATAGCTATGCAAGGCACAGGAAGGTGGAGATCAAGCATTTCCTTCAAACGATGTTCGCCGACCAAAACTTGGGCCATCCTTGGGTGCCTGTGATCTCCACTGTGACACATGCGGCTGGATGTACCAGTTGTGCTCTCACAAGTTCAAAGAGTTCCTGCAAAGCTGGGTGATAGCAGCTGGTAAATGGTAATGGTAAATGGCCTTGCTTTTATATAGTGCTTTTCTACCTATTGGTACTCAAAGCGCTTTTACAGTCAGAGACACATCTACCCATTCACTCACACAAGCACGCACACATTCACACACCAGTGCCACGCACTGGGAGCAACTGGGGGTTCAGCGCTCTACCTACTGAGCCACAGTCGCCACTGGTGGTTGGATTGGGCCTGCAGAAGATACAGCTCCTGGTGACAAACAAATTCCATGTAATCCATTTAGAAATACACAGGACAAGATGTTACAATCCCTTGTGCCGAAATCCCAGGCAAAACACGTTTAGAGGCCCTGTTCGACTAAGAGGCCCTACCAAGCCTACAGTCATATAATATGACCAATAACCTATATTCTACCTAGGCTAACTAGAGGCTGCTGGCTTGTAAGCCCATTGAGCAGCAGAGGATACCTCAAACATTGTAAAACATACCTAACTAAACGCTGCTGGCTTGTATGGCCCGCTCAGCAGCAAACCATGGCTACCAAATACCATGAGAACATGATCTGAACAACAGCAGTATGCAGCATATCATTGGGGTTTTCAAGTGGGCACCTCCCTTCACCGATGTTTCGTTAAGTTAGGCCCACGACACCTCAAGAAGGCTTAACAGTGATTTCCAGCGTCCTGGAATCACCCCCCTCCACACCGCCACTACACAACCCTCTCTTCCTCACCATTCGATGTCTATCAACAACTAGTATGGAAACTAATAGCCACAAGCCAAACAAACAAATCTACCATGCTCCGCTCCGTTGATGCGAGCTGAAGCACATAACAAACAAACAAATCCATAACAAACAAACAAATCTACCATGCTCCGCTCCGTTGATGCAAGCTGAAGCGCGTAACCACCAAATCTGTGACAAGCAACAAACAAATCAACTGGGGCCTACATGCGGCCTACATGCGGCCTACATGCGACCTACATCCTTACCCTAGTTAGCTCCCCAGCTAGCATGCTTCCTGCGCACCCATAACCAGTCACTGGCTCTCTCTGCTGCCCGGGACATATTGCTAACCGCAGTCCTCTGGCTTCTTCCTCGTATGCCCAGCTCACTCAGCAGAGCAATGACCGACTTTGCCACAAATCCACGGCAGCCCACTTCTACCGGGCGGACATAAGCCTTCCATCCATTTTGCTCTGCATCTGCTGCTAACTCTGCATACTTAGCTCTTTTTCTCTCATTAGCCTCCTCAACTCTATCCTCCCACGGGACAGTCAGCTCTATGAAATAGACTGCTTTCTCTGGCTCAGACCACAACAGCAGATCTGGCCGTAGTCGAGTGCTAGCTATCTCACCTGGGACAACCAGTTGGCTATTTAAGTCCGCCCTCATCTCCCAGGCTCCTCCTACCCTTAGCTGTCCCGTGTTATGCCTGAAGCCTGCTCCTCTAGCCTTTTCTCCCTCCCGTACAAACTTAATACCTCTATTCTCTCTGTTAACGGCCACGGAATTTACATTCACCCGTTTTTCCTCTATTGCAGCTGCTAAACATTTCAATACCTGATTGTGACGCCAGGTATAACGTCCTTGGGAGAGACTAACCTTACAACCTGTCAGAATATGACTAAGCGTGCAGACACAAGTGCACAGTGGACAGGCAGCATCCTCACCTACCCACTGGTTCAGGTTCTGGGGAGTTGGCAGCACATCATAAGTAGCCCCTAACATAAATCTAATCCTGCTGGCCTCCATGCTCCAAAGCTCTCTCCACTTCACCTTCCTTTTCTCCACACTCTCCCAGTTCACCCATTGACCCTGCTTAGCCTGCGACACTGCCTTCGAGCATCTAACCATTTCCTCTTGCCTCTGTACCTCTTCCACTATCATCTTTCTCCTTTCTACTGCTGATGCCTTGCTCCACAGAGGTTTCCCTGCACACAGTCCTAGGCCTCCACGCCCTTGCTGTACATGGCCTATGATATCCCTATGCTTAAGAGCTGCCTGTGCTTGCTGCACTGCCTCTTTTGCCTTCCACTTCCTCCCTGTCTTAATAGTAGGTGCTACGCTCCTAACCACTGGATCCTTTGACTGAGTTAGAGTCATTTCCAGCCTAACTTTAGTGCACTTAAACTCCTCTGTTAGGCAGGTAACTGGGAGCTCCAGTATGCCTTTCCCATACAACGCTGTGCTACTTAAGCAGCGTGGGACACCAAGCCACTTTCTGATAAATGAATTACTCATTCTTTCTAGCTTTTCTACCTTTGAAAGGGCAACCTCGTACACCGTCAGCGGCCACATGAGCCGGGGCAGTAAACCAAATTGCCAGCACCACAGTTTTAGCTTGCCTGGTAGCCCTGACCGGTCTATGCTTGAAATGCCTTGAATCATTTCCTGCCTCAACCCTTCAAACTGCGCCTTATCACTAAGACTTGCATCGTACCATCTTCCCAAACTCTTCACTGGCTTCTCCAGCACTGTGGGAATTACCTCATCATTTATAAAAAACTTCTTATCTACCACTTTTCCTTTAATAATGGAAATACTCCTAGATTTAGTAGGCTTCACTTTCATCCTAGCCCACTGCAGATTGCTATTTAACTTATCCAGCAATCTTCTAGTACAAGGAGCGGTTGACGTTGTTGTCGTCATGTCGTCCATGTAGGCCCTAATTGGGGGGAGGCGAAGCCCTCCCTGCAGCCTTTCTCCACCTACCACCCATTTGGAAGCCCTAATAATGACCTCCATTGCCATTGTAAAGGCTAGTGGAGAGATTGTACACCCTGCCATGATGCCTACCTCCAGCTGCTGCCATGCTGTAGTGTTCTCTGCTGTGGTAAAGCAGAGCTGAATGTCTAAGAAGTATGCTTTGACTAAGTTTTTTATACTACCTGGAACTCTAAAGAAATCAAATGCTTCCCATAACAAACTATGTGGCACTGATCCGAAAGCATTAGCCAGGTCTAAGAATACAACATGCAGGTCTCTCTTCTCTTGCTTTGCTGACTGAATTTGGTGCCAAATCATGCTGGTGTGCTCTAAGCACCCAGAGAAGCCGGGGATCCCAGCCTTTTGCACCGACGTATCAACTAGCCCGTTTTTCACTAAGTAACTAGACAACCTCTGTGCCACAACACTGAAGAAGATCTTCCCCTCAACATTCAGTAGACTAATTGGTCTAAACTGGCTTATTTCCAACGAGTCCCTCTCTTTGGGAATAAAAATCCCCCCTGCCCTGCGCCATGCCTTGGGAATAACCTGTTTCTTCCACACTACCTTCATTAATTTCCACAAGAACCTCAACACATCTGGTGCACTCTTGTACAGCCGGTAGGGAACCCCATTAGGTCCCGGGGCTGAAGAGGCTCTTGCGCGTCTTACCACCTCCTGAACCTCTTGCCACCTTGGTGGGCTGTCATCACACTGGCTAACAATTTCACCAATAGGTGGAATATCAGAGGGTAGAGACAACTTTCTAAACCTGTCCGCATCTTTATGCACCTCCTCCAAGTACTCCTCTAGCTTCTCTTTTGGTACCGTAAGGCTACCATTCTTTTCCTTACTAAATAGTGACTTCACAAACCTAAATGGGTCCTTATAAAATGCTATTCTAGCCCGCTCTTTCCTTTTCCTATTTTTCCTAATGTTCTCTGCCCTTCTTAAAGCTGCCAACCGCTTCCTAACATCTGCCTGTAAACAATCAATACCTTCCTTCTCTTCAACTGTAGCTTTCCTCCACTGCTTCTTAAGGAGTCTCTCTCCTGTATGAGTCTATCAATCTCTTGCTGACGCCTCGATCTAACCACCTGTCCCTTTTGCTTCTTCTGTTTTTCGGCCACACCAAATCTTTCCTTACCGTAATCATAAATGAGATCTCCCATTTTCTCCAACTTACTCTCCGCTGTCCCTTTAAGCCTACCTAGTACACAAACCAAATCGCTATTGATATCTTCCCACTGCCTAATATCTGCTGCACCTGGCCATTTGATCCTTCCTTTCTGACTGCTAATTTTCTCCCTTTTTGGCTGGCTAACCTCTCTGTCTGCCTCAGTGCTTGCACCTACTTCAACATTAGGGGTGCTGATGTCCTGCGAACTGTGGGTTAACTCCTGTCGCTGGACTTCAACCGACTGACTTAATGCACTTCTTAAGAAGTAGCTATCAATGCGGGGTCCCTGTGTTCCCTCTGCCAAGCACTTTTTCCTCCCTTGATGGATTCTGAGGCCCTTCATTGTTGTTAACTTCTGCCAGCCACACACACAAACCTGCTGCTTCTTTCCATCTCCATCTGAACTAGTAGCTTCCAGTAACGTGCCTTGCCTACTCAGTGTCAAATTCAATCCTGGGTCAAAAGCCGTGTCAGTCCAAAGTGAGTCATCTTCCGCCCCTGCTCTCGCTGACTCTAGGGGTATTTTATCATTAATCGTATTTGTAGCAACTTGGGGTGTAGTCCATGGCTTATTAAAGCCATGGACTACATGGCCCAAATTTAGTGGGGTTGCAGTGAATGCAGATCAATGTCTCTATTGTGATACAAATACAGCCAGTCAACAGATGTCAGTCAATCATGCATATTAAATCTTTTCTTGTTTGTCTATTTTTAAGAACTTTTCATTTATTCATTAAAAAGTTGTATACGTAAATATTGAATGAATTCTGCAATGTGGAACTATTTATTCTCCCCACCCCCCCATCTGCTGTTGTGCTCCTTTGCACAAGAGTAAACCCACCTGAACTTGCTTCATATCAGGACTGCAGGATTATCATGGGGCCTAATTGTTGATGTTATAATTGTTATAATTATAACCAAGTATAATTTCAGTTTAGAAGAACTATTATTAATGACAGAAATAAATAGAATTAATTAATAAGATCTTAATATGATTTAAAAGAACAGATTTACGTTCCTGTGAACAACCCAGATTAAAGAAAATTAAGGCTTGACCAGACATCCCAGTTTATCTGACACAGCCCCATCATGAGTGTGTTGGGGCTGTAGTTAGAGGACGCTGTCTGCCCACTTTCAACCACGATTTTGCTGTCAAGGGGGTCGTGCGGTGACTTGTATCAGGTGAGAACGAGTGCCAGGAAGCTTTCTACATGGTTACTGGAGACTAACAGTAGGAAACTGATATTTTACGGTTTTTGTCACCAAATTTCTACAGCAACTAGGGTAAACACCACGTGTGACAATGCATACAATAAAACACTGTTTACTTTGGTGACATGAAACTCAAACATTCCTCCTGCTAGAAAAAAAAAAGCCTACTACCCCACTGGTCCCGTCAAAATCAAATGATTTTAAAATGAAATCTGAGAGACAGACTAACTGAGTAAGACTTACTTGCTCAGCCATGAAAGCCCCACGAAAATGTTTTTTTTCCCCAGGAAACTGCCAGGTCTCCTTCACTGTGATCAGACCACTATAACGGAAGGTTATGAGAATGTTATGTATTGGTTCAGAAAACTTTAAACGTAGCCACGGCTGTTATAGCCTATCACTGCATATCCGTTTGTTCCGGCTTACCTTTTTTCTCTGGCATCTCGATCCGCAATGGGCGGTATGCTCTGGCGATCATAACGTTTTTAAATCTCAGGATGGCTGTAAACATCCGGTTATCGTAGAGTGATGTCATGTGCGATCAGCTACTGTATGCTACCATCGTCAGAAGGCCCAACACTGTTCGTTTCAATTGAAAATACTACTTTGATACATGAACGCGTAAAAATAAATTTTAAAACACTAAGAAGGCTGGACACAACATACAACTTTGATCTGGGTATCATCAGTGTCTCTACACATGAACTCGAGCACTGAGAACATGGTTGTTTGGACAACTCACTGCTTGACTGGCGAGATGGCAGTGAGCAGAAAAAACAAGTGAGTTGTTCAAACCTTTCTATAACTAAACTCTGTGTACACGAACAATGTTCTCAATGCTCGAGTTCATGTGTAAAGACACTGATGATACTTCGATCAAAGTTTCATGTTGTGTCAAGCCTTCTAGTGTCTTAAAAATAGCCATTTCTACGCGATCACGTAGGCCAAAATAGTAACGTTAGCGCCCCTACGATTCTCATTCAAAAGGCCATTTGACCAGAAAAGGACAACACGAACAAGATTAAAAGTGGCACTTCAGGCGTAATTATGCTTTTAAACTAAAGTTTGACTCGGGTGCATTCACAAAATCACAGGATGCATCTGGGCTAAAGTTATTATGCTTTAAAACACCAAAACTACGATTCTAGCTCAGGCTATTACCTTCAAAGTTGCAAAGAAATGAAGACACGTAAAATTTGAAGCCTTTGTCTAATTTGCTAAGTTGTGTCGTAGCTACTGGATGCCCGATCCTCCGTATATCGTTAACAGATACTTTCGGCAACTCCGGCAAACACCTTGTGAACTTATCTGCCATCGTAATGTCAAGTGCCACTGTCTAATGTTTTCTTCATGTAACCGGAAATGTCACATCATCATTCTTAAGTGATGCGTGCATAGAGGCCATCAAATTCTGCCGCTAACGTCAATGGTGACCTGCCCTACTCTGCCTTGGATTGGCTCTGACCAGGAGACAATAACAGCCAATCATAAAGGAGGGGCGTTGCCGGGCCGTCTATTCAGTGCCCGCCCCCAAAGTGCCAAAAGTCAGGAAAGTCGAGCGAGCAGATACACAGAGAGTGACAGCGAGCGTATACACAGAGGCGGGAGGAGAAAAACTTTTCGCGCGAGCAGAGATCAGCTTCGAGCGAGAGAGGGAGTGATTTTCGAGGGCGCGTCAGCCTGCCCGCCCCCTAGTGGCTGATTCGTGCGCAGTTCACCGAATCCTTGCTTTGCTCGCAGCAATTTTCTCCTCGGGCGAGGAGATCATTTGTGCGCTCGCAGTTCATACACTATATTACCAAAAGTATTCGCTCACCTGCCTTTACTCATTCTATGAACTGAAGTGCCATCCCATTCCTAACTCATAGAATTCACTAACTAAACTTCTTCCCCGCAGTTCTCTGTGCTTTGTCGTCCAGCAGGTTCTCATGGATCGTGGCTGCTGCTGTGGTCTACTGCTGACATCCACCATATAAAGCATTACTGTCATTATTGTTACCATATCTCCACTTCAGTTAGTTCATGATTTACTGCTGCTGTGCATTTGTGTCTCTCTATCACAGGTTCCACTGCTACTGTAATCATTCTATCATTCATTGTAATTCATTGTCATTTCATCTTTCATTGTAATTGTACAATATGTCTGTGTTGATTTGTACATGTGACATCCATTGCACGTCTGTCCGTCCTGGGAGAGGGATCCCTTCTCTGTGGCTCTCCCTGAGGTTTCTTCCACATTTTTTCCCTGTTAATAGGGTTTTTTGTGGGCAAGTTTTTCCTCACTCGAACCGAGGGTCTAAGGACAGAGGGTGTCACTCCCTGTACAGATTGTAAAGCCCTCTGAGGCAAAACATGTTTTGTGAATTTGGGCTATACAAATAAAATTTGATTTGATTTGATTTGAATATGATGTCGGTCCACCTTTTGCAGCTATTACAGCTTCCACTCTTCTGGGAAGACTGTCCACAAGGTTGAGGAGAGTGTTTATAGGAATTTTTGACCATTCTTCCAAAAGCGCATTGGTGAGGTCACACACTGATGTTGGTCGAGAAGGCCTGGCTCTCAGTCTCCGCTCTAATTCATCCCAAAGGTGTTCTATCGGGTTCAGGTCAGGACTCTGTGCAGGCCAGTCAAGTTCATCCACACCAGACTCTGTCATCCACGTCTTTATGGACCTTGCTTTGTGCACTGGTGCACAGTCATGTTGGAAGAGGAAGGGGCCCGCTCCAAACTGTTCCCACAAGGTTGGGAGCATGGAATTGTCCAAAATGTTTTGGTATCCTGAAGCATTCAATGTTCCTTTCACTGGAACTAAGGGGCCAAGCCCAGCTCCTGAAAAACAACCCCATACCATAATTCCTCCTCCACCAAATTTCACAGTTGGCACAATGCAATCTGAAATGTACCGTTCTCCTGGCAACCTCCAAACCCAGACTCGTCCATCAGATTGCCAGATGGAAAAGCGTGATTCATCACTCCAGAGAACGCGTCTCCACTGCTCTAGAGGCCAGTGGCGGCGTGCTTTACACCATTGCATCCGACGCCTTGCATTGCACTTGGTAATGTGTGGCTTGGCTGCAGCTGCTCGGCCATGGAAACCCATTCCATGAAGCTCTCTGCGTACTGTACTTGGGCTAATCTGAAGGTCACATGAAGTTTGTAGCTCTGTAGCAATTGACTGTGCAGAAAGTCGGCGACCTCTTTGCACTATGCGCTTCAGCATCCGCTGACCCCTCTCCGTCACTTTACGTGGCCTACCACTTCGTGGCTGAGTTGCTGTTGTTCCCAAACACTTCCATTTTGTTATAATAGAGCTGACAGTTGACTGTGGAATATTTAGGAGCGAGGAAATTTCACGACTGGATTTGTTGCACAAGTGGCATCCTATGACAGTTCCACGCTGGAATTCACTGAGCTCCTGAGAGCGGCCCATTCTTTCACAAATGTCTTGTTTCACAGTCTGCATGCCTGAGTGCTTGAATTTATACACCTGGGGCCAGGCCAAGTGATTAGAACACCTGATTCTGATCATTTGAATGGGTGAGCGAATACTTTTGGTAATATAGTGTATATGGTCGTATAATTTGGAGGGCTTGTTGCAAAGTACGGCACTCAGCCACTGGTATGGGGTGCCGAATTTAAAAGTTCAGTTACAATTTTTTAGCTGATACATTTTCAACATTGAGCTCACTTTCCTCACATTTAGCACATTTTCCTCACATTCGAGACAGATGTATATCATATCTAAATGTTAAATCTAAATGTTATATCTAAATATAAATGTTAAATCTAAATCTAAATGTTAAATCTAAACCTAAATATTAAATCTAAATCTAAATGTTAAATCTAAACCTAAATATTAAATCTATATCTAAATATTGAATCCATATCTAAATGTTAAATCTATATCTAAATGTTAAATCTAAATCTAAATCTTAAATCTTAATCTAAATGGGTCGCCGAATGTAAAGCTAAATATTTAGAAAATATGCAAATATACCACGCCCCTTCTCAAACCACGCCCATACTGGTGAAAGAGAGCTTCGGGGATGAGGACCCAGGCATGGCCGTTTACCTGCGTGTGGAGGAAATTGAACGGGCGGTTTTGGCGGATATGCGGGCTGACCTTCAAGGGGTAGTTTAACCGTCACCATCATTAACGGTAAGTTAAGTCGTTTTAATGTTAGCGTTAACTCATTTGTTATTCATCGCTAAGATACCTTGCTAACGTGACTTGGATGCTACCTAGTAAACAGTCAGCTAGCTTTGGAGAGTGTTTCAGTTAAGAGGATAATCTACTTGGAATACACCACATGAGCAGGGTGGAGACATTTTGACATTTAACGTTGTAATATTAAAATTATCAGTATGGGATGTTGTTTCAGGTCTCCGCACCACAGAGTAACCCACAGGCATTTCCAGCGGCGCCCACCGGCACGTCCAGCTTTGCTACCACGGTCGCATCACTGAGATCAGTAGGTTTAGTTGAGATATGAAAGGTTAGCTAGAAAAAGTTTTCGTACCCTAAATTGTTCTTGAAATACATACAGTTCCTTTCATCACATCCGTTTTTTCAGGTGTAAGGGGCACATTTGTAAATGCAGTTCTTGAAATGTCATTGAATTAGATGTCATCTCCTAGTTTCATCTTTTTATTTTACATTGCCTTCAAATTGTTCTACAACTGTACTGCTCAGAACTCTCCCAGTACATGGATTGTAATGTTTTTATTGTCTGTTGTTTTTTACCTTTGTAGAGAAAGAGGTTGGGGGACATCTTCATAATAGGAACCTAACTGAGGCAGTCCTGGAGACATCCTTGCCTTTGCAACAGGAAGCACCAAAGTACCTGCAATTGGATTTTTTCCCAGTCCAAAACGAACTTTCGTCCATGATGTCACAAAACACCTTCCCATCCCTCATACATGTGCTAATGAGCTTCAGATCTTTGTTAACAGAAAGAATCTGACAGATGATGATGAGTTTGATTACCATTTTCTTGTGGCTCTCATGAATGGAGCCATTTTTAGTGCAGTATAGTCAACAAAAGAACAACACAATGCTGTGCACATAGATGTAAAATGAATAAACTGGTGGGTGGCTTTTATGATTTTATTTTTGCTTTCTGCTAAGACATTTCATGACTGTTCAGTCTTTCTAAAGTCAAAGTATGTAGTAGCTGACAGGCTATACTCGCAGTTGGTCTTCAGACGATTCTGGTGAATTAAATTTTTCCATCAAGGCCATTCCACTAGGGCTGCAGCTATCGATTCTTTTTGTAATCGATTAATCTAGCACTTTATCGATCGATTAATCGGATATTTTAAACAACGTTTTTAAACAACCAAAACAAATAACGCATAACGAAAATGATGTGGCTGTAAAATGATCAAGCATTTGCCTTTTATTTCACAAAAAAACAGAGAACTCCAACTCCAACATTTGGCTCCAAAACTAAGCCCATTTATTGCAATTTACCCATTAAAAGTGCCAGGGACAACAATTAAATAACAATACAGTTAAGCGAACTTACTGTAAAACATGTATAACATGTTTTATGTAGATTTCTACACCTGCAGCATTTACCATTAGGCTACTAACAAATAATACATAATTTCTGGGATGAGCCCTATAGTAACCTAGCAACCTGTGTGTTTGTGAACGCGTGCTGTGCGTGAGGAAGAGTGAGAGAGATGAGGGTGCATTTTTCGCAAGAGCCACATTGGCAGTGCAAACTCAAAAGGCGAGCCACTTTTACGACAACATACTACGTCACCTTTGCAAATGTGCATTTCTACGTCTGGTTTTTGAGCTCGTTTCGGTCCCTTCTTTATTAAAAACCTGTCCATTTTGTGTTTTACGCTAGCTAGCGGAGCTTACGTCGCCTGCCTGCAAACGTGCGCTGCGGTCAAGTTTTGTAAACAATGCCACATGGCCACTTTCATTCGCGCTTTCCGTGATTCGTTTACCGTTTATGGGCATCTTTACTCTACGCCATCGCGCCAAATAAATTCAAAATGTATCACGCGCTGGTGGTGTGCTTCGCATAGGTCCTTCCGTGCTTCCAAAACAACGGTCCGTGTGGAAAAGTCAGATCCGTGTATAGTGCGCGTCATAGGAATTTAACGAGGCTTCGAGGCAGAGTTTTTGCCTGCGACACCTTTTACCGTTTTTAAACCATGAAGCCTCAAATTTGTGAAGGTTTTTACTCAAATTTCGGGGTTTATAATGGGTGTGTATTGCGCGGAATGTTCGCGCCAGAGTGGATGACATCATCAGCTAGAGTGTAGAGTAGAGACGAAAATTAGGCAAAAAATAAAACAGAAACTGCTCCCGTGGCCACAAATTTCACACCACAGACATAATTTATACCTAGAAATGTAGGGAAATTTGTCTTCTTGCCCACAATTTGTCTGCTAAAGCTGTAAGTCTACAACACTACAACAGCCTCCTTCTTTTATATTGCTGAGGTAAACAAGTATTGGAAACTAGGAAAGGCAGGGACATTTAAAAAACAACAACACTGCAGCTGCAGCTGAGATTGTTACTTTTAAAACTTAAATATTTAAATTATTAATGTTTTATATTATGTATTTCCTTGTACGTCTAATGCAAATATGATGCTCCTATTGTGCAATAATACAGACCAAAAGACCGAATACTATGTGCGTGTATTTTTCCAGCCTGTCAAATAAATAAATAAAGTGTATGTGACTACATGTCTGGTTATTAAATATGTTTTATTGCACTGAAATGAAAACAAGAAATAATAAAAGTGAGAAATAATAAATAAAAGGCAAAATGACAAATTAAAACTATTATAAATACTTTACAAGTGTCACACAAATGAAAGATTGTCCTTGTCATCAAAAGATCTTGCCCCTACTCCAGATATGCATCTCAATATACAAGCTGGCTGATTTTTGATGATCTTATATTATCTGTCACATCTTAAACTGTGAATGGAGTCACGTTTGCTCGGGCGTCAACAGTCCGTCCCCCGACCCGAATCGTTGGGTCATTCGCAGAAGATTCCTGAGTAAGTCACAGACCTCGGGCAGTTCCACTCTCACCTGACATGAGCTCAGCTGAACTGAGAAAGGAACGAATCCGTTCATGAAGTGCTTCCATTCAGTAAGTTCACTCAGAAGATTTGTTCATTGGAACTAATAATTCGCTAACGACACAACACTACGCAGCCTGGAAGTCGCCGGCTGAAGGCAGTTTCACCCTGGAGCGACGTACGGTCCAGCGCTCAATGAGGCGTCTATACATGTCCTCATACTTGTTATCAGTCGAGGATTTAGTTGTCTGTGATCGGTCCGCGGCTCCAGTGCTTCATTTGGACTGTATTTCTTGTTCTTTGTGGTGCTGCTCCTACTGAGAGAGAGAGAGAGCGGCGGGTATTCGCTAACATGTTATAAATTACAAAACTGAGTGTGCTTCTTCCCCCCTTTACTGAATTAATAAAAGTTAACTCAAAATGGACCCTCTCGCCCTCTGCTACACTATTAATTATTTGGGGTGCCCCCTAGCCCAGTCAGTAAAGTGTTGTTGTTTTTTTTACTTGGATTGAGTGCATGTAAGTCATGGTGACTCACCATGTAAGTCATGGTGACTGTATATACTGTATACTGTAGCTTTAAATGACCCTGTACAAAGAATTCAATTCAGTTCAATTCAATTCAGTTTTATTTATATAGCGTCAATAACAATACAAATCGTCTCAAGGCGCTTTACAAGACCCGGCCTGAAACCCCCAGAGCAAGCCTGACGGCGACGGTGGCAAGGAAAAACTCCCTTTTAACAGGAAGAAACCTTGAGCAGAACCCAGCTCATATGGAGGGACCCATCTGCCTAAGGCCAGCCGGGTACAGACAGAGAAAGAGAACAGCAAGATAAACATACATCTGTCATAAATACATGACTAAAGCATACAAGTTGGATGCTATGATTCAAACTAATGATGTTACATGACAGTTTGAAAATGTAAGAGGAATCATAGGCAGGTTGGAGAATTGTTCATTCAGGTAGGAGTGGATAACAGCAGGATTCCATGGAGACTGGGCAGGCTAATGAGACCACGACAACAGATGTAGTATGGCGCTCCACAGGAAACACTCAACTCCAGGCCAGAGATACGCGGAAGAAGGGAGAGCAGTAGTAAACATTCTACATAGTAATAGCACAGAATTGCATGACTAGTAGCAGATAGGAATTTAGAGGGCAGGAGCTCTGTGCCAGAGAAAAAGAAAGTGTAGAACACGAGAGTGGAGAGAGAAGAACGAAGGAGAACATGTGTTTGGTGCATTGTCCCCCAGCAGCCTAGGCCTATAGCAGCATAACTAAGGGATGGTTTAGTCCAGCCCTAACTATAAGCTTGATCAAAAAGGAAAGTCTTAAGCCTGACCTTAAAAATAGAGAGAGTGTCTGCTTCACGAACCCAAACTGGGAGCTGGTTCCACAGGAAAGGAGCCTGATAGCTGAAAGCTCTACCTCCCATTCTACTCTTTGAAATTCTAGGAACCACAAGTAGGCCTGCACTTTCAGACCGAAGTGATCTGTTGGGATGATATGGTACAATGAGGTCTTTAAGATATGATGGAGCTAGGCCTTTGAGGGCCTTGTATGTAAGGAGGAGGATTTTAAATTCTATTCTAGACTTTAAGGGGAGCCAGTGAAGAGAAGCTAAAACTGGAGTAATATGATCTCTCTTGCTAATTCCTGTCAATGCTCTTGCTGCAGCATTTTGAATCAGTTGGAGGCTTTTTAAATAGTTATTTGGACAGCCAGACAGTAATGAATTACAGTAATCCAGTCTGGAAGACACAAATGCATGAACTAGTTTCTCAGCGTCATTCTGAGACAGGATGTTCCTAATTTTGATGATATTACGTAGATGAAAGAAGGCAGTCCTGGTTACTTGCTTAATGTGACATTTAAAGGACATATCCTCATCAAATATAACACCAAGGTTTTTCACAGTGGTACTGGAGGCCAAGGTAATGCCATCCAAAGAAACCACGTGATTAGATAATGAATCTCTGAGATGCTTAGGACCAAATACAATAACTTCTGTTTTGTCTGAGTTCAAGAGTAAGAAATTACAGGTCATCCAAGCCTTTATGTCTTTAAGGCATGCTTGGAGTTTAACCAGCTGATTAGTTTCATCTGGTTTCATAGATAAATATAGCTGGGTGTCATCTGCGTAACAATGGAAGTTTATTCCATGTTTTCTAATAATCTTCCCTAATGGCAACATGTATAAAGTGAAGAGTATTGGTCCTAGCACAGAACCCTGAGGAACGCCATAACTTACTTTTGTATAAGTAGAGGAATCATGGTTGATATGAACAAACTGGAATCTGTCAGACAGATAGGATTCAAACCAATCTAATGCAGTTCCTTTAATCTTTAATCAGTCTCTGTAGTAAAATATTATGATCAATAGTGTCAAATGCAGCACTAAGATCTAGCAGAACCAGTATAGAAACAAGTCCACTATCTGAAGCCAGGAGGAGATCATTGGTAACTTTAACCAGAGCTGTTTCTGTACTATGATGAACTCTAAAACCTGACTGAAACTCTTCAAACAGACCATTCCTGTTTAAGTGGTCACACAACTGATTAGCAACAACTTTTTCTAGAATTTTGGAAATAAAATGAAGGTTGGAGATTGGTCTATAGTTGGCTAAAACAATTGGATCTAGAGTGGCTTTCTTAAGTAGGGGCTTAATTACAGCAATCTTAAAAGACTTAAAAGGCACATATCCTGTTAATAAAGATACATTTATCTGGTTTAATATGGAGGTGTTAATTAATGGAAGAACATCTTTGAGCAATTTAATTGGGATTGGATCTAGAAGACAGGTTGATGGTTTAGATGCTTTAATTATTGAAGATAGCTCGAGAAGATCTACTGGGGAGAAGGATTCCAGATGTTGATAAGGTCTAACAGAAATTTCTAAAGTCACTGTACTTCCATCTTTGACAGTCGTCGGAAGAATGCCTTGAATGTTTTCTCTGATGCCAACAATTTTATTGGTAAAGAAGCTGATGAAGTCATTACTACTGAGGGCCGAAGGAATAGATGGATCAACAGAGCTGTGGCTCTTTGTCAGCCTGGCTACAGTGCTGAAAAGAAATCTGGGGTTGTTCTTGTTTTCTTCTATTAATGATGAATAGTATGCTGTTCTAATACTACGGAGAGCTTTTTTATAAGTCGTTAAACTGTCTTTCCAGGCTATGTGAGCTTCTTCAGAATTAGTGGAATGCCAAATTCTTTCTAGCTTTCGGGCTGCCTGTTTTAAACAGCGCAACTGTGAATTATACCAGGAAGCTAGCCTCCTCCGATTCATGACCTTCTTTTTCAGAGGAGCAACTAAGTTTAGAGCTGAACTAAGCGATGCTGCAGTGCCATCAACAAAATCATCTAATAGTGCAGGAGTTAAATTGTGGTTGCTGTCGTCCACATTATTGACACATGGCACTGGGATATATAAAGAAGGAATTAATTCTTTATATCTAGTTACAGCATCATCAGATAGACATCTACTGTAATGATATGTCTTTTCAGTTCTTGCGTAATCCATTATAGTAAATTCAAAGGTAATGAGGAAATGGTCAGACAAAAGAGGGTTTTGGCCATATATTGTTAAGCCTTCAGTTTCTATGCCGTATGTTAGGACCAGATCTAAGGTGTGATTAAAACTGTGAGTTGATCCATTTATATTCTGAGAAAAGCCAATTGAATCCAGTAAGGCTGTCACTGACAACATCAACATGGATGTTAAAGTCACCTACTATAATGACTTTATCTGTTCTAAGAACTAAATCACATAGAAACTCAGAGAATTCAGCTAAAAACTCAGAATAAGGAGCAGGTGGGCGATATACCACAACAAAAAGAATTGTTTTTTGTGTCTTCCGGTCTGGATGAGCAAGACTAAGGGTCAGACTTTCAAATGAATTAAAGCTCTCCTTAGGTCTAGGATTAATAGATAAATCAGAGTGGAAGATTGCTGCCACTCCTCCTCCTCTACCTGTGCTTCTAGGAATGTGATAATTACTATGACTGGGTGGCGTAGACTCATTTAAACCAACATATTCATCATCCTGCAGCCACGTTTCAGTCAAACTAAATAGATCAATCTGATGATCAGTTATCAGATCATTCACTAAAAGAGATTTGGATGAGAGAGATCTGATGTTTAAAAGACCACATTTAATTTTCCTATTCTTCTGTTCTGCCAATGAAGTTGTTCTGATTTGTATCAGGTTCAAATGAGTGACTCCTCTGTTGTTGTTTTTTGGTTTAAATAATCTGGGAGCAGACAGAACATCTATAGAGTTTATAGAATTTTGGTTGTGAGACAGTGCTAGAGAAGCTGCAGAGAAGTGTGTAAGACTACAGCTCTGCCTCCTGGTCTGAACTCTGGATTGTCATGGATGGTTTTGGGGAGTTAATAAAATTAGCCATATTCCTAGAGATGAGTGCAGCACCCGCTAAAGTGGGGTGGATGCCATCTCGCCTCAGAAATCGGGATAAGGCGTTTACATGCTCCAGTATCCCGGCTTCTATCGGAGTACTCCAGAGGGGTATTGCACAAAACTAAGAAATCCCGGATAAGTGAGCAAGCGCGGCTTGACCTAGCCTGCTCAGCGCATCCTGGCTTAATTGGTTGCACGTTTGCCGAGCCAGGATGAAAAGGCGCGGCTATGTTAAACCAGATGAAGATAGCTGGGATAAGTGCGTGTTCACAGCATACTTAAATAGACCTCGCAATCGCTCACAGATTCACTGATGAGAACGTGGATAAAAATCACGCGTCATATGTCACGGCCGCGGAATATGGCAAACCAAAGTACCCACAATTACGCGTCTTTTTAACGTGTTATATTGTAAAACGGCGTTAAAAACGCCGTATTTTCTGCACAAAACGCCGTCTTTAACGCCGTTTTTGTGGACTACGACGTTAAATACGCCGTATTTTGCCGAAAAAAACGGCGTTTTCAACGCCGTTTTGGTCTATTTACATAACGACGTTTTTAACGACGTTCAACGACGGCCATGAACGCCGTTAAGAACGCCGTTTTGTGTCAACAAAGACGGCGTTAAAGACGGCGTTTTCCCTATGATAATGAGCTCCTCCCACTGGTTTTCACAGTCAATGAATTTAAAGTGCCTTCACCCAATCGCTAACCGAAACAAACAGACCAGAGCAGTCCGACACAGACCTCCCTGTGCACCGATCTTTCCTAATGCAATCAGTTTTCTCAAACTCACCGTAGGCCTACTGCTCATCATAGTTATCTGTCAACATAACTAAGAATAAAGCTTCTTCAGTCCAGATGCTGGCTTTGTTGTTATTTTAAAATAAAACGAAACCGCATGAAACATTTGCCATCGTACTGATTAGCGCTTTGGGCTTGTGGCTGAAGGGTTGCCGGTTCGAACCCCCGACCAGTAAGAAGCTAATTATTCACTTATTATTATTAATTATTATGTATTCATCCTTTCTACCTGACAAGCTTTGGTTTAGATTACACTGTGTTTGCTCAGTGTTAGTGAAGTCGGTAGCCCTGTGGTGAAGATAACTGCCTGTTATGGTAGTGGTCATTTTCGGTGAGAGTTCGAATACCCTGCGATTGCAAGGCAGTCTTTCACAGACTTTCCTCCAGCAATTCTTTGTGTTAATGTTGTGCTCATGTCACTCGCTATATACTGCGACGTTATTTTAAATAAATGTGTTTCCTCGTCCTTGACTGGGCAGTCATGGTCCATTACAGGGCATTTGTGGCCAAAAATTAACTCTCCTGCAAAGTGCACAGTAGCCTATTTTCTAAACATGCATGCAAGATATAAAGGCTACCAAGACAAACAGACCAGAACACTTCAACACAGATCCCTGTGCATTGATCTTCCTTAACCCTCCTGTTACCCTCAAATTTTCAGACATCTATTATCCTTGGGGTCGATTTGACCCCAAAGCGATTTAGACATATAAAACACATAAGAATGTGCCTGCTAAACCTAATGGTCTTTTTTATGTTAGCAACAAATAAACCTGAAGTACCTGACACAAAAAGTTGGGAAATATTTTGAATTACAGTCCTTTTCCTTGAGATATAAATGGCTGGGTTAGGGTTAGGATATGTAGGGTTATGTAGCACAGAGATAGTTTGCCCATTGACACGACGTCGCGACGACGTCGCTTACCGCTGCTCCGCCGACGTTCCAGCGCTCTCTGCGCGATCTTCATCCTACGGGGGAACGCTGTCCATCCTACACATTGCCTACGTAATTTGTACTTGAGCCCTTTATAACCTTTGCCAATATGTCAATAAGAATAATAGGCCTATTAACTAACCTATTTATTATTATTGTTATTATTGTTATTATTGTTATTATTATTATTATTATTATTATTATTATTATTATTATTAGTCTTACTGGTCTTATTCTTATTATATAATATAAATAACTGACAAATACACATAGATAGGCGCATCGATTTATTTCTCAAAACAAACAAACAAACAAAAAAAGAAAAAAAAAAAGCTAACGCCTCCGTGGGTGCAGCCGGTCATTAGCCAGACGGAGCCACTCCTGCAGGACCTTCTCCACCTCTGCCTCGGAGCAACGATGGGCCCCGTTGCGCAGTGCTGATGCTGGAAATATAAGGATATTTAGGTAAGTTTTAATTGCAATGTAGGAGCAACCCACAGATGAGCACAGTTTCAAAATGTTAGGATTGACCTCATAATTATGGAATCAACAAATGTGTATGCTAAACGGAATTGGCTAGCTGGATGTGCAGTATGTGCACACTCTCACTCTCTCTCTCAAACACACATACAAACAGAGAGAGAATGTTAATATAATTCCTATTTTTATTGATGTATTAGCACTTTTAAACTTGCTGGATTTTACAAGGCAAATAAATTAAGTTAAAACTTAATTCCTTTGTAATTGTCTTTGTAAGGAAATGTTTTATTTTGTCTTTATTATTTTGTCAGAATGCACCTGAATGTTTATATGTGAAAATCGCAAAAAAATAATTACTGGGGGAGGATGCCCCCAGACCCCCCTACATGGCTTTGATTTACAAACGTTGCGCCCCCCTTAACATAAAATTCACCTTCCGCCACTGTAGAAGACCATCATACTGTGGCGGTTTAAGGCCGTTTTAGTCAAATAGAACCCGAGATATGTCCTAATACTACTTAACACCGCCCACCGCGACGCGTTGGTAGGCACATCTGTTCACACCTGGTCGCACCGAAGCGCAGCGCCCTGGAGCGGAGGCAGTTTCAGATGGGCGCAAATGTTAACCGGTCTGCCTGGTCGCACATCTCAGCTGCAGCGCTGTTCAGTTTGCCGCGAGCGCCGTCTGTCAGGCTGGATAGACCAGATCATACCAAGAAGTCGGGCATAGAAAAGGCAAGAGAATCCGGTCAATTTTCAAAAAATGATGATTAAGTTGTTGCTCGTTTGTCTATACATATTTGACCGTTGCGTGTGCACACAACACAACACAACACAACACAACACAACACAACACAACACAACACAACACAGCACAGCACAGCACAACACAACACAACACAACACAACACAACACAACACAACACAACACACGCACACGCACACGCACACACACACACACCGTGGAAAACCGAATGAATACGAGTATGGACGACTGCAGTCGATGTCTGACCCCTTGGTCGCACTGCACGCGGCAGCTACGTGCCTTCTCGGGCGCTTGGGTGGTCGCACTGGGATCTCCTCTCTCCGCGCCCGTCAGACATCGACTGCAGTCGCCCATACTCGTATTTGTGCTAACTGACAAACATTTAGGCAGACAAGCAACAACTTAATGAATCGTCATTTAATTATTTTATTTTGAAAATTGACCGGATTCTCTCGCCTTTTCTGTGCCCGACTTCCTGTCTGGTATGATCCAGCTTGACTGACGGCGCTCGCGGCACGCGTGGAAAATAGAACTGAACCGAACTCCACACCACACTGCCTGCCAGTGTGTAAAAATCTTTAACTTGATTAGACAGCTACATAAGGATTTAATATGCCTTACGTGTGGGGCGACTGTGGCTCAGTAGGTAGAGCGGGTTGTCCACGAACCAGAGGGTTAGCGGTTCGATCCCCGGAATGTGCCACATGTCGAAGTGTCCTTGAGCAAGACACTGAACCCCCAGCTGCTCCCAGTGCGTGGCACTGGTGTGTGAATGTGTGCGTGCTTGTGTGAGTGAATGGGTAGATGTGTCTCTGACTGTAAAAGCGCTTTGAGTACCAATAGGTAGAAAAGCGCTATATAAAAGCAAGGCCATTTACCATTACCATTTACCTTATGCCTGGTGTCTTTTAGTGTATTTGTAGGCAGTCCTACTTACATATAATTATTTCTTTGATTCTGGAGTTCTTCACTCCTCTCTTCTGACCACGGCCGCACCAGTTCAGCTGGACAGCCAGATGGGGGGCAAACACTTTCTGGCATACCCTCCATATCATTTTTTTAAGTGTTTGCCCCCCGCTCAGAGACAGCATTGACACCTGTGAGTAAAAAAAAAAAAAAAAAAAAAAAAAGTTTGATGATCAGAATGAGATCTGGTGTACTTTGATGTCGGTTACTCAAAGCTGCAGCATTATGTGTGCAAGTTGTGTAGATTTAATCACACTATATACATCCAATTAATGATATTTTTCTCCTTTAGAATGGATTCCCAGAAATATTTCTGTGCCTCAGTTCTTCCCTACAGATGAATGGTAAGGTGTGTCTATGTTACATCTTGACTGGAGAAGTCAGTAATTAAAAGTAAGCCCTCATCAGACATCAGACATTGAGACAAATACTTTTTTGTGTAAAATTTCCAGTGTAATCAGTAACACTGTTCTTGTTGTCACAAGCTTATCGGTTGGAAATTAACTCAGGGTGGTGGTGTCATTATATTATACGTACTATATATATACACACACACACACACACACACACACAACACATGTTAGTTTCATTACCAGCTTGTTTTTGTTTTCAGCATTATTCAGCTTCCCCTCAAGTTCATCCAGTTCTCCGAGTGACTGGAGGGGAAGCTGAACGTCAAGGTCCTCATGGGGTAGGGGGCCCTCAAGGGCAAACTGCGGCCTCCCCTGCGCCTGCAGGCTTTGGACCAGGGCAGTGAGGTGCTGGAGCTGGAGCTGCACCTCGCTGAGGGCTTCCAGTACACTTCTTTCAACAGCTGTTTGATACAAAAGCAGTAATGGAATGATTAAGGTAAATTATTATTTGTTTATGTTTTTGCAGAAATATTATAGGAATTTTGCTATCCCGTTTAAATCTTACGTGTGCATTGTGCAGGGACAAGCCGGCCAGTTGGCCAGACCCTGGCTCTTGAGGAAGAACCTGAAACAAAAAATGACGGTCAATTATAGCATGGTATGCACATTTACAGTGGGACTGGAATAGTTTGGTAATTATTTTTGGCAACACATCAACCTAGCGTCCCTGTTACAGTCAAGCATGTCACACATTATTGCCAAAACAGTTGTACATCATTTGATTAAAAAAATGACTTAATTTCTACTATGAACTGATTGTGGTCTTACCCTGGCAGGTTGGCCTGGATGTTGACCCTGCCTGGCTGTCTGGAGGTGGACTAGGAGCTGGTAATACAGGTAATGATGTGTAAATCAGTTTAGTCACAAACAGGTCAAGCAATCAAACATAACGGTTGAGTCCCTCACACATAACCCTTTTTTATTTCTGTTGCAAAAAAAACAACCCATCATGTGTCACCTTAGAGGAGGTCCTGAGATTGACTTAGATTTGTATGGGCTAACGTGCCACACAGTATTGCTAAAAGAGCTGTGCACCCTTTGACTTAATTTACAAAGAGTGAAATGCATCTGCCAATAACATCAGGAGTAGTGCATCATTTGCCCCTGCTATCCGCCCTGTTTTAAGGTCCAATTCACAAAAGATATTGCGCTAATGATATTCCAGTGCAAACATGCCCATACATTAAAGAAGTAATTGGCCCTTTTTACGTTTGACTGTATTTATCCATGTGACAAAGTTGCTGCCTTTGTGCCAAGACAAGAGGAAAACTTACTTGTAAGATACATATGTACAAGATACAAGTCTTGACCGATGGGAGCATGTACGCATGTATTGTATTGTGCATTCCTTATTTGGTATTTAATACCCCAGTCTGTCAGTCTTGTTGGTTTTTAAGACACAAACCTTCAGACTGTGAAATAATTTGAAGAGAAAAGGAAACACTGAAAAGCACAGAAGGGCCCACCTCAAGAACAGCCTTTAAATAGCAATGAAGTAAAATGTGCAGCAAAAAGGTATGTTTAGGCTTCAGACTACATCCTGCAAAATCCTTTGCCATCGCCATTTTATTTTATTTTATTTTTACCACTGTCCATGGTTAATCTAAGATGAGGCTATAAAAGCCCATACTTCTAAGTATGGGCGTGACACTGTCACAACATTACTGTATACGCATTCATTAAAAATGTTGATAGGCGCTAATGTCAAAGTTTGGCGTGAAAGCCCTTGTAAATGCATTTCAGTTTGCACCACCCCCTTTCCGTAGGGGGAAATACTGTCACTATAATTGTGTGTGGGTATATTAACATTGGCATTTGTGAATTGGACTTTGTGTGCGCCTTGTTTGCAGTGATGTTCATTTGCATAGAAAGGGGGCAATGTTACCTAATTTAAATGAAGTCATTGTGATCTTACCCTGGTAGCTTGATTGTGGCCTGGGTGTGTACCTTGCCTGCATGTCTTGAGGTGGACTGGTGGCTATTAAAAGAGGTAGTGATGGAAAAATTGTTGAGTTCAGCACACAAAACCATTTTTGATGTGTCAACTTTATAAAAGGTCTATGGG
Organism: Planiliza haematocheilus; assembly: GCA_005024645.1. Classification (NCBI taxonomy): domain Eukaryota; kingdom Metazoa; phylum Chordata; class Actinopteri; order Mugiliformes; family Mugilidae; genus Planiliza; species Planiliza haematocheilus. The sequence goes on along the minus strand of SRSE01000463.1, from coordinate 272,076 downwards.
TTTGACTATAAGGGAAAACATGTCACTTTATTGCCAAAAGAGTTGTGCAATATTTGATACTAAGTATTCATTTCTACTATGAACTCATTGTGGTCTTACCCTGGTAGTGATGTGTAAATCAGTTTTGTTATAAGTGATTAACCAACCCTGTTTAAGTTCTGTAATAACTCGTGTGTCACCTTGGAAGAGGTCTTGAGATTGATTTAGGTCTGTAAAGGCAAACATGTCACACATTATTGCCAAAAGAGTTGTGCATCATATGACAAAAGCTAGCTTCTACTATTGACTCATTGTGATCTCCCCCTGGTAGGTTGGCCTGTGTTCCTGCTGGGCTCGTGGTGGACTAGGGGCTGTTAATTCAGGTAGTGATGTGTAAATCAGTTTCGTTATAACAAGCCTAACAATTAAAGCAGTTGAATCCCTCACACAACAACCATTTTAAACTTCTGTAATACTTCTTGTCTCACCTAGGAAGAGGTCTTGGGTCTGACTCAGATCTGTAAAGGCAAATGTGTCAGACACTATTGTAAAAAGAGTGATTTCTACTATTAAGTCATTGTGATCTCACCCTGGTAGGTTGGCCTGTGTTCCTGCCGGGCTCGTGGTGGACTGGCAGCTATTGATACAGGTAATGATGTTTGAAATTAAGCTTGTCATGACAAATCAAGCAGTTAAGCATAGCAGGTGAGTTCCTCACACAAAGACCCTTTTAAATAACTTGTCTCACCTCGGAAGAGGTCTTCAGTTTGACTGAGGTCTGTAAGAGACAAAGGTGTCACAAATTATTGCCAAAAGAGTTGTGTATCATTTGACCAAAAAGCATGTAGTTTGTATTTTCCAGACTATGTCGCGTCTGTCAAAAAATACGTGATGAAGAGGGAAAAAAATATATGTCGCACCAGTCTATAAGTCACATCTATTTTTCAAACATTTGATTAATAGCCAGGTCTCATGTAATGGCCGGGGCTTTGTTTACACACACAAATAAAGCACCAAATAGTCTACTACAGGTTGGGTCAAAAAAAAAAAAGAAAAACTCTGTTGCCCGGAACAAACTGACGAGGATATGATCAGAAACTCTTTGTGGACTGTCTGTGAAGACTGACGGGAGTCAAGCCGACCTCTCCTCTGCTTCAGAGAGGGACAGCCTTGCACTGTTGGACAGACCTGGGTCTCTGCTCTGTGTCCGGAACTTGGTCGGGACCAGAGCAGAGACCGAAGACGTAGCTGAACACGCTGTTAAAATATTCTGAATTGACTGGGAGTGAAGAGCTACGGCGCAATGGAGACAGAGACGCAGGTCTGACAGCGCAGCAAGGAGAACAGCACATGAGGAAGATGAGGATGAGCTACTGAATGAGGAGGGATTTTGAAATGAAAGCCTCCTTTGCCTTGTGGTCATAGTGTATATTTTTGATGTATAAGTTGCTTCTGAATATAGGTCGCATGGCCAGCCAAACTACTAAGAAAAACGCGATTTATAGTCCGGAAAATACGGTACTATGAACTGATTGTGGTCTTACCCTGGTTGGCTGACCTAGATGTCGATTCTGCCTGCCTGTCTCGAGGTGGACTAGGGGCTGTTAATACAGGTAGTGATGTGTAAATCAGTTTCGTTATAACAAGCCTAACAATTAAAGCAGTTGAATCCCTCACACAACAACCATTTAAGTTCTGTAATAACTCGTGTGTCACCTTGGAAGAGGTCTTGAGATAGATTTAGGTCTGTAAAGGCAAACGTGTCAGACATTATTGCCAAAAGAGTTGTGCATCATATGACAAAAAAAAGACACAGCTTCTACTATTGACTCATTGTGATCTCACCCTGGTAGGTTGGCCTGTGTTCCTGCCGGGCTCGTGGTGGACTGGCAGCTGTTAATTCAGGTAGTGATGTGCAAATCAGTTTCATTATAACAAGCTTAACAATTAAAGCAGTTGAGTCCCTCACACACAACCGTTTTTAATTTCTGTAATACTTCTTGTCTCACCTAGGAAGAGGTCTTGGGTTTGACTCAGATCTGTAAAGGCAAACGTGTCAGACATTATTGCCAAAAGAGTTGTGCATCATATGACAAAAAAAAAGACACAGCTTCTACTATTGACTCATTGTGATCTCACCCTGGTAGGTTGGCCTGTGTTCCTGCCGGGCTCGTGGTGGACTGGCAGCTGTTAATTCAGGTAGTGATGTGCAAATCAGTTTCATTATAACAAGCTTAACAATTAAAGCAGTTGAACCCCTCACACACAACCGTTTTTAATTTCTGTAATAGCTCTTGTCTCACCTAGGAAGAGGTTTTGGGTTTGACTCAGATCTGTAAGAGGCAAATGTGTCAGACATTATTGTAAAAAGAGTTGTGCATCATATGACAAAAAAAAAGACATAGCTTCTAGTATTGACTCATTGTGATCTCACCCTGGTAGGTTGGCCTGTGTTCCTGCCGGGCTCGCGGTGGACTGGCAGCTGTTAATGATGTTTGAAATTAAGCTTGTCATGACAAATCAAGCAGTTAAGCAAAGCAGGTGAGTTCCTCACACAAAAACCGTTTTGATTTCTGTAATAACTCTTGTCTCACCTTGGAAGAGGTTTTGGGTTTGACTGAGGTCTGTAAGAGACAAAGGTGTCACAAATTATTGCCAAAAGAGTTGTGTATCATTTGACCAAAAATCACCTCTGGAATGTACGTGGGTAATGCTGCACCATGGCACTGCTGGAGGAGAATAAGGAGGGAGAGGGTCTTCTAGGACAATGATGATGACAGGTTAATAACTTGTTTCAGATTCCCTAGAACTGTTGTCATTGTTGTAACGATGTGCCGAACCGAGTCCAGCATGGTGGCATGGTTTCGAAACCACACCACCGTGCGCTCTGTCTCTGACGCCGTTGAGCTGCAGCATCATGTCACGTTGCCACTTTCACACCTGCAGCCAATTCACACCGACAGAACAAGAGCACGTCAGGCTCATTTACATGCAGATCGCATTCATGTGATAGTTTGCATTGACCATCTGCGGTTGAAAAGGGGCGTGTGCAGGGCAGGATGCGAAGCTGATTCATCTGCGCACACTTGTAGGAACACTGATTTATAAAGGGAAGTTTGCTTACAAATGTGTGTGCGCATGGTGGAATATTTTTTGGCGCACACAAAACTTGGCATTTGGATCCTACGCACAGTTTTATAAATGAGACCCCAGATTACTTAAAATGGGAATCCACGCCACGAAAATCACAAAGTGTCTTACTTTTGTAGGTCGTCCTGAGAACAGCCTGCTTCTTTCTAGGTAGGGTTGAACCTGCTAACAGACATAGAAGAGTTGCTCTTGATGTTTTACTTCATGGCTCAAGAGCCACTGTGAAGTTTTAGCTGTTTCTGTGACATGATTAAATGCCATGCTGAGTATTAAAATATGAAATTTAATATGTATGATGACTTGAGTGTACTTACACTTACTGGAGCTTTGCATTCCTGTAGGCTTTCTCTTCTTGGTCAGCTGCGGCTTTGAAACTAATGTTGGAACTAATTACAGGTGAGGAACAAATAACAAATCATAAATCACTTTACAAAAGACATGATTGTTGGTTTTGATATCAGTGCATGGACAGCAGTTCATTTTTTTTCTTGTCATGGCTTTTCTCTCTTTTTTAGTCCTTACTATTTTCTGACAAAGGGGAAATGTGTCCCTCTAGAGTAACTGCTACATTTGACAATTAATATCCCAATCAAAAATATTTTTTTATGCGTGTCGTACAGGCCTAAAATTGCATGTCAGTGTGAAACAGCCAGTCCTTAAGGGGGAGGAGAATTCACACTGACGTAGATGAGGTGCTCACAAACCGTGATGACAAATTAACAGAGGAGAATGGATGTACAGTTAAGGTCGAAATTATTAGCCCCCATGCAACTTTTTAACATTTCCCTAAAATAATGCCCAATGTTAGCAATATTCATAAAATTTTATTTAGTAACACATCTGGACATGATGTTTCATGCAAGACTGTTGTGAGGGCTCTTCATCGTGGTGGACTTAATGGTCATCGTCCAAGAAAAACCCCTTTGCTCTCACGGCAGCACATCAAAGTCGGACTGAACTTTGCCAGAGACAATTTGAAACATTAGGGTGAGTTTTGGAAGTCTGTGCTTTGGTCTGATGAAACTACACATGAGCTGTTTGGGCATGCACCACGATGAAGAGCCCTCACAACAGTCTTGCATGAAACATCATGTCCAGATGAAGCCAGTTCAGCAACAATCGTCTTTGCAGAGCTCCAGGGTTTCTTGTTGACATCTCTGATGATTTTGCGCTCCAAAGTTTTGGAAATCTTGTGTTTTTTGACTGCTCAGGTGTGGTTTCAAACCGAGTTAGCAGAAAAAGCAAGCAAAAAATCCCATAGAGGGCTAATAATTTTGACCATCTCAATTTTTACCAAATTGTTCATAAATAAATCTTGAATATTTATTTCACATTCCAACGTGTACCAAAATGGGGTCATATCATTGATGAATGATTTACTAAATAAAATTTTATGAATATTGCTAACATTGGGCATTATTTTAGGGAAATGTTAAAAAGTTGCATGGGGGCTAATAATTTTGACCTTAACTGTAGCACACTCGGAGCCTTGGATGCAAAATTATTTAATAAGATCGTATGAACAAAACCAACATTTCGACCATGATGATCTTCGTCAGGGTGTGACACATTCAGTCAGGGTGTGCCACCATGGTCGAAACGTTGGTTTTGTGGTTAACAATTGGGAACTACTGCAGTGGATACCACTTACTGTTATTTTTGGACATAGCTGTCAGTGTTGGAGGGGTTGGGGGTGTAGGAGGTGATGGAAACTGAATCAGGGCCTTCTTCTTCTTAATTGACAAATTGTCGCCACTATCCTCATCCCCATCTTCTTTCCACCAATGTGGCTTTGTCCTTTTTCTGCAAATGTAAACAATAGGAGGACTGAGCAGACATTAGACAATATGAAAAGCATTTCAGTTGTATGGCAAATACCACAATTTACACTTCTGTTACATGGTATTATATCAAAATACATGGCATAATTCAGTGGCAGCACATTTCCAGTATGTGTACAATATTAATTTTGTAAAGTAGATTAATCTGAAATAAAACCACTACGTAACTGTTTCACAGATTAGTTAGTCTGATGACAATTTAACAACTACTTAAACCAGTGATTATACATCCTTGTATTTGTGTTTAAATGTGTGCCCTATGATTATGGAATTTGGTAGTACTGAGAACAAAGTCGCATGTCTTGGAGGACTATCAGAACTGCAAGCTTCCCTGGTACTTAATTCTCACTCTGAAGTATGAATGACAACCTACCTAGTCTTTTTTTCTCCCTCCACGTCGGAATTTAAATCGGATGTCGAACAAGAAGACGTCCATTTCTGGACAATCTTGTCCAGTACATCTGTGGGGGATATTAGAGGGGACATACTATGAAAAAGTCATTTTTCCACTGTTTGGTAATTGGAACTGCTTGTTGTAGAAGGTGCATAATAAATGAGCTTTTTGTAATGTAAAGTGCTTCTGTAATGTTAATAGATTATGCTTATAGGTTTGGATTTCATGTGTTCAACAAACTGTATTTTGTTTTTCAGATTACCTGACTCGTATAAGACACGGACTTCATGGCGTGCCCATCCCCTCTCTGGCTGTGGCGCCTCCCTGGCCTTTATGCTCCTGAGAAGCGCCGCTTTGCAGTTGTAGGGTGGCCACCATGCAAAGGCACCATCTAGCCACTCCTTGGCAACTGGTGCAGTGGATTGCTCTTTTAAAAACTCAACCAGGGAGTACATTGTGACCTGACAGACACCAGGTTTAAAGGCCACAATCAATGCAAAATAAGAAACACAGACAAAACATAAAGAACTGAAAATAAAAACAGAAGAGGGGTTCAATGTAAGAGGGGAATGGAAACAAATTTCCCCTCAAAGGGCACCAGGAACAGCTTGTCATCCATGCATTCGATTTTGCACATGTCGGTTGGCTCACAGACTACCGGTAAGTCCACAACTCTAATGCCAAGTGTTGTTGATGGTAGTGGATAGTCAAAGAATGACCCTTGATCAGCCAGTTTGCTAAAGACAATGAACGTTTCACCTCTGTAGGAGATGATGTTGTCAACCCTCACAACAGAACCCCCACTGGACACAAATCTATTTGCCTGGTCCAGCTTTACTGTGAAGCGGTTGGTTCTAACCTCACTGAACTGGGCTACCTCTAAACCTCTAAACGATTCAGGTATGGGACCAGACAAGTGCTGTTTTTTCAGTTCCAGTGCTCTGTTTTTGTTACAGGTTTGCCACAGGGGGGTCTCTGACAGTCGTCTGACGATTTGGCTGAGTGGTGACTGTGGTTTCCTTACAAGCCTCTTGAGCCTGTGCAGAAAGGTTTCGTATTGGAAGGTACTGAAGTTGTCCAACACGCCATGCCTTTTCACATCCTCCACCAAGTGTGTCACATTGTGGACGTTGTATGAAATGTACTTTTTGCCATAGAGTTCTCCGAAGTGCTGCACGAAGGATGTCAGAAGTGCATTTGCGTACTCTGTACAGTCTTGAGTGAGTCTTGAGTTGATGAGAATGTGGATCCCCACAGACAGCAGCAAGAAATTGCGATAGATGGCGTTGTTAAAAATGCCCTTCAGAAGAACAGGTCCTGTGTAAAGGAGAAACTGCCTGAACTCAGTTGCCTTCCACCGATCCAGTTCTCGCAGTGCCCTGGGTCTCCGAGAAAACTCGAGAGGGACATGGCTTCTCGTATCTGTCAGTCTTCGAGACAGTTTGGTGATGTTTTGAGAGGAAAGCCGGCAGGTGAGAGGACCCCTCAGCCACAGCATGAACAGCTTCCGCATTACACCGAGGCAGATCAGGTGCATGTAGTCGAGAGGAAACCCTGACACCATTCCCAGGGATGTTTGTTGCAAGGGAGATGGGCCAAGATGGTGTTCTTCATCAATCATTTGCTCGAAGTCCTCATCTGTCCTCAGAGGGGCGTGGATATCAGGATAACACACCCTGTTCTCGGTGTAGACCCCCTCTTGTGTACATTTGCCACAGCCAAAGTAGCCAGTGTGACCCTTAATATTTTTTATGAATGCACAAGCTGGTGCATCACACACCATTGAAGGGAGCTTCAATGTAAGACTCAGGCCCTCAAAATCAAAACCACCCTCCAACTGTTTGATTTCATTGACAAAGTCCTCGAGGAACTCATGGATTGACTTCGGTTTTGTGGTGCCACAGAACAGCCCCAGAACAACAGGATCACCCTGGAAGTTCTGCACACGTCCCAGGATGGGCCATAGCTGTGTTGTCGAGCTCTTGAACAGTGGCAGGCCATCAATATTTGTTTGCAAATTCAGACACATGTGTTGTCGAAGCTGGGCTTTATTGGCATTCAGTACTGGCTTGATTGCATTAAGCACCCCAAAGTAGTGGTACTGTCCACCAGCTTTTTCAGAGACATCCACAGACCGCACCGTACCAAGCAGTGTCCTTGAGTCCCTTGGAAGAGAACTGTGATATGGTGTGAGCAATTTCAGGAGATCATTTAAAGCAGCATGGGGAATTTGGTGCTCTCCTGCCCAGTTTGCCAGACTCCTTCGCAGGTGGTCACAGTCTTCGTCGTCAGAGGTTTCCAGATCGTCATCTGAGACAAATGACTCGCAGGCATCAAAGAAGACATCACTCATATGATCCGAGTCTTCAGATCTCAGCTCTTCGTCTTCAGGTTGGCATTCCATAAATATGTCTTCGTTGTACTCAGCAATAGAGGAAGACACTGCCTCAGCCAATGAAGGTACTGTTCTGTTATCTGAACTGACTAACGCCAAATTTCTGTCTACTCTCTCCTTTGCTTTTCGCCGCAGAGTCCAATATGATGGCATGTTACTGGTGTTGGCCATGCTCTCTCACAAGCAGCACAACAAAGACAAAAGTTCCACTCAGAGGCCTGCCTGCTCTGTGCCTAGATAAGGGGCAAAAAAACAATAATAAGTAAATTATTTTGCACTTTACCTGGCCTCTAACGGAAAGTGTTTTGTTTTTTGTTTTTTTGGGCTTAATTAGCTGTCTAAACTTTTTCAGTGAACATTTCATCACAGCAGGGCTATTGTTTTATTGTTTATCACTGTGTCTTATTATCATTTGACTGTTTTTGATTAATATTGTCTAGATGTTTTGTTTAAAGCACCTTGAGATGGACGTTTTGTATAAAAGGTGCTACATAAATTAGATTATTATAATTATAATAATTATTATTATTATTATTATTATTATTATCTATAATTAAATAACACACTGTGCCTTTGTGTTGACTGCTGGGGGAAGCACTGTGCAGCCTTTAACCCATTTAATCCCATCAAAAGATATTTCCAGTAGAAAGGCCCTAAAAAGGTTAGTAAGTGGAGTATCCTCATGTTTCCAAAAATACTGAAGCAAGAAACCCTTCTGATCACATACTGTATGTGCAGTTTCATATGTTCAATTGTTACATGATCAGAGCTGATTACTTCCTGGTTGCACGATCCGTGGAAGATGGCTGCATCAAAGCCTCGACAAAGAAGGTCAATAAAGAAGGTTGACAAAGATAAGACAAGATTTTTGTGACACATCATCTTTAAGGTGTCTAGTATTGACATATTCATTTGAAATCATTTAACTGTGTTTAGTGTGATCACAGAATGTGTAAAACTGTTGATGTCATCAATAATGCCCGGTAGGATAACACAGTGTAACTTTCTACTCTTTTCCTTTAAAAAAAAACAAAAAACATTTGAATCAAATACATTATGTTGGACCTCACTGACCCTAAAGCATTTCAGTTAACCTATTTCTCAAAGTGAAATAGACACTGTCCCAATTGACTGTGATATGGACTATAAGGGTGAGACAGGCCAATAGAGGGTATGCAAATGACGTCACGGTATTCAGAAGTCACTGCAGAACGCTCACTGAGTGGCAAAAAGACGAGTGGCAGAGCTGCCAAAACGACGAAAGTAATGAGGCGATTTTCTCCAGTACCAGTTTGACATGTCTAACTTTGTCAGCATGTACATCATGCATGACCTAACAGAACTGCAAAACATTGTGAGGATACGTCTGACTTTGACCAAGTTACATTCAAGAACCTGCTCTCAATCACAGAAAGTGAATTCACTTGGGTGGTAATTTTTTTTCAATCGATCAGCTGTGTTTACAGTTTCATGTGTCATAGTTCTGATGGTTAAACAGATTAATTAGTCCGCTAACACATCCTAAAGTTTGACATGTCAGAGTTTTTCAGAAGAGGAGCAAGTCAGGTTTAAGTGTCTCTTCTACAGACAAGTTGTTGAAAGGAAGTCTCATACATGATGGCTCAGTGACAAATAAGGGTTGGCAAGATGAGCAATTTATGATTTTTTTTTATTAAATTTTTTTTTTAAAAGCTTGCATCAGATTTGTTAAAATGTACATTTTGTAATCATGTTGGTTTTAGGTCTTTTGAACCTGAACAAAAGTAAGACTGAGATTATGCAGGTTACATCTATTCTGAGTGACCCCCCTATGTTTAAATTTTCATTTACAATGGTAAAACGAAAAGCACACTAAAGCAATATTGCACTAAAATGTAAATCCAACAACAAAGTTACAACATTATGTCTTAAATGTTGCACAAGTGACAATGGTGATGTTTATAGGTGTCTTTTTGTTTTTGCTCTAAAAAAAAGTTGGAATATAAAAAATTTGATAGCTATGATGGATATGTAAAATTAGTATGCATATTATCCCACCGGTCACAATTGTGGCTGACTATAAAACACACTTTCACCTATGTTTTCATGAAAATTAAAAAAAAAAAAAAAAAAAGATTGATTACCTGCTAATGGCACATGAATTGAATTTGAATTTTTTCATGTCTGGGAACAATTTGGGATTAAATGGGTTAAGACTGAGCAGTAATTAGAGGAATCCTGCATCATCACCTGCCTCAGGCAAGGGCATACAGGGCTCGGGTTCTATTCACAGCTCCACTTCTTCCTGAACTTAATGCTGGTCCTTTATTTACTACGATTATTGTCTTATGTTATTGGACAAATTGGTTAATCCAGGTGTGTCTGAGTAGCCACAATGGTCAATGGATTAATCAATTTGTCCAATAATGTAAAACAGGAAATAAAGGAGCAGCATGAAGGAGTGAAGCTTTGCATAGGGCCCATAGCACACTACACATAACAGGGAAACATGCTGAGAGAACTGAAAGCAGCCCTGCAAATAGAAAAGGTGAATTTTACTATAGGAAACCTGCTGCAACGATCGGGAAAGTGTGTAAGAAAGTACCTGAGGAAAACGTGATTAATGGACAGGGTTTAGTTACTATTATTATTACTTATTTATTTTATTTTTATTTTATTTAGCCTACTTTTTTTTTATTACTGCTAACTGAATGTACCACACTCCAGTCCGGTAGGTGGCGGCAGTGCACCTGTGAGCTGGCGGCAATGCACATGTAAGCCGGATGCCGGCCGCCATTAAAATCAACAGAAGAAGACGAAAAGGAGAAATCCTGCAGGTCTTGCACAGGCTGAGTCGGGGACGGCCGTTGACATATTCACGCTTACAGGTAAGTTGGCCAAAAATAATAATGCATAGATTATTTATTTATCATGCTTGTGTGTGCGTGTTCACATACTTAACGTAATCGCACGCAAGCGTTAATTGATTTGTATTTGGGAATGCGCGGGCGCAGTCTGCAAACTCTGCTAAAGTTTGCTAACTTATGTACGTTAAATTAGCCATCTGCGTCAGGCTATGGCATTTAGTGGCTTTGTGGATCATTATTATGGCTAAAAGCGGGTTTTTGTCGTCTGTAGGGCTATGGTTAGGACTGGCAAGCGTTCGAGGCAAGGCGAGTAAGTTAACAGTCACGTGAGGCAAGTGAAGCGAATAAGATTAACGTTGTCAGTTTGTCAATTTAAATAACCGTTAGCACAACTGCTTTACCTTAACATTCACTTAATCTTATTATGACACACGTAACCTAACATTTTATATGTCGTTTTCACGGTAACGGTTAACTCTTCTAGCGTTAACGTTGGCTTGGTCGTGTTGTAAACACTAGCCCTTTATCGTTACCGGGGCACAAATCTTTGTTTGCTGATGGTAACGATAACGGTAGCTTGGTTGCTTTTTTTTTTTTTAGTGACACCTTGTCTGAGTATAACATAACTACGGTATGTTGTAACTATAAAACCATCAGATCTTAACATGTTACTTCAGCCGTTAATCCAAGGAAACGTTAACGTTAATATGGACACAATTGAGTAAAAGCGAATTCACTTACCTGTTGTCTAAACTTGAATACAAAACTACAATAAAACGAACTGATTATACTTAATAATGATATATTTACAGATTTAAAATTCCAAAAAATATTTACAAATATTGATTATTAACGATATCGAGGAGACGTGTAGATCGAGCAGACGAGTAAAGCAGAGCTGAGAGTAGAGTAATTTGGAGTTGCCCTGGAGACGGTGATAAGAATTCGCTCGTGCCTACCACCACAACGCAACCGTTATGATAGCTGACCCAGTCTAATTAAATTCAGCTATATGGGGAGTTTAGGTGTGTTCAGTTGCTTCAGTATTAGCATCCAAATGTAATGGGATCACACATAAAAGATAAAACAGACAGATTTGGCATTAGGTCTACAAACTGACAAAATTATCCTAATGAACCACCTTTCTTGTTTCTTCTTCCTTTGTCGTAGACATATGAGGAGTTGGTAATCTTACCTTGAAAATGTGACTGAAGTTGATTAATCTGCCGCTGTTTCAGTGACGACTCCAGACATGAAGTAGATGCTGAGATGATGAAGACTTTAGAATGGAGGGAGCAAGCACCTTCATTTGCTTCATCAGAGGTTATTTCAAACTGGCATTGACTGTTAGCAATTTTGATTTTTCATGTATTAATAATAACTGATGGTGTAACAGTTCACAAAATCCACGGTTCGGTTCAGTTCACGGTTTTGTGGTTATGGTTTTTGGTTCAGTTCGGTATACGTTGATCATTGGGAAAGTCAAATAGCCTATGTCTTGTAAAACTGAAAGAATGAGGCAGTGTGAAATCTGATCCATCATTGTGACAATGATGACTGTGACTGATACTGACACTTTTCTTTTTTCAGGTTGTGCCAAAGAGGCTGTATGTAAGAAGAGGGTCAGCTCTTTTACCAACAGAGGGCAGTTGAGAGCTCAGTAAGTGCAGAGTAAATTACAGTGTATGGGAGAATTGCATAAGATAGCCGTTTATGCCTAACAAAAGACATTTTGAGGGTATTCTACCATTTCTATTAAGATTATTCATATATATGGAAATACATGTGACATTTTTTTTTGGAATCTGGCGTAACATCCTCAGTACGTTGGCTTTTACATGGTTGTAGTGAAAAGTATAGTGTCATCTCTTTGCAAAGGTTAGCCACTCTGCTAGCAGGTACGCACCAGGGAGAAATATTTTCATTAAATATTGACGACATAGTATTTTGACAAACATGCACTGAGCACGTACTGAAACCGTGAAAACAGAGAAGTTAGAAATCATCGCTGTCACGTGACTCGCCACTTTAGTTTTGTAGCCTCATTCACCCAAAAACCCACACATTTTTGGAGATTGCTTATATCATAATGCTTTCAGGTCTTGCATTCCATTCAGTTTAAAGAATGACCATTGCTGTTTATAAACACAACATTCAAAGTTGTCCCCTACTTCCTGGCTGAATGATGCCAGCCCCCCGCCAATACCCCCCACTCTCCCGACTGAACATTAGGACTTTTAAATGTTATCTTTTCCATTAGAACAAAACATTAGAACTCTATACTTGTTGTGATGGAAAAGATGATACTTTAGTAAGATAACTAAGATAATTGTAGCTAGCCTCATCAATTGATTAATGCCAATGTTGATAAACCTGTTACTATCAACTAATTTCTCTTATGATTATATGAAAGTTAAAGACAAATAAATCATTCAGAAAGCAGTCAAAATTTAGCTCCTTTAACTACTTAGGTCGAACATTGTCCAGAAAAAAATATTGTGGGTATTTTAAGAAAACAGTTGAAACAGTTCATAATATTCTTTCATGATAAAATCATATTTCAAAAGCTGCTGACATGTGCGGCACTTTGCACCATGTGTTAACGATACATTTTGGAAGCCTTTACCTTAAACCAAGTGGAGTGGAAGCCACAGACTGTAGGTGAAAACATCTCGCTCAGTCATTGGCATGATTATCTTTTCAGATAAATGATTATCTTTTCAGATAATCATGCGTAAATAATGTTTTCATTATAATTTAAATTTCCACCTGGAAAAAAAGTGATTTCTTTAAAGATTTTGTAATCATATGAGATGTCTTTTTTGTGTGTTTTTTCAGAGTCAAATAAACTGTGTGGTGGTTCCAACATGATCAGCCAATTTCCAGGAGATGTCTGCACACCACCGGGAGCCCCAGTTTTCATTCTTCAATAAACAGGAGACGGCAACCCATGGAAGCAGAGCTGCATGTTCTGCCTTAGTTCCCTACCCAACTGCTGTCATTCTGTGTTTGACACGCATCTGAATGATGTGATCTGTGATCTGTCAAGGCTCCAGCATTGTAGTGTCTAGATTTGCAGAGGATCTAATTTTCCCCGCATTTGCTAAGTTAGAGAGCTCATTGTATTTCGGGCTCTTTATTTTGGTTGGTTTGTCCCTCATCTTAATTTATTTTTGTTAATTTGGTGTTAGTACTCCTTTCGTGCAGCCTGTCAATCCTTCGTTAATGCATAAAACTCATCATTATAAATAAATTCACCCATTCAGCAGTCATTCAGTCGGCATCTGTTTTATAGATCTGAGACTAGGGGGTTGTTCTTTCATGTGTCATGGACACCCCTACCTGGGGCATAACAGGGCATCTCTGTAGCTTCACAATACTCCAGTTATAATTTTATTTGGTCTAAGTTAGTCAATTTTGCTGGCATAGTTTCTGCATAACATACAAAAGGCTAAAAGCTTTTGTATTTTCAAAAAACAACAACAGAAAAAAACTTATCTAGTAAAAGGGGGGAAGTGAGGGATAACCTCAGGACATCTGTAGAATTCAGTTAAAGGCAGAATGACCATTGCTGTTTATAAAGACAACATTCAAAATTGTGAGATTTAACAATAAAGTAACTTATAAATGTTTTTGTCATGAAATACCACACTCATGACTGCTGGGAATGCCCACTGCAAACTTGTTGCAGTGCACAATTCATTTAAAGACCATAGGTTTTCACTCAACTGCTTCCTACTTATGACTTTTTTTCCCTTACACTTTGCCCATTTAGATTATTGAATATTTTTAAAATGTGTGATTACTTACACTGTCAACAGCTTATTGTTGTGAGAAGGACGGAATAAAACATTTTTCCTAGTTGTGTTTGTTTTCCAAAAGCTATCTGAGCAGACATAATGACAAAATGAAAGTGCATACAAAACCGGTGTTAAAAGTTAAATGGATAGTTCAACATTTTGGCAAATTGGCCCATTGCCATAATCGCTATAGTCACAGCAGTAGGTTTGTTACCTTTAATTGTCGGTGCAAGCTATTTTTAGAACGGCAGAGCGGAGTGGCCCTTTAAGGTCATATTATTACCCAGTGACTGATTGAGAAAGAAAGTAACGCAATACAAAAGGTATATTTATTGTTAGTATGTCAAGCTTATATAGGGGAGACTGAGGATGGTTGTAACAGCATCACTTTCACCAATCAGGGTTAACATTAGAGTGATCAATATCATGTGTACCCACTCACTCCCTGACATTGCATGTGAATTTGCATTGCTGTGTCAATAATTGTGTAGGTTTTACAGCCAGAAAACATTTTTTTTAAGTCAGAAGCTTATAATTTTGGACCAAGTCTAAATTTTGACTATCGATACCGGAGAAGTTTGAATCAGGTAACTTGTATAAGATGAAAGAGCAGGTTCTCAGGTGAAATATGAGTCATCACTGACACTGTTTTTCATTTATTCATCAGTGATGAGTTATTTGTGTTTATACTGAATCACAGAAAGATGCATGCACAGTAAACATAGACGAATGTGTTGTGTTTAAGGCACTGCTATTTGTAGAGGGACAAATTGCACTGTCGGACAGAATATTTATTTTTAGAGCGGGGGGGGGGGGGGTCAGTTTATGTCCCTGAGAACGTGGGAATACTGGAGCAATCACCCTCCTTTGGTGCTACGTGATACCGACGCCTTACCGATGTTTCGAATCTGCGGCTGATTGGCATCGCGCTGCCTCTGCCCAGCCGACGTCTACTCTACATACACAAATGGAACGCGATGTAGTAGCGACGATCCTCTGTAACGCCGACGTCGCTGCGACGGAGGGTGCTGTGTGGGTCGTTAAAAACGTCGTTATGTAAATAGACCAAAACGGCGCGTTTTTTTCGGCAAAATACGGCGTATTTAACGTCGTAGTCCACAAAAACGGCGTTAAAGACGGCGTTTTGTGCAGAAAATACGGCGTTTTTAACGCCGTTTTACAATATAACACGTTAAAAAGACGCGTAATTGTGGGTACTTTGGTTTGCCATAGCGGAACAACAGCTCCTGATGCAGTATAACGAAGACGTGAAAGATTCAATAAGAAAAAAAAAAGTAATACTTTGCCATAATTAAAGAACGCGAGAAGACAGACAATAGCGGACCGGCTTAATGCGTAAGTAGTCCAAAACTACAATTAATAAACAGTGCTCCTTTGGAACTGCCGTAATTAAGCTACAATTAAAAAGGACTAAAGGAGTTACTTTTCAAGTTACTCGGGAAATGTAGAGTAGGATTAGGTGCAAATAATTATCCACAATGTGTGTGTTTAATTTTTATTCTCATGTTACGTTTTTATCTATTTTATCTTTCTATCCTTCATAAAGAACAAACTTGTCTGGACATAAAAGGACCTGGCAGCAAATTAAAATTAAATAGAAGAACATTTTGCAGGCTGTAAGTGACTTTAAAGTAGATAATGCTGAACAAATGAGGTGAATAGTGTCTGCTGACATGTTGAATGTCTGTATGATTGTAGCAATAAAAAAAAAAAAAAAAAAAAAAAAGCCCATGGAACTGGCACAAGGGGTGGCCCACCCAGCCAGGATATGACCCCAGCAGAGGAGCTGCTGCTCCATTTAAATAAAGGGAGGCCAGTGATGGAGGGGATCCGGGGGTAAATCCAGAAACTAGAAAGAGAAGTGAGTATTTCAGTGTACACAGTAACCATAACTGCAATACAGTGTTTTAATCTTTGTTGCTTTTGCTCTCTCTATTCCAGGACCCAAGCAACCAAGACAAAGGAGGACTGCCTAATAAAAAAAAAGAAGAAAACATTGTGATGTCCTCCCTCTTTTGTGAATGTAAAGTAGAATTTAAAAGAACCACCAATGCTAAACAAAATGCACACACCAAAAAGTGACATTTAAGATCTTTTATTAACTAAAGAGAGGCTAAGTCCAAGTATGAAGTGAAAAAATTCCCTCATGTGTCTGCTATTAATGTTGACTGGGAAGATGGGAGCAACATCAACAGCCACTCCTTTGTCTCCCAGCAGCACACAAGAGAATTCACCTGACTATGCAAGATATAATTTAGAAAACACGGCAGAGTTAGACATACGATGTCCAAGGTGCTTACAGTAACAAAGAATAGTTAGTATCCAACTGTAACTGATCAAATTAGAAACTAATGGTCGCACATTGAAATTGAGGTGACCTGAAATCATGTAAAACTGCTCCTTGATGTAGAGGGGTCTTCTGTGGCCAAGGAAGGTGATGAATATGTTGCTAAATGATTTCAGTGCCAGACAAACACGTCTTATTGTGCGGCAAATGGTTCCTTTATTGAGGTACTCTGCATCATCAACAGAATAAAGGAAGCTCCCACTTGCAAACCATCTCAATGTAACACAGACCATCTGTGGTACAGTGAGGATTAGGGCTTCCTCATCCAGCACATCCTCCAAATAAAGGGGCAAGCCATAATGAAGAGGGAACAGGTGAATGGGAGTTGGACCTATATATATTATATTGCCCTTGTCACAGATTTCATTGAAAACACCTTTGCAGCTTGTGTTTTGTAATCTCAGTTACTGCAATAAAACACATTTATGAAACAGATTGACAAGCAGTCTTGGCCTGAATAATAATACTACCACTTAAATCAATATAAAAAGATTATTGCAATTACAAACAGCCAACAGATTTAAATGAAATGATAAATTACTATAAATATGTAATATTTTAATACAGGATAATTAAAATGATGCAACATACTTAGAAAGACCATGGTCATGCTGTAAAACACATTAAATCCTCACAGGATTGACGGTGGAAATACAGGTGAATCACCAGGATTAATCTTAGCCTGGCTGTTAGCCTGGTCTGGAGCAGGCTAGCTGCAGAGAATAAATCACCATAGTAATTTAGCCGGGTTAAGTTTGAGCTACTTTCATGCAACTGACTTGAGGCTAAATTAAGCCGGGATAATCAACATATCCGTGTTTTACGCTGAAATAATCTGAGGATGAAGCACGTCTACAGGGTGGCATTTGAACGCAATTCAGAGAGAGTCAAAGAATTGCGATATAACTGCAAGTGAGTCCTATACAATCTATATAACCTATACATACTTGCAACACTGTATAAATTATGTATACATATTTCAGTACTGTAATCACAATGATTGTGTTTTACAACAGTGACCACTCCCATGTCTATTTCTGATAATGTCATGTGTGTTTCAGAGAGTCCTTGAGCTAGAGGTGGCTGCAGTGGAGCACCAGTTCATCTTCATTGATGAGGTTGGATTCAACCTCACAATGTGTGCAGCATTTACGCACCACGGTGTCATGCATCACCACTTTTTCTGCCTGGAGATGGAAAGTGTATGACTGAAATCCAAAAACGCATATACCCCTTCTCCAAGCTATGGAAGACACATGTAGAGATATAGCAGTTGATGCTTTTCATGGCTGGATTCGCCATGCTAGCCGATATTTCCCCTGCTGCTTGGCCAGGGAACAAATTGCTAGTGATGTGGATGTGGTGCTGTGGCCAGACCGAAATGGGAAGACAGGATGCAGCATAGTGTTTCTTTATTTCTTTTTTTTTTTTTTTTACAGTAACTGTATACAGTATATTCTTCTGTTTTGTATGTAGACCACTGTGTTGGTTGGGATGTACACTGTGTACATTGTTTTTGTTGGAAAAAATAAAATATATTTATTACCGTGTATTTGTGTGTTCTGAGTATAAAAACAATATTCTTAAATATTTTACATTACAACACACTTATGTATATAACGTCTGTAGTAAGTGTAACACTGAACAAAAAAGGCCTAAGTCATTACAATTAATAGAGAAGTGTGTTTTACACTGAGCACGTCAGTGTTCAACTGGTTCTTATAAATGTCTATTGATATGATGGTTTGTGTGTGTCATTTGAAAACAAAATACCATTTTGAGAAGAAATAACATTGTTTTGAATATGAAGTTTAATTTTGCAGGAGAATTGAGAGGTTTTGCCCATTGTGTGTGTGTTTTTGGATTTGTGTATAGAGTTCTGAGAATATGAGGCATGCTTTCAGAAAATGTGTGTAAACAATTGAGAAAAACTGACTCAACTGACTCGAACCTGACTCGAACCTGACAACAATTTTTTATTTATTTACTATTATTTATTTATTTATTTACTTGTGGCTAAAAGCTAAATAACAAAACATCATCAGCATACAGAGTCTCTCATAGGGATAACCTATGAAGTTCTTGTCCTAGCAGGATATTGGGTGTGATGTATTGCATGGTGTCTCATGTCTCTGCACCCTGACATCAATGGGTCGCTCTTTTGCAAGATTAGTGTCAATGTCAATGTCAATGTCAATTTTATTTATATAGCACATTTCCAAAGCTAGGCTTCCCAAAGTGCTTTCCAGTAAAACAAACAAAATAAAACAGAGCAATACAATAAAACAACAACGTTACATATGAACATAAAATATTCAATAAAAGTACTCAGCCAAAGGCCAAGGTGAATAAGTGGGTCTTAAGCTCGGTGAAACTGAGCCCCGACTCTCTTCCCAGACTCTGGAATGCCTTCTTCACAATCTGAAGAGCTGTTCCAGCAGAGCCATTCTGATGAGGTGAATCAATGGACAGGGTTTTCCAGTGCCAATCAGTTCCATTTTGAGCTAAAGTATCCTCCACAGCAGACCTATCCAGGCCGTCCAGGAATCAAATCAAATCATCCTGAAGAAATGTACTGTGCTTATACAGTACCTGTTCCCTGTTGTCCCAGCAGTATGAAAGAAGCCCACAAGATGGGGATAGACATCAACAAATTGAACAAACATAGCCATACTAGTAGTTCAACTTTGTCTGTATGTACTCATGCAATGATACACATAACAAAACAGATGTACACACCTTTTACTACAAGGGGAAATACATAAGAAATAATATTTCATGTTTCATATAGTCATTTCAGCTAGCAAATGCATGCTATAATAAAAAATAATAATAGCTTCATTATACATCAGTTCTTTGCAGTGCACATTTGTTGGTTTACAAAATAGTATTTGCCAAAAAGAGTTGCCTTCAGGCAGCAAGAATGTCATGAATAATTGATTAAAAGGGCCACGTTTACACTCAGGTCGTACAGCAGTACACTTGTACACTGTCAACTCTGTGCAGCTTCTGAAACAAATTACCATAACCCACAGCAAACTTGTTTTTTTTTGTCCATGTCTGCCAGTTAGATTAAATTTGACCTAATGAGCAGTTTATTTTCAAAAAGGGTATTTTATCATATTCATGTTCATATTGAGAACTGTGTTTTTGCATTGTTCATTCTATTGAATGACTTTTGTACATCAGGTGTGTGACCAGAAATTAATTAAAAGGTACAAAGAACTTTTCTTGTATTTCTGTATACCTGCTCATATATATATTGATTAAAAGATAAAGACTGAAATCATTTAAGAAAAAAACATTACATATTTGAATGCAACATAATTAACAGCGCTGTCATGAACAGAAGTTTCAGTATTTTTCCTTATGTCTGACTCAATATATATGTTCTCCTACTTGTTCTCAGATATTCTGATTTTTTATTTTTTTTTGGTAACTTATAATGGAAATGTTAGCTCATATACACATATGTGGTAGTTTCAGTGGTATAGAAGGGTAATTGCTGGAAAATGGAGAAATGCCTTGTGTCTCTGTGTCTAAAATGATGAAAATTGCATGGTTTGATGTTGGCGCTGGCGTATGTGTGTGTGTATATGTGTATGGGAGGGAGGATGCACTCACAATCCATGTAACCTCTCACTGCTGGCCACCTTTATCAAAACCTTTACATAGAACTCTACTCATACCTTTTCAGGCCAACAGCTCTGCAAAGGCTCATTATCGCATTTGCTCTCCAAACAGAATATTTGTAAGGACTTGGAGCATGGGATACAAGTCTGGGCGTTAACACACCCAATGAACAGATTGATTGTTAAAACACTATGCTGTAAAGTAAAGTGTAAACAGTCATTGCTCCGAACAATGACTGAGTCATAATTTTCACAGGGATTTGCAAAGATATTACATGAAAGTCTGGCACCTTTAAACTCGATCCCTGGTTACAGTGAAAACAAATCTGTGAAAATTTGCAAACTTCTTGCTGCACGCACACTACCAAATGTTCACTATCAAGTCCTAGCATGCCCTAATGAATACAGTAATATAATTAGGGTTGCTGCAGGCGGCAGCTTAGTTGAAAGGATCTGTTGTCCTGTTAGATGCACTGGGAACTGATCTTCTTCACTTTATTACATTTAAAACTGTGAAGTTAAATTTTAAGGGTAGCATGTAACATCAGATTTATGATACACTTCTAACTTGAAGGCATTGCCTGTAAGGGACAGATTTACTGAAAAAGACACACACAATTACTGTCAGTGTGATAGTGTTGTTTACCAGATTGAAAAGTTGATATTTCTGAGTATGAGTTGCAGTCACTTTTATTCACTAGAGTTATGGGAATACTATGAGGCTAGCAAAATAAAGAGCAGGTGCCACGAATTCTCCAGATGGGCACCATGCAGCCATTGCAGTACAAGTAATTAAAAATGAAAGTGACAGTCAAACCTCAGATGAATAACTAGCCATGTAGCATCAGCACAGAGCATACGCAGACCATACACAGACCCTAATGCCATAGCCTGACGTGCATCTCCCCAGAAGTGCAACTATGCATTGCAGTGAAGCATACCACAAGAGCTGTGACTGGTCCCCTTGGTAGTAGCGTGTTTTTGCTTTAGCATTTCTGGCTGCTTCTCCATCTCTGCAATTTTTGAATTGATTGTTTTGGATCAACACGGATAGAACACATCGAGGAAGGGTTAACTGGGGATGTTCGGAGACACAACATTTGTCTGACTCGTCTGTGGCATAATTTCAGCTAAAGTTTGCTGAAAGTGAAGCAGGAAGTAGAAAGTGAAGAATCGCCGTAGGCTACGTGCTTAGGCTACGTGCTTAGGCTACGTACACCTCCCCAGAAGTGTAACTATGCACTGCATCAATGCAGACTGCAAGAGCTGTGATGGGTCCACTTGGTGTTTTCGCTCTAGTATTTCCAGCTGCTTCTCCATCTCACTCTCTGCAATTTTCGAATTGATTGTTCTGGATCAATAAAGACAGAACACATCGAGGAAAGGTTAACTGTGGATGTTCAGTGATACAAGTATTTGTCTGACTCGACAATGTGAAATTTCAGCTTGTTGAAAGTGAAGCAGGAAGTGACGCATCGGCGTAGGCTACATGCGTAGGCAGTGCAGTACTCAAAATGAACCTTAAGGGTGATGCAGAAATGAAAACACAACAGAAATAAAGATAATTTATTGTCATATTTTTGTTGTTATATTTTCCTGGGAGAGAAATTGTCTCTCCCAGTCTTGTGATCAGTCCTGGCAATGCCAGCCATGGGGCAAGTCAAAAAGGTGGTATCCAGGATGACAAGAAAGAACTCCTGTCCTGCTGCCAGACAAGAGACGTATCACACTGAGATACAGTATGAGACCTCCAGCAACTTTTCTTACGGACTGTTTTTCCAGAGCACCCTAAGGAAAGTACCTTCTTAGCCCTCATGCTACCCTCCCGCATGCTCTCTATGTGTCCATGCATTCACTTGGGGTCCCAGAGACCCCAAAGGTAGCACGAGGGTTAACAACTGCTGTAGTATTGACAGACCAAGAGAGGTCCTCAGAGTCATGGGTTCCCAGGAATTTGCAATCAATCCCCACTGATGGGGCACGGGGCAGGGTTGGCACTATGTAATACATGAAATTAAAGTTCAATTCCTTTGTTTTTGTGCACATTGTGTACATATTTACTAAGCACCACTGTCTGTTTCAGGACCTTATCTCGTTGTGTCGACTCATCTCCCCATGAGATATGTCTGACCACAGTGTTTTCTATATCTTTGTAACCTTGACTTTAAAAAATCAGGCCTTAATAAATAAACTAAAAAGGCCAAGCAGTATTGTGCATCCTTGTTGTGCGTCTTGTTGTGCACAAGCATCAAGCTTGTGCACAACAAGACGTCATGTGTCGAGCTGTAACAGTGTGTCATTTTGCCTCCGTGCTATGAAGCAAAAGAGGTGGATAAATTCAGCTTGCTACTCATTCACTCCAATCAGGGCGGAAAATCGAGAGACAAGAGACCCCCCCCCCCCCCCCCACACACACACACACACACAAAATGATTGGTTTCCTGTGGCCCTGGCAGGGGTTGAAAGTGTTCAGTGGGATCAGACGACCCGAGTTAGGCCTCTATTGTAACAGATGACTAGGAGAGCTGTGTCACCACTCAGATGTTCACCGCTCACTCTGCAGCATGAGCTCATGTGCACGGCGGTTGCTCTTGTTATTTTATTTACTGTTGCTAGTGTTTGATTGTGCAGACCTGCAGTTTCTTTGTGGACAGGAGCGTAGATCGTGAAATCATGAAAGTACTTGAAGCCACTAGTGATATAGTCCGAAGCCATTACTGTCAAGTTCTTCTGACCCCGTAGAAGTTCAAATTGTTCTCAGTCAGGAAGAGACACATTGTCTTGACTAATGAAAAAGATTGCCTTTCATCACGATAAAATGAAAAAAAAAAATCACATAAAACGTGCTTGTAGTAATGAAACAACATTATATTTCTTCACTCAAACGCTGCACTTTTCAAGCTTATTTTAATTCACTGATTTTGCCTTAAGGGTTTTGATTTGGTAAGATTTCTTGTTTTAATTTGCAGTCTCTGCTCTCACGTATTATTGCTGGTTGCACTGGTAGCTGTTTTCATGTCCAGCATAATGAGTAGACAGACAAATCTGGTGACTAGCTGTTGTGGTGCATTTAGCAAATAAAGTTGTTGGTTTCCAGCCCACAAGCTGCTCAAAAACTTTGAAAATACAGACCTTCCGAAAAGTAATTCTGAAACAGCCCAGATTTTCACTTGTTCACTTGTATTCTACCACCAGAATAAAAACTGCCTGAGACCGTTTCATTTGGCAAGACTGCTCAGCGCTTGCTGGAAAGCAAACCCAAAAAAAGTGTGAAGATTGATGCTTTACAATCATTGGGCAGCCCTTAAACCCAACATCCAATTCAACCTATTTTGTAATGCATTCACCATATACAATTTTATGCAATATCTTGTGCGATACTTTTTGTTGTGTTTTGCTGTTTTGTTATAACAAGCATTTACTGGGCAACCAATGGCAACTTCAGGAAGAAATAGTTCAGCATAATAAGGTCATAACAGGACAGAAATCACGGTATATATTTAGAATATTGGATTACATCAAATCAGCAGATATGCTCTCAAATATACTGAACGCAAACCATGTGGTAGTTTTGTAATGAGAACCCATCATTTTTGGACTGTGAGACCATAAATAGTAGCTATTGCAACCTGCATTCTGCCAGGTTCATTCTTTTCATATAACGACAATAATATATGCAATTATACTGATGTTTTGTTCGCTCTCACTGTTCGACCCTTCAAAACGCAAATAAAGATGTAAATAATGAAATTACACACCATTTTTATTTAATTGTGACATGTAATTATGTAATTATGCAATCCTGTCTCATCTTCACTATTTCTGTTGGCTATTATGGCACACCTTAAATGAACACCTAAGATGTCACAATCACATTGTTTTCCCATAGTCCTTGTCCTTTGTGTCTGACAGGAGGACCACGTGTCTGCTATGGGTCTCAAGTAAGTTTTGCATGCTCCATCTTGACTTCGACTTTCCTAACCTTTCCATCAGGACTGGGGTGGGTTTTGACCACCATTGGCCAATGGTTCTGCTCGACCTGACTGTCCTTTGGCAACACAATGTCCCCCTTCTTGAAGATTTGGCCTTCTGAGTGCCATTGCCTATGATCTTGCAGGGTAGAGAGGTATTGGTTCTTGGAACACTGAACCTTTTGAGTAAGCTGGTGTCAGGATGAGCAGAAAGCTTGGACAGGTGGATACTGAGACCAGCGGTCGTGAGTTGACAATGACTGTAACTTTTGCCAGGAAAGTGTACGCCTTGTCACATCCATCATGCATTCCCAACTGTCTCACATGTGTGAGGCGTGAGGTGTGTTGAACACCCAAGTGGATCCGTTGTCTCTCAAGAACTTCTGTATGGCCTCATTGTTAAAGTGCCTTGGGTCAATAACAAGCTCTGTGCACACACCCAGGAAATTGGTCCCACAGTCAGACCTCAATCGGGCCGCAGATGGAGAGAAATCGCTGCAGTGCATTGATGAAACTTGCCAAATCCATTGACTCAATCACCTCAATGTGTAAGGCTCTGGTGCTCATACAACTGAAAATGACTGCTCACCGTTTACTGTTGGAGCAGCCTCCTTGAGTTTGATGACCCATAGTCCTGCCGACCTCACTGCACCTTCCATGAAATGTTGTCCTTGATGTTGGACTTGCTGGTGATATCTTCGACATCCTTTTTTTTTCTTGACTATCACATGCTTTTGCTGCCTCTTGACTATAACCCAGCACATATGCAAATGGGTCCCTGCATATGAGCTGTGTTCTGCTCAAGGTTTCTTCCTGTTAAAAGGGGGGTTTCCTTGCCACTGTCGCCTTCAGGCTTGCGCTGGGGGTTTCAGGCCGGGTTTTTGTAAAGTGTCTTGAGACAATTTGTATTGTTATTAACACTATATAAATAAAACTGAATTGAATTTAATTGAATTATCACATATACTGTTATTTTTATATATTTTAAACCTTTATTTCTGTCAATATTAAGATAGTAAGATATTTCCTGCATCTGGGCGGTAAAGATGCTAGCTCTGGCTTACATGCAGATCATGAACAAAGAAACGTGGCTCCAAAAAAACACTGCACAATGCAGCAATATCCCACTCTATATTGTAGGGTTGAGGGACAATGAAGCCAGTGTATGGTGGTGAGTGTGTGTAATACCATTTCAGATGATCTCACCTGTCGAGGTCATCATTGAAACCCTCCATTTTTTTTGGCAAACTCCCTTCACATTCTGTATTTCCTTCTGTGTTTTTCTTTAGATTGAAAAAGCAAATTGGCTTACCCACTGACAAACACACATGGGTATGGTAAACCGGGACATGACTACCCAAGGCCCGAGTAGGGAGAGGGTCCATGAAAATCCTGAATTTTTATTTATTTATTTATTTATTTAATTGTATTTGAATGAATGAATTGGGCCCTCCAATTATTTGGTGTCATAGTGTATTTCAAATATACTGATAACATCAACTGAGAGAATGAACTTTGTGTCACAGCCTTCCCAATATATTGGACATCCATAAGTGATGATGATTGTCAAAGGTAGGGTAAGACTGCAGCAATGACAGGATCAAAGCATTCAGAAGTACAGTTGACATTTTGGAAGTATAGAAGCTATTTTAACCTCATTGAGGTAAAAGGCAAGAATGTACACATGAAGTGTATATTACGCTCAGAAAAAATCAAGTTCTTAGACCTATTTATACATATATTTTTAATGCAATAGTTACTTTCCCTGATGACTAGTTACTTTTATAATGAAGTAATTCAGTTACTAACTCAGTTAACTTTTGGAGAAGTAACTAATAACTATAATTAATTACTTTTTTAAAAGTAACGTGCCCATAACTGTGTATAATTGCGTCCAGACAGCATGCAGTTTGTCAGTTGCTAATGTTTATATGCTAAAGTTTGCCAACCAGGCTGCTTGCTATTACAAGTAAAGATGACTATGGGCCAGCTAACGTTGGTTGTCAACGTTAACCAGTTTCGGGAAAAAAACAGTGGCACTGTGTACAGTTGTTCAAGAAAAACAACTTGTGTGCTTTGTACACTGGCATAGGGCCAACAGTGTACAGGGCCCAGAATATGGTACTACGCCCCTGCACACACTCATGCACACACATACACATGCACCGCGAACAAGAGAGGAGATCTTCCCTTCCCTAACCCTTCCCTAACCCTGTCCTCTTGGAGGACAGGGTTAGGGAAGGGTTTCCATCTTCTGCTCCCAGACAATGGGGGCCCTTAGAGGAGGCCAGGCCTGAATAAGAGGATTGACCAACAAATATCTTGTTTAAATTCATGCTTTTCAAACTTGTTTGATTCTTTGCCAATTGTAGCCTTGAGCTATTATTGCCTTGCCAATGAGACACCATTTAGCATGAAATAAATGACCTCCCTGTGGTTCAGCTCTTTACTTCCCTTCTACTTTGTGGTGCAGTTTACAAACAAGCAATACATATTTATAAATTCATCAAAGGATGGCCCTTCCACCTTTGGTTTGTCAGAGAGGCCACAAATTGAGATCCATGTGCAGAAGTCAGAAGATGGGATTATCCCCTAAAAGACAGTTTCTAAATACAGTAGGCTGACTTGCCTTTCCCTTGTCGCACCCTACTGTTTTTTTGTTTTTTTTTTCCTGGCCACTTGGTGTATTTTTGTATGAGATGTTTATCCTCAAAACACTGGTTGAGCTGTAATTTTTAGTCGACCATTCAGCTAGTGTCTGTCTGTTGCTCTGTAGTGGATGAGAGGCTGTGGCTGCTGACCACTAGTACAGACTGCGGCTAAGCTGCTACAACTCCCTCCACTGATACAAGGGGTGCTGGAGCTTATCCTAGCTGTCACTGGGCAAGAGGCAGGGAACACCCTCGACAGGCTGCACCCTCGACAGTCATACCAATGACTGAATCACCAGTTAACCTAATTAGTATGTCTTTAGACTGTCGTAGGATACTCAGACAAAACCCATGGAGAAACAGGGAGAACATGCTAACTCTGCACAGAGAGGTCCCAGTCGGCTTTAGGGTTTGAACCCAGGACCTTCATGCAGTGAGACCACTACAGACTTTGTGGTATACACGTCTTAAAAGTAATTACATGTTGTTTATTGAGTTGGGAAGCTTCTTGCCATGATATCAATTATTACTGTAGTCTACTGTGTAATGTCACGGTCCATGTTAACCTTGTACAGTTATTTTCCCACCCATTCATTAACGTTCCTATAATTTCAGAGCAAACATAGGTAGGTTTGCTTTGGTGTTCATAGTATTGATGTCATCACTCTTGATCTTCACAAAAGAAGTTTTAGAGTTGAGGCAATTCTAGCATGCACTGGGTTAGGGCAGATGAACACACTGATCTTCATCAAGATGGATGGCACGGTTTGTACATATCGGTATCTCAGTTTTTTCCCCAGTTTAAGCACCTAAATGCATTCTAAATAATTAAAAGCATTTCCATGTACAACATCACATGGGTCTCATGTGAAGTTGTGTGACTGTGAACATTCTGGAAACCCGTTGGCTGTCTGTGAGAGTCTGCAATGGATTACAGTGCACATTTTTTAAAGCCAGACAGAAATTTTCTGTGAAGGGAACAGGTGATACATGTTGACTGTGGTCAGTTGCACAGAACAATCTGATTTGAAATTCCTGTGTCCAAGTAGTTAGAATTTGGGTGTGGAGCCTCATTATTTAATGGTGCATAAACATTTAATCTTACAGTTTGAATCAGGGTTCTTTGAGCAAGTGTCTCAGTACCAGCACCACTACAAAAGCAGCCATGGCAAGCAGCAGTCAGCTACTGCTGTGGACCTGAATTATATCACGTCACCCCCCTAGAACTAGTAGTGTAAAACCCGGATCTTTTGAGGGATTCGGATCAGTCTGAATCACTCACTGATACGATCCAGGTTTTGCCAATCACTTGAGTCACTTGAGTCACTTAACCTGAAATGGCAGTGTCTAACTAAGAATAAACTACAATACCATATCCACAATGGCAACAAAAATGCCTACTACAGTATGGTAAAATATAAAAAATATGAAGAAAACAATCAAAGAATAAAGACAATGGAAATAAAAAGCTGGCGGGGAAATGGACAGTGACACTGTTTACTGGACTTTTTGAGGTTGGCATTTAAAAATGTAAGTTTTAACTTTACAGTTTTTTACAGTGCAAAGTTTTAACTTTAGGGGGCGACTGTGGCTAAGTAGGTAGAGCGGGTTGTCCACGAACCAGAGGGTTAGCGGTTCGATCCCCGGAATGTGCCACATGTTGAAGTGTCCTTGAGTAAGACACTGAACCCCCAGTTGCTCCCAGTGCGTGGCACTGGTGTGTGAATGTATGCGTGCTTGTGTGAGTGAATGGGTAGATGTGTCTCTGACTGTAAAAGTGCTTTGAGTATCAATAGGTAGAAAAGCGCTATATAAAAGCAAGGCCATTTACCATTTACCAAGTTGACACACATTGTTCTGACAGTGTTTTGCTACTATTTGCTACTATTCCTACAGTAGGCCCCTTAATATTGGACATTATGTATTATTATTATTGTTATTATTATTACTATTACATAATTATATTATATTATATTGTATTATATTATATTATATAACTCAAGCTACATTCATGTTTCCATTTGTCAATCATGTCAACGTGGCCACTGGAAATCAAGTAGCTTAAATAAGCCTAAAGTTTAAAATTACGCTCTGTCACTGTCTGACACTTTTGTATTTCCTAGCTGGTGTGAATGCTTATCTTCATGTTTATGTACAATATCCAACTGGATGTGAACACATCTCCCGTTTGCTGCCTTGGCCTTGCCTGCTAGTATAAGAAACAGGGAGAACATGCTCGAACATGCTTAGAATTGCACTTATGTTGTGATGACGAAGCTTCTGTTCTCCTCGTATACAGGCCTAAATAAACTCCTTCAGGCATAAGACATACAGGACTCTGGTGCTTCTTCTTCTTCATCGGCATCACCACAAGTTCCTCCCTAACAGTTCTCATTTGATGTGCTACAAACAGCAGCCAGTTTTATGCATTTTGCCAGTAAACATAATTTTCAATGGGGGTTGTATCATTGTGATTTTAACTGTATTTATGGCCACACCCTTTAAACCTTACACATAATAGCTTCAGACATGTGGGGCAAGGAGTGGGAGTTTGTAACGTTAAATATGGAGGGACTGACAACGCCACCTGGGGACAGAAAACTAACCTACACTGTAAACCTTTGATGTAAATTTACAGTGAAATCTGAACAGTATTTTACTGTATTCCTGTTATACAGTGTCATACAGTAAACCGCAATGCAATCTGGGAGAAAAAAAATGTGATTACAGCAAATTACAGCACTTTAAGACAATGCCATTTTTTACAGGATTATACTGTAAACTTTACTGTAAACAGCTGAGCATCATGGGAAGGTGAAAGGAAAGTGCGGGAACTAAAATTTTAACCGACATTGGAAGACCTTTTTATTATCTGGCAAAAGGTTGTTTTTGCAGCTTGAATTTTATTTTAGTTGATTATAACTTTGGTGTAACCCAGACAACAAATTACGTCGGGCCGACGTCGGGGCGAGGGTTCCTGCCCGACATAAAGTGCGTCGGCGCGACGTCTTATGGAGATCGGTAGCTAATCGGCACGACGTCGGGAAGACGTCGGCATACCGACGTAAACCAAATGATCGCCGACCGTGAGCCAACGTAAACCCGATGTAATTATGACCTATGCGGCACGATCCCACTAGAGCGAGGAAACCATTCGGTCACCTCGCTCCCATTGATTTAACACTGGAACAGCTGATTTTCGGCTGCATCGCTGGAAACGCCTCAGCATGCTTGAAAATCAGCCCTTCCAAAGTTAAGTCAAAGAGAGCGAAGCGTCTGAATGGTTTTCGCCGCTCTAGTAGGATCCCACCGTTATATTAGGTCTTATTGATTTGTTTAGGCTAGCTGCTGTCAGATTGTGTTCAAAGGACACAAGTTTCCTACTGTATCAACAACACTCAATAACAGTTTATGTGATGTATTAGTAATTATAAAAATTCTTCCCGAACAATTTGACGGTGGCTGCGCAGTCTGCAGCCGCTTCCTTATTTTTGAGTTGCCAGGTTTTATTACAAAAAAAGTTTAAATTGAAAGTAAGTGACTGTTTATGTGTAGAGTGTATTTCATACACAATCTGACAACCTGGGAAATGCCTGTCTAACATGGTCTTGCAAATTAGGCTACAGGAGATTTCTGGGAGAAATTACAAAACAGGAGGGCACTGGGAAATGACTGTGAACATTTATTTTTACATCGTCTTGCAAAAGTAGTATCAAAACATTTATTTTAACACATTCACACAAGTGGGGATGGCGCTCGATTTTTTTTTTGTGTGATTTTAATAAGCAGATGACACATTTCTGAGCGTGACTTAACTAAATCAATGTCAAAACATACAAACGAAGCATTCTGGTGCATTCTGACAAAATAATAAAGACACAAGTTAACATTCTCTCCCTGTGTCTGAGGCCCTATGTGTGTTTGTGAGAAAATGAGAGAGAGAGACAGAGAGAGGGAATGTGACTCTAAAATGGGTGAGTGTGTTACGGCCAATTGTGTTGGTAACTTCACTCATAAATCTACAGTCAAATATGATATAATACCAATATAATATGTGCACATATCAATATTTTATGTGTGGTTGTTTAAGACACACTGAAGGCATGATGCCACCATAGGTATGCAGAGAATTACATACAATGTGCACACTGAAGGCATGATGCCACCATAGGTTTCAGTCCAGTCCCCGCCTTTGCTGCCCTCCATTCCTGTCCCTGCTCAGCCGCAGCCAGTCGAGATGACAGGGGAACACTGTCACCTCAGTGGAGTTTTGTTGGGCAGGATCTTTTAACACGGCACCTAAACAAAAAAATATTCATATTTCATTTAAGGATTTCTCCAGTTGAATTTTCTGCCATTTGGAACAGTTTTATAACGAAGCTGTTGAAAAGTTTCGTTTTTGCGAGCTAGCTAAAATTAGAATTTTTTTTCTCAGTTTATAACAGCATTAAAACAAAACTTGCTTTTGCTGGAAGATATAGCAAGTTTAACCTATAGTGCTTTGTATGTATGTTTCTACATGGATAAAAACAGCCACGAAAAGTTTCTATTTGCAACGTGCTAGTTAGCTAAAATTAGCGAATGTTAGCATTGTGTATCAAAGTCAAAGTCAGCTTTATTGTCAATTTCTTCGCATATACTTGACATACAAAGGAATCGAAATTACGTTTCACCCCATCCCATGCGTACACATGAACCACGAACAACAGTAAAGTGCAGATTCACAAACAAGTATGACAAGACAAGGCAAGACAAGACTGAGTGTTCCAGCTGTGTGCATTTAGAGGTAGTTGTTGTTGTAAAGGTGCAAAAATAGTCAATAGGCAGTACATGGACAGTAGTAATGGTAGTAGTAGTGGCCAGTGCAAATACTATAAGTATAAGAGTTTGCAGCATGTGTGTGCAATTGCAACAGGTTTATATTAACGAACACTGATTGTTAAGGCCGATACTCCTTCTTTTTAACGCGGCTCAAAGTTCTTTATCTCTGTACTGCACTACCTTGTACTGAACATGCTCTTATTTGATGTCTTTCTATATTGTTTTCCAGAAGCTGCAGTGACATCAGTCCTGAGAGGGACACAAAACCAAGCAGTGAGAAGAAGCCAACATCAGTGAATCAGTCAGCACAGTTAGTTTTACTTGTGTTGCATTGTTTTTATTTTAATAAATATTTGAAAATGAATATTGTCCTACTGTCATTTCTTTATCATCATTATTATTATTATTATTATTAGTTGTAGTAGTAATATAAGTTCAATGGCACGCGATCTATACCTTCGCGATCTGGTTTAAATACTGTAAATATACAATATCATAATCAACGTATCGTTGTAAATTTACAACAAAGAACTGTAGATTTATTTCCAGTAATATACTGGAAATCTGAAATACAGCGAGACACTGTAAAACTACAGTAGTTTGCTGGCGAAGCTGCTGCCTGTAAATTACTGTAAATTTACGCTAAAAAGTTTAACAGTGTAGTGTAATGCAAAGAATAAGGGCACAGGGCCGTGACTGATAAGGCAGAGACAGTAGATAAAATAAATAAATTTGCTTTAAGTGAATCAGGGATGAACTTAAAGAGCACTGAAACTGCTGAAAAAAAGTGACAAAGTATATGAAAAATTATTTTATCAGGCAGGACTGAAAATCCAAAAAATCAAAGCCACACAGTCAAACCAAAAAGTGCCAAAAAGGCCAAAACAAACAAAAAGGCCAGTCCAAAGAGGAAGGCAAACCTAACAAAAGACAGCACAAGAAAGGACATAACTGCACAGAACAAGGGAATTAAGAACAGCAGCAGGTGAGCCACCCTCAGGGACCACCACCACCAGGGACCAGCAAGAGGCTGAATTGCACCAACTGAAGCCTTTTACACTACACCTGGCAGAAGGAGGAGCTAAGGGAGGAGACTTCCCTGGTTGCGTTTACAACCCTTCAGTGAGGTTTACCGCATGAATTATGACTGTTATAGCGTAGACAGCAGAGAGGTTCTGTATTTTGGATTAATGGCAGTGACGCACAACAACCCTGCAGCTGCTCTTGGTTATCTCCTATTCTAGACAGTAGCCTAAAAGAGGCAACTTCCGTGCTCTTTGTGTTGTTCTCTGCACATGCCTATCAGTGTTTTCCCCACTGGCCCCACCTTTTTTTTCCGATGAATTAAAAGGTCATTAAAATTAATCAACGCCAACCTTGTTTGCGGGTGCAGATGTCCTGAGATTGCTTTTATGATGGTGATCTTAAATTATTTTTATTTTGACAGAGACCATGGACAGAAAGAGAGGAAATGTGAGGAAGAGAGCAGGGGGATGGCACACAGCTAATGGACCCTAGCCTGCAGTTAAGTAAGGGATCCCTTGCTCAGAATATACTGTATGTCTTACTATGACTCTAGTGGTCAAAGGTTTATTGGATTGCAATACCACACGTGGCTACTAGAACTCAGAGTAAGGCTGAGAGGTACACTGTACATAGGTTTCTTAATAAGGTGCTACCACTTAAAGCTAGGAGTGGAGTGCAACAAACATCTTTAAAAAAGTGGACTAAGTAACTGATTACTGATCTGCTACAAAAACAAATCAAACATAGTGGATGAAGCCTTATTTTTGATCCTTTAACTCCTAAACACAAAAATTGCAACATTAGATCATTTTAACTTTCAAAACAAACTCCAGCCTAATAAAAACATTCAAAAGTTGCGTACGACCATAACTGTGGTGACACAATTTGTAATCTGCACGTAAACATGTGCTTTCACTTTGTTCTAATTAAGCTGGCCTCAAGGGACTCTTACAAGAAACAATTTATCTTATTCCTTGTTTGTGGATGTTGGTCTATGTGTGCCCAGTGTTTACTTCCCACAAACTGAGCTTTCGTAAGCGAACTGTGTTCACTGCTAACCTGAAGGCTTCTGTTGTCATCTCCCTGAAGTGCTTCGCCTATTAACAGATGAAATAAAAGGAAAGCAGTCTGCCCCAGAGGTCATGAATAGATCTAGATATGAATAGAATAGTGCTGACTGGGGGGTTTTGTCAAACATTCGCTCTTTTCATCACCTGTAACCTGACGCCTGTAACCACACAAAGTAAACCCCTGTTATTCTTTACCTGCAGTTCCTGGAGGGAAACAGTATGAGGTAATGCTGTTCCACTTTCATCATATTGTGTGTATGCAGATATCATAAGCCCTCACTGTCTGACGGATACACAGAGTGGACATCGCACACTGGAGAGTATTTTGCCGACTTTATTTAGCGTGAACAACGCGTTTCGCAATTTGCTTCATCAGGTTCACGTTCACAGACAATCTGACATCCGCAGGTGAAATAGATAGTAGCAGCATCATATGACCACACCAGAGCCAATGAGAATGCTCCACACACTAACACACCAGAGAATACAATAAATATCAACTCCATGTCTTGCATATTATAACTGCATATACACATACCCGATCTGTATCATTTTAGCACATTTGTATCACAATCATGCTATATATAAAAAATCAAGTCAATTTCAATTTAGGTCATTACCCATATTAAACAACAACAATTCATTTATACAGAAACATATACTCTTCACAAAAATATATACTCCATTTTCTAATCTAATCTATATGCATAATGGACTTTACATGCACATCTTATCCCAAAAATACACTTAGATCCAGTACCCTGATCCAGTACCCATCAGCACCTGGAGGAAGAAGGGCTGTGCACAGGGACTTTGTACCTTGAAGGGATATAAAGAGTGGGTCGACTGTCCCAAGTCTATCTTTTCTTTCCAGAACAAAGTCTCTTCAGTGCATTCTGCTGCTTATACCACAAAATGTACCTCCTCCTAACCCACCCCATGCTTTCCCTCTTCTGTAGCAGCATTAAGATATCAAAAGATAACCCCCATAGTCTGCCTTGTAAACATTTTCATCCTGAGGGTTTATTAAAGGCTTCCTTGTCTCACTGAAAAGTGGGTCGGGTGAGAGGTTGACAGATGCTTGGCAAAGCACATTCCTTTCAGCCTCACCATCATCCTTCTCACAAAACTTGGCCAAATAATCTATTACAGTTTCTACCACTACCAAATTCCTGTTTGTGCTGACATTTGTGCATGTGTGTCTTTTTGTAAAGTAGTGGATGTAAATACAAACACTACATGCTATTTGAAAATCAGTGCTTGGATTCACTGTGGTATTTTGCAATCTACAAATGTGTTTTTCATTTCAATCAGGAGAGACTTACAGACTTAAAGAAATAAGGCAGAAGGATGTAAAATTGATAGATGTAATTTATTGACAGCAGTAGGTAAACTTTGGCGCTTAGACACCGGTGGGATGTGTATAATCATGGTGAGGCAGCCCATGATTAAGGAACTTCCGATGTGAGGAAGGATCCCCCCGGAGCCTAGACCTGGTGGTGGTGGTGAGGAGAAGGATGACTGATGATGGGCCAACTGGCTGGAGGATGAGATGATCTGAGGACCAGGAGGTGGTGACGGGGTGGAGGTGGGTAGCTGGCACTCTCGGGCTGAAATGACAGCTGGCTGACAGCAGAGAGAGAAGCGCTTTTAAATCCAACAGTTTGCAGGTGATTGGTTAGAAGCGGGCGTGTCAGATTGTGATTGGATGAGGATGGAAATGAGTGGGCGGAGCTTATGGAGAAACCGGAGGTTGTGACTTAGGGGCGTGAGCAAGGAGATAGTCTTCCATCTTCCTGACTGAATTTTCGCTAAGCTTCATTTTTCTTTCTATGTCATTTTATTTGTATTATTTTTATGCCACAAGTTTTGCAAAGTGTGTGTCAGGGTAGCCACTATGAATCACACTCAGCTTTGAACTTTAAACAATTTATAGCAGGAAGGCTCAAGCTGCCTTTCAAATTATTATTAAAAAAAAAAAAAGACAGCATCTCTTCAGGGCTGAAAAGACACATTCTGCCACAATACTCTGTTTTGTTTCCTGCGATGACATGAGTTCTTACATTCTGTTACAATTATATGACAAAAATATGACTTTGTCTTTGTTTTCTGAAAAGGTCCTACCAAAAAAAGGATGCACACTTGACAGTTCTTGACTACTTGCTTAATATTGTGTAGGTCTTCCTTGAGCCTCCAAAACAGTTGTGACTCATCAGAGGACAGACATTAGTCTTCTGAGGGTGTCCTGTGGTCGTTATTAGGGATCCTATTGGTTGATGGGAGGGTCCTCTGGATAAGGCTTGTTCCAGTGCATCTCACACATCAGTTTGGGATCTATTGAATTTGGAGGTCAGGTCAACACCTTGTGCTGTTTTTCATGTTTTATGAGTTGTTCCTAAACTGTTTTTGAGTGTGTGCCAACTGAGACTTCATCCATCAAGGTGTGTCTTTGTTATGGGTGCCCGGTCTCATCTAGGTGGGTGATACATGTCAAAGTAACATCCACATCCTTTCATACAGATTTTGCAAAAAGTTCTCCATAAAATGAGGCAATAAGACAATGTCGTGTGTTGTGTGTCTAGTCCACCACATGGATGGCAGCACCAGACTGTGGGAATTAAACAGCATATTAAAACATCACTTAGTCATCTCTCTCCCCAACCACATCGCTATAGTTGGACACTTCCTTTGTTGGCTACTAAACAGACTTAGCTGTACATTTCATCTAAGGATGGAGGATTGTAAAAGGTCATGATGTGTTACTTCTGGAATTCAGAAAACAAAAGAAAATAATATTTTCCAAGATCTATTTTATATGTCTGTATATCCACAAAGTTGGTCCCAAGTGAACTGAATTTAGGATGGTAATGGCATGACTTTGTTGGGAGCCTATACAGTTTTCTTCTAGTACCACAATGTGGTAGACTTTTCTGGTCCAAAATATCTCCTTAAGAACTACTCGCTAATATTAGTAAATATCTGAAATTAAAATGAAATGCGGTTTATCATCTTTATATGGTCATCATGCTGTGTCATCCGCAAGCTCGGGTCGCCTGGGAGTCTGAGGGTTCTGCGCAGTATCTTAGCTGTTCCTAGGACTGCGCTCTTCCGGACTGAGGGTTCTGATGTTGTTCCTGGGATCTGTTGGAGCCACTCTCCCAGTTTGGGGGTCACTGCCCCGAGTGCTTGTACTACCACGTTCCACATCTGCTCCAGCTGTTCTTTCAACCCTTGGTACTTTTCAAACTTTTCATATTCCTTCTTTCTGATGTTGGCATCTGCTGGTATTGCTACATCTATCACCACCGCCTTCTTCTGCTCCTTGTCTACCACCACTATGTCCAGTTGGTTGGCCAGGACCTGTTTGTCAGTCTGGAAGCTGAAGTCCCACTGCACCTTGGCCCTTGTTGTTCTCAGCCATGTTCTGTGGTGCGGCCCCTTGGGATTTGTGTACTTCTATTCCATACTGGTTACAGATGTTCCTGTACACTATTCCAGCCACTTGGTTGTGTCTCTTCATGTACGCTGACCCGGCTAGCATGTTACACCCTGCTATTATGTGCTGGACTGTCTCAGGGGCATCTTTGCATAGTCTGCACCTTGGATCTAATCTACACTTGTAGATCTTGGCCTCTATGACTCTTGTACCTAGGCCCTGTTCTTGTGCTGCCATGATCAGTGCCTCTGTGCTGTCTCTGAGTCCAGCCTTTTCTTGCCATATATATATATATATATATTAGCCTTTATTTAGCCTTTATTAGTACTTAAAGTTGTTCCCTCCGTTCAAGTTAACCTTTGAATCCATTCAAGTTAACCATTGAATCAACTACCAAACAGTAGTGTTTAGATCACTATGGAGCAGCAAAGCTTTTTAAAAAAGTGTATCGTGTGTACAGTGTATAGTGTTGTTAGTTTGAATCCTCTTTGGCCTGTCATGTAAGGAGCATATTTATGGGTTTTCTGCAATAAAAGTTTCGTTTTCTTGTCTTTCTTCTTTGCAACTATAGGGCAGTTTTTATTTTTTTAGATCAAATAGTAATAGTGAATAAAAAACACCTCCTCCTGTTAATGATGTAGGAACATCAGGTCCTCTCAATTCTCCCCCTCTTTGGAATGTAAATTTACGGAGTTGTTTTGCAGAAGAACTCTTCTAACAGATCAACCTTTTACACCCATAGCTATAAATGTGCCATGTCCAGATGCTGGACAGACCCACGCTAATGGAACTCCCTAATGCCGAGGACGTCACCTAAGCCAAAATAGACAGATTTACACTTCTGTGGAATTTTCCCACTCTGGTTTCTGGACTAATTAGTTCTGAATCGAAAGAACATTAATGCGATATCAGGAACTGCAAAGACTTTCATTCCATGTGGATAAAGTCTAGAAGACTTAATGTTATTTTATTATATTTTTATTATGTTTTAAGCTTGTGATGTACTAATTCTTCCTTTTCAGAGACACACACATGCAAATATACCAAACACCTTCTTGCTCCCCTCTCCAAGAGTGACCAAGGAAGTGAACTGATAAGGGGTCGTAAATACTTCCTCCCAGAACCAGACCCTGATCTGTTTTTCTCCTCTCTAAAAAGAGTATAGGTTTAATAATATGACTATCGAAATTGCAATAACCTGGTAAGTTATATATTGTTGTTCAGGAAGTGCTAACGATCACAATGAGACTATTTTGATCCTTGTACGATAAAGTAAGCCCAAATTCATAGAATTTGTCATAGGAAAAAAGTATCAACATTGCCATCAAGTGGTTATCTTTAAAAGTATTTTCCCTCTTGTAATCATCATTGAAGTTAAAGAATGTAGAACTTTAGATATGTTCTTATACTAGTAGCTATTGTGAAATCATCACTACGGGAATTGTTATTTTAGAAACACAACCTTTTAGTATTAGCAAATTGTCACTGTAAAGAGAACATGAGTTTATTAATTAATTGATGCTTTTGAATTATTTTGATTTCGCCGTTCATATACGTCATCTTGTTATGTTGTAATGTTGAGTGTTGTCACATACGAAAACATTGCTAACGAGCCATGATGAGTGATGGAATGGTTACATTTAATAATATAAAATAGGTTAAGAAGATCAGGCAATAAGAGATCTCAAGACAAAGGAGTGGGCGTTCTCTTCACTTTCCGCGCGAAGAGTTTGGAAACCCGACCCAAAACACGCCCTGAATAATAAACTGATAAAACCAGAGAGACGCTCTCTTTTCTCCGGACTTCAGCACTTTTTACTTTACTTCTTCTTTTACCACTTTTCTTGCATTTTGCATTTTTCATTTCCATTTTCCGTTTACGTATTTACGTTTAAACTTAGTAACTTTGTTTTAAGAACAACTTGAATATTTCAAGCTCTGTTTGTTTCTCGTCAGATGTTTTTCCCTGACGTACGATTTTTATAGTGACTTAAATATTTTTCTAGCTTTATTAATTTTTATACTCTACCAACCGAAGTACTAACCATCATCGTTCATAAGTTAGCCAGCGTAGACAGCTGGGATATCAGAGAAAGACCCAATCTCTTCGACGGATCAAGAAACCAAGAAGCCGTTGCCATAGCATCGATATCAAGAAGACGTGGCGAGCCGGATTCTTTCTTCAAACACAAAGACATTGCCAAGTGTCGTCTACTGCCTTTGATTGAACACCTACAACGCTCTCAAGCGAACTGGGTGTTGGAGTTGCAAACCAAGCAACGATCCTATCTACCGGTCCAAGAGAGGCCGCATCAGCTGTGCCGTCACCGTCACCAACTTGTCACACCGACGCTCCGTCACACCAACGCCGAGAAGACTCTACAAAAGTAGGCTGAATCGTTCCTACCGCTTAAGACAAAGAGTTGGTGTCACTACTTTGAAACTCCCTACTAATATCTTTTAGGGAAGATTGATTAGATTAGGTATCAAATCCATTCCTTTTAGATTAAACCTTAAAACATCTCCATCTCTCACCATTGCTCCAGAAATATAATAATTCCATACCTTATTATATTCGTTTTATTTGATTATCTATGCATATGTTCTATTAGTCCCTCATTTACTCATAGTTGTCACTTTATTAAATCAATATTTATTCACACTTAAGAAGTTGTTTGTGGTGTTGTTTACGGCAGAGAATGACTGGTAAAATTTGTAGTAAAGGATTCATCCTTCAGATATGTAAATTATTTAACCGAGACTGATAAACTGATTTAAACCGTGTTCTTCCTACGATAAAAGGAGGTGGTGCCCTAACGAGACAATTTAGTAGTGTAGACTTCCCTACAATGAGCTCATTGCTGATTCAAGAGAAACAACAGAATAAGTAGTCAAATCAATACTGTCAAGTCTAAGTGCATATGGCAGATTTCACACTGAATTTCAAGCCCAGAAGTCAGTATGAAAATAGTCTGGCTTGGTGCCACAAGAGAAGCAGGCTTTTACTCTGCCTGGCAACAAAAACACATAACCACAATAACTCCATTAATGGGAAACATGCCAGACTGAAATGAACTGGAAATCCTTTTTTTTTTAACTCAACTAAATATAATTTTCATCACCCCACACCAATGCTAAACTAGCGTTAGCAGTGGGACGGTCACCCAGACGACTGTTTCTTTCAGACTCCTACAGATGACGAGCAGAGGACCACTTCAGCAGCACCAACACCAGGAGCATGTGACAAGGCATCAAGACTCCCCTGCCCCACAGCGGTTTCATCGACAACTTCAGGTGATTCCAGGCTGAGGAATTCTCTTTGGTTGTCATCAGCGATGGCCTTGCTTTTATATAGCGCTTTTCTACCTATTGGTACTCAAAGCGCTTTTACAGTCAGAGACACATCTACCCATTCACTCACACAAGCACGCACACATTCACACACCAGTGCCCCGGTTCTTGGGAGCACACATCTACGATAGACTCATATGGACAACACACACACCACTGCACAGGAGGAAAAAGGCACCTGAGGACACAGAAGAAGGCCAGATTACCACAGACTTTCTGTGCTCCCCATAGAGAGCATTTTAACATGCTGCATCTCAGCGTGGTATCACAGCTGCTGGACAGGACAGTAAGGCACTTCGTCTTCGAAACGTCTTCAGCACGTTGTGCCCAGACGTTTCACCACTCATCCGAGTAGCTTCTTCAGTTCTGAGGGACTGGTGGGAAGTCTAAGGTTTAAATAGGAACTCCTCCTGAGAAACATTGCTTGTTATGCTAATAACCTGAAACTGGTGCAGCTATTCCCACTAACGACTGGGTACTTACCTGTTGTGAGGGGGGACTGTTTTGGTCCCAGTCCTCTTCCCTATGAATGGTTCTCTAACGACTCTTGTCCGTCTGGGGCTCCAGTGTCAAGGTGTGAAGGAGACTGAAACTTCTTGGGGACAGAAGTTAACACTGTATTGTAAATAGATGGCAAATTGAATCTCAGTCCACCTCCTCTGTTTAGTGAAGGTTTTTTCAGTCTGACATAGATGGCTTCCTTAACTCCTCTTTCAAACCATCGGTCTTCTCTGGCTAAGATTTGGACGTTGTTATCCTCAAAAGAGTGTCCTTTGTCCTTCAAGTGTAGGTGGACCGCTGAATCGTTATCTGATGAGCTGGCTCTCCTGTGCTGGTACATGCGTTTGTGGATATCCACAAACGCATGTACCAGCATTCAGCGGTCCACCTAATCAAATCAAATCAAAAATTCAAGTCAGTTTCATTATTGTAGTGCTGAATCATCTATTATAATCACTTACCTCAGGGCATTATATCATAAAGCAGGTCTACACCATACTCTTTATTATATTAATTCCAACTAGAAAATTCCCGCGGAAATTTTTGAAGTGCCGAGTGGGCTGTTGCCATTAGCTGCTAATGTTAGCAATTAGCATGACGCGTTAGCCACTTATTTTAACATTGGTTTAGTGTTAGCATGTCTTTTAAGCCATTAAAAATTAAGCAGATGCTAATTGCTAATAATATTCAGTTAATGAGTATTCTTACCTGCACACTCTGGACCCGTGGGCTCATGGCTGGTGCTTGGTGATGCATCTTGCATCTGAGGGGATACAAGACAAAGTTTGTGGCCAGTTATATGGCACTGCATCATACTATTATTTAAATTATGTAACGTTAGGCTAGACAGGCTATATGTTAC
Organism: Planiliza haematocheilus; assembly: GCA_005024645.1. Classification (NCBI taxonomy): domain Eukaryota; kingdom Metazoa; phylum Chordata; class Actinopteri; order Mugiliformes; family Mugilidae; genus Planiliza; species Planiliza haematocheilus. Next base: position 229,982 of record SRSE01000463.1, on the reverse strand, counting down.
AACGCCAAGCAATTCATTGACTTAATTTGAACCATGCAGGTAAAGTTGCATTTTGTTCAACATCTTGTCTTCCGTTTCATTATCTTCATTGGTCGTTTCAGACCACGAGCATGTTTTATTGAAAAAACTGCACATTTTTGCACATTTGGCTGCATCTGTCCACAAATTTCCTATGGGATTGAGATTGGGGCTTTGTAATGGCCACTCCAAAACATTGATTTTGTTGTCCTTAAGCCAGTTTGTTACTACTACTGGCAGTAAGCTTAGGGTCATTGTCCATTTGGAAGACCCATTTGCTCCCAAGCTTTAACTTCCGGCTGACGTCTTGAGATGTTGCTTCAGTATTTCTACTAATGTTCCTTCCTCACAATGCCGTTTATTTTATAAAGTGCACCATGTGATGGCATTTATATAGCAATGTGTGTGCAGTCGATAGCTCAGATGACATTCGGAAAACCATATCTCGTTGCAAATTGTGCTCAATAATATTGAGATGCCTTGTATGGGAATTTGATACCTGGCTGACATGTGGATAATTCAGTCCCACCCGTTTGGCATGACCCTGCTCAGGGTCGACTGGCACAGTCCCGATGGTCGGACTAATTGTTTTCACATTTATTTTATTAAGACAGTTTCCCAGCATCACCTCTAAGTGTCAAAAAAGGATCAACAGCTGTAGAAGCCAGCATACACCAGCAATGAGGTTGGTGTGAGGCACGTATAAGTTCCCGGACATTTTACTCTTGATACATCTGAACTTTTCCGTGAGTGAAATGTCCGGGAACTTGTACGTGCCTACGCCAACAGGCAACAGTACACTGACTTCTACAGATAGTGATTCTTTGGCGACACTTAGAGGTGATGCCGGGAAACTGTCATAAATGTGAAAACTATTATTCCTGCTGATCGTAACTGTACCAGTCGACCCTGAATGATCTGCACGTCAGTCATGTATATCCACGAACCAGAGGGTTAGCGGTTCGATCCCCGGAATGTGCCACATGTCGAAGTGTCCTTGAGCAAGACACTGAACCCCCAGTTGCTCCCAGTGCGTGGCACTGGTGTGTGAATGTGTGAGTGAATGGGTAGATGTGTCTCTGACTGTAAAAGCGCTTTGAGTACCAATAGGTAGAAAAGCGCTATATAAAAGCAAGGCCATTTACCATTTAATCACAGTTTTCTGCGTTATTTTACACAGATAAAGAAATAAAACTAAGATAATGATCCACTGCCATAATAGTCTAAAATAATGAACACAATGCCTCATATTTATAAATCACTTAAAAAACAATCCTTTAAAATATTGATTTAAATTATAAAACAGTAGCACACTTATAATTAGAGGCATACAAAACACACACTAAACTTTGTAAATTGATCCTGAATAATACTAAAATAATGTTAGGTGTCAAATATCTAATATATATACAGTATAATAATAATATATGAATAAACGGATCTGGAGACAGTCAGTCATTCCACAGCTGGACAAACTGTCCATTCACATGAGACATATTCATTTTATAATAGGCAACTTTCATGAAGAAAACGGTAAAGCTCATGACGAACAAATTCGAGCCAGCTAGCTAACATTTATCCAGGGCTAGCTAGCTGGCTAGTAGGACAAATAAAACTTGCTAAAAAACGGCGTTTCACCTCCACCTATCCAGCCCGACTTCAACAAATGCCTTACCTTTATCCTCCTCCGATTTCTTTTTCTTGCGTTTTTCCGCGCCACTGGCATAACTTCGTTTCGATGCCATCACTCTATTTGTTAGTGCCGAGTGCCTATGTGCCACTACTCCCATAGCTTGCTATGGGAGCAGTGGGTTCGTGCCATAGGCACTATTAATCTTCTGCGTGTTTCTTTGCAGTTTTATTCATTTTCTGCCCTTTTTCGCCGATTAATGCGGCCCGAACCAGCGAGAGGACCCCAACACATGGTATATCAAAACGTGTGTTTTGATCCCAAGTCCCGTGCTATTACTTTTATAAGGGATTGGCGAATTTTTCGTGAATTTATTTGGCGAAACATTCAAATGAATGGCAAACCCCGAAAAAAAAATAAAAAAATTCAACAGACATTTTCAACAATCAACTGCTCTGGCATACTTTCACCCAGAGACTTCATTTAAACTTTAAAACGTAGGCACTCTTGTCTTCTCTTCAGAGATTCGCTTCACTTATCGACACCTTTTACCGTTTTTAAACTATGAAGCCTCAAAGCGGTGTAGGTTTTTACTCAAATTTCAGGGTTTATAATGGGTGTGTATTGCGCGGAATGTTCGCGCTACAGTGGATGACACCAACAGCCAGAGTGAGGAGGAGAGAAGAAAATTAGGCAAAAAATAAAACGGAAACTGCTCCCGTGGCCACAAATTTCACACCACAGACATAATTTATACAAAGAAACGTAGGATAATTTGTCTTCTCGCTCGAATTCGTCTGCTAAAACTGTAAGTCTTGTAGTTTTGGCGTCAGACGCAAAGATGAGCCAGCAACACCCATCCACAGCTCCATAGACTGCCATGTTAAATTTCTGGAGGAAAGCAGAAGTAAGCTTTCTTTGAATCGCTTTAAATAGGTCACATTTCTTCATTTTACACACAAACTGCACATCTAGACGTTCAGGAAAGCCTCGAGATGCCCAAAGTGAAGTCGGTTCAATGATGTGGCCAAACCGTGTTTCCAAAGTCCTTCCTGTTCAAGGCGTGGTTTCAGCATTTTCTCTCCCTCTCCCTGTCTCTTAACTGACATTCAAACTGGTTACCACGACAACCAGGCCCCAACGGGCTTACACACGCTCACATACGCAGCAGAAGAGGAGGGGCTCCACAGAAAGAGGCGGGAAACTTGTGGGGCGGCCATTTTGCGCGTCATGTTAATTGCTAACATTAGCTGCTAATGCTAATTTTAGTGGTAGAAATTGGTGGTAGCATTAGTGGCACCATTAGCATGTTAGCGGATTGCTAGCCACTAATTTCTAGCCACTAAAAATTAAAGACATGCATTAGCCTAATGCTAACACTAGGAAGCCATTTTAGTAGTTATTAGCACTTAATTTGAACATGCATGTGTAAAATGACAGACAGAGAAAGCAGCTAGCGCGTCAGCGCTATCCACTATTTACTAGCCACAAAAAATGAAAAACATGCTAATTGCCAAGACTAGGCCGCCATTTTAGCAGTTAGTGGCACTTAACAGACAGTAACACAGACACCTCAAGCGAAACAGAAACTTCTCCCGTGGCCACAAATTTCACACGACAGATATAATTTATACATAAAAACATAGGGATTTTTGTTGGTTTTCAGATGGTGTTGGTTTGATTAGTGTGGGACGTACGGTTTGGGCTGTAGACCCCGCCGAGCGAGGAGTGCGCCCACAGCTTTTCGAATTCTTCCCCATGTGCATTTGGAAATCGAGAGGGGTTTTTCGATAATTTCTCTTGTCGCATACTTTGTTTCTAAAACGGCTACGGCCACAGTTTTCGCAGTACGCGCGTGGGAACAACACTAAATTGCAGAAAACCCTCGGCTGACGCTCACAATGTGTTTGCTTTCTCGATAGCACTTGTAGTTTTTGAGATTTAAGCATTTGTTCGGTCCACTTTTTTTTCACATCCCTCTGACTCAGGCAGAGGTGAGAGGGAGGAGACTTCAGCAGCAGTTGACTCCTGGTTACCATGGCAACCAGACCCCAACGAGCTTACACGCGGTCACACACACAGCAGAAGTGGCGGGAAAAGAGTTCTCAGTAGATGAAAGGATCTGCCAAGACATTAAAACCCCCCAAAACATTACTGCAGTACTGTAGGAGGCCGGAACCTGACATTATTGTTGTCATCAATTAATACACGTCTTAATTACATTACATTTGGCTGACGCATTTTTACATTAATACATTATGTTGTCAGTAAATGTCATTAGAGGGTAGACCGGCAAGATGGCGGCGCCCATAGAGTTCACGGCGGATTTGTCTATAGCCTTACAGACACAGACTGACAAAACATTAGGGACTCTCACAGCATTAAATTCACTACAGTAGGGAGGCAGAACCCCCCATGAACCCCCCTCCCTCTCTCTCTCCCTCCTCCCTCCCTTTTACACAGCTGCTGAGCTGTGTAAAAGCGAGTTAGCGAGCTAGCGGCGGCTAACACGGATATTAGCCGCAAGCTAACCGCAAGCTAACTGCAGACCCGCGGGAGTAGTTGCTAGCTAACGGGAGCTTATCAAAATGTGCTGTTTGAAGTCTGGGGATCCTAGGCTGTGTCTCAAATCGCGTACTTCTGCACTTAAAATACCTAATTTGAGTACGTGAGGGTGTTCACCCTCAAATTCCAATGAGATGAAGTGCACTGCAAGTACCCGGATGGACACTTTTCACCCTAAACGATAGCCATCTTGGCTACGAAGCGGAAGGGGAGGGACTATCAACCCAATTCAAACTTGCAATAATGGCAGTTGATATCGGCGGCAGTGTTTTGGAAGCGGTGGTGGAGCTTACAGGTCCATACAGATGGAAGTTATAATATGACATTTAATGAAAATGATTGCTGTTTTACACGTAGTACTATTAAATTGCTGCTTGATATGTTAATTTAGTTAAATTAGCGATTTGTGTTAACTCCGTGCAGTGAACGAACTCACAAAAGCTAGCTAGAAAACATGATCAAAATGGTCATATTTAAGATGTTTGAAGTGTAGGAACCTTAGGTCCTCTCAATTCTCCCCCTCTCTGGAATGTGAATTTACGGAGTTGTTTTGCATTCGAACTTTCCTAACAGATCAACCTTTTACACCCATAGCTATAAATTATGCCATGTCCAGATGCTGGACAGACCCACGCTAACGGAACTCCCTAATGCTGAGGACGTCACTTAAGCCAAAATAGACAGATTTACACTTCTGTGGAATTTCCCCACTCTGGTTTCTGGACTAATTAGTTCTGAATCGAAAGAACATTACTTCGATATGAGGAACTACTAAGACTGATTTAAATGACTTTCACTTCGTGTGGATAAAGTCTAGAAGACTTAATGTTATTTTATTATGTTTATTATAATGTTTTAAGCTTGTGACGTACTAATCCTTCCTTTTCAGAGACACACACATGCAAATATACCAAACACCTTCTTGCTCCCCTCTCCAAGAGTGACCAAGGAAGTGGAACTGATAAGGGGTCGTAAATACCTTCCTCCCAGAACCAGACCCTGATCTGTTTTTCTCTTCTCTGAAAAGAGCCTAGGTTTAATAATATGACTATCGAAATTGCAATAACCTGGTAAATTATATATTGTTGTTCAGGAAGTGCTAACGATCACAATGAGACTATTTTGATCCTTGTACGATAAAGTTATCCCAAATTCATATAATTGGTCACAGAAAAGAAGTATCAACATTGCCATCAAGTGGCTATCTTTAAATCATTGTTGAAGTTAAAGCATGTAGAACTTTAGATATGTTCTTATACTAGTAGCTATTGTGAAATCATCACTACGGGAATTGTTATTTTAGAAACACAATCTTTTAGTATTAGCAAATTGTCACTGTAAAGAGAACATGAGTTTATTAACTAATTGATGCTTTTGAATTATTTTGATTTCGCCGTTCATATACGTCATCTTGTTATGTTGTAATGTTGAGTGTTGTCACATACGAAAACATTGCTAACGAGCCATGATGAGTGATGGAATGGTTACATTTAATAATATAAAATAGGTTAAGAAGATCAGGCAATAAGACGCCTAAAGACAAAGGAGTGGGCGTTCTCTCCACTTTCCGCGCGAAGAATTTGGAAACCCGACCTAAACACGCCCTGAATAATTAACTGATAAAACCAGAGAGACGCTCTCTTTTCTTTTCACTTTTACTTTACTTTTTCTTCGGCACTTCTTTGACTTTTCCTTTGCACTTTCTTTTGTACTTTAACTTTCTAGTACATTCTAGTTTTCATTTGCATTTTCCGTTTACGTATTTACGTTTAAACTTAGTAACTTTGTTTTAAGAACAACTTGAATATTTCAAGCTCTGTTTGTTTCTCGTCAGATGTTTTTCCCTTCACCGACGCCGAGAAGACTACGGAAAAGTAGGCTGAATCGTTCCTACCGCTTAAGACAAAGAGTTGGTGTCACTACTTTGAAACTCCCTACTAATATCTTTTAGAGAAGATTGATTAGATTAGGTATCAAATCCATTCCCTTTAGATTAAACCTTAAAACATCTCCATCTCTCACCATTGCTCCAGAAATTAATAATTCCATACCTTATTATATTCGTTTTATTTGATTATCCATGCATATATTCTATTAGTCCCTCATTTACTCATAGTTGTCACTTTATTAAATAAATATTCATTCACACTTAAGAAGTTGTTTGAGGTGTTGTTTACGGCAGAGAATGACTGGTAAAATTTTCATACTTCAGATATGCAAATTATTTAACCGAGACTGATACACTGATTTAAACCGTGTTCTTCCTACGATAACAGGAGGTGGTGCCCCAACGAGACAATTTAGTAGTGTAGACTTCCCTACAGAAGTGTTGCATGCATAAATTAAAATTATAATTTGCCGTGCTCGTGGTCAAAAATACGGCGGTCATTCGTCATTTCCGGTAAGCATAGGCGTAGTACCATTTGTAATGTCCACAGCAGATCTAGGAGAGCTGTGGTCTATGACAGCATTGTATTCATATAGCGCCCCCTGTTGACGAACATGGTTAATGCAGGATGTGGCGAACAGAGGTTACCGCATGTGAACCGGAAGTGTTGTTGTGGGTACGAAAAGAGCGGACAGTAAAAGAACACAGTACACCTGAACGGAGTGTCTTTCATTCTTAAACATAACACATAGAGACATTACACCATTGACTGTATAGCTGATTTGAGACGATACTACCTTTTCGAAAATTACGGTGTGTGCATAGTGCTCATAGTGCATGATATCGAAGTGTACTGACGAAAGTACGTGATTTGAGACACAGTCCTAGTGTCTGAAAAGACATGCTAACACTAAACCAATGCTAAAATTACTGGCTAGCGCAACATGCTAATTGCTAACATTAGCAGCTAATGGCAACAGCCCACTCGGCACTTCAAAATTTCCACGGGAATTTTCTAGTTTTACTTAATATTTTCACTAACGGTAATGATGGGTAGCTGTCAATCATTCCCATCATACCTGTCGGCGGTCCGCTACGTCGCTCACTGTGCGACAGTGCGGTCCAACGAATATGATGCAATAATGCTACAAAAACACCAGCCACAGCTTAAAGTTTACTTTATTTATATCCTACGTTTATTTTTAAGCATATAAAGGACGTAACAAACAGAGATAGCTACAGATAGAGACAGGACATTTTAATTCTCCTCGGAATTAAGGGGTTCCCGAGGCCTCCTGGTGGCTTGGGGGCCCTAGGCAGTCGCCTAGTTCGCCTATAGCACAGTTACTCATTGCGCGGCTCGCGAGCCGCATGTGGCTCGTCAAGCTATAACTGGCGGCTCGCATGGTAGCTTACAGTATCACACTGCCACTTGCCTTTAATTGCAAATTGCAATTCACAATTTACCGGCAATGCTACTTAAACTGCCATCTCGTAGCGATAAATTGTAATACATTTCACGCAGCTGAATCACTTAAAGCGCGAATGAAAGTGGCCATGTGGCATTGTTTACAAAACTTCAAAAAGTTAGCGTAAAACACAAAATGGACCGGTTTTTAATAAAAAAAAAGAAAAAAAAAGACAGAAACGAGCTCATTATAGTAAATCTGGTCTTAAATGAAAATGTATTGGCCGTGTTATTTATTTTTTGTGGGATGTCCAATTTATATGTAGAAATGCACAAAGGTGACGTAAAAAGTGGCTCGCCTTTTGACATTGCACTGCCAATGTGGCTCTTGTGGCTCTTGTTCTTTTACACGGCCAGATGGGGAGAATTACACGATGTAAAACCAGAGGCCTCAGAAGTTCAGATGTATCAAGTGTTGGGCCTGGATATTGAGGCACTCAATATTGGGGTTTTAGCTATCATGAATAATTAATAATTATCAAAAATAATTATTTATTATTAAATAATCGGATCTGAATTACAAGATCACCTCGGGGCACCACCCTTCTAGGAAGGGAAAAGATAGCCAATCAATCAAATCAGTCTCATAAATTATACTAAATTGTCAATTTGGATTTGTGATTAATAATTAACTTAATAACTATAACCAAAAACGACCACGTTAACAACTAGTTGAAGGAATTTGGAGTTCTTGGCAGTGTAGAGGTTGGCAGTATTCATTCTTGTGCAACATTAAACAGACAACTGGCATGTTTAAAAGACATTTATTAACAAGAATAAAAACTAGAAAATTCCCGCGACAATTTTTGAAGTGCCGAGTGGGCTGTTGCCATTAGCTGCTAATGTTAGCAATTAGCATGACGCGCTAGCCACTAACTTTAGCATTAGTTTAGTGTTAGCATGTCTCTTTAGACACTAAAAATTAAATAAATGCTAATTGTTAGCATGCTAATGCTAACATGTTAATTGCTAATATGCTATTCGCCAACATGCTAATGCTGCCACCAGTGTTGCCACAGTTACTTTGAAACAGTAATCCGACTACTGACTACTGACTACTTCTTTAAAAAGTAACTTAGTTAAGTTACTGACTACTTGCTTTTAAAAGTAACTAAATTAGATTACTTTTAGTTACTTTCAGCAGATCCCCCGCCGACCTGGCCCGGCCCTATAACATGACAATGACTACCAGTTCTGCCAATACTCTCTTTATTGACACCAACATTTGAAAACATGTCCTTGAAATAGGCTTACTTGTTTTTTAAATGAAAAATAAATCAAAGACAGTCTTTCGTGACTTAACGTAAACATTTTTTTAAAAACTCTTACGTAATACATAGGCCTAATAATTCATTTAACTGAAATACTTATTACAAATGAAATTGACTCCATTAAATCTAATTTAAATACTTCATATGAAAAATAAAGAAGCCTTTCTTGGCTCAATTTGACATAAACACTTCTTTAAACAAAAACAAAATACAATATACATTCTTCACTCCATGCATTTAACTCTGATTGCATTTATACATCTGAATTACTGTAACACTTAAGTTATATTGAACATTTTAATGAACCTGTAGTTGTCCCGCATTAGAGCAGCAAGGAGGAGTTTTATAAAACAAATCAGAGCAAACCCCGTATCTGGATTCATGACTTCACTTGCATTTATGCAAGGAACTGTGGAGTGGGGGAAGTAAACCAGTGATTGTACCTCATTAACAGAAGCTTCTCGAACCTCTGGTCAGACAGTCTATTTCTTCTTGGTGTGAGTACCAAACCCCCCAGACTGAAGAGACGCTCCACAGGAGCACTGGATGGGGTTGGAGTGTTATACTTCATGAAGATCTTCTTTATGTTTGCAAACTGATGCAGAATCTGAAGATCATTGGATGAACTCAGGTAGTTCATGACTTCCTTTTCTGCAGAGTAGGTCTCCTCTGGCTCTGCCTCAAAATTGAAAAAGTCCATCTCACCTTGTGGGACAGGTGTGTTGGCCACACTGGCAGAGCTCTGTGTTGGAGGAGCAGTTGTGCGGCATTCTTCAGTTAGAAGCTGTTTCACTTGCTCCCTCCTATCTGCATCTCTCAGCCACCGGAGTTTGAATTTCGGGCAACTCACAGCTGCGAGAAGGGCATCTCTGTCTTCCAGGAGATAACCAAACCGGGTCTTGACTGCCTGAAAAATAAAAATAAATTTCTATGGTTAGGATATGTGCAATAACCTGTGTGTCTGTGTTTCTCTTTTTATCTGTGTTTCTCTTTTTATCTGTGTTTCTCTTTTTATTTTTTCTCTTTTGTACTGTGATGTAAATATCCCGTGTGTGTGTGTGTGTGTGTGTGTGTGTGTGTGTGTGTTTATTTATTTATTTATTTATTCATTCATTCATTCATTCATTCATTTATTAAATAGCACACTGTTGAACATAATATTGGCATAAGTGAATGTTTATAGTGTAAATTGTAGACAGTGAAACATGGAATAGCTTAAACGTGGATCATACCTGCACTATGGCATCTGGAAGGCCTGCGGTCATGCTGGAGAGGGCATCTTTGACAGCCAGGGTCCTCTGCATCAGGACTTCCAGTGTTGGTAATAAAGTCCCATAAGGACAGTCTGCTTGGAGAATGTCCAGAGCTACAGTCAGGGGCTTTGTGGCCGTGCAGTATTCATTAAGGAATTGATATTCCCTCTCTTTGAAACATTTCACTCCCAGCTTGGTGCACAGAGTGTTGAGCTCATTCATGGGGACTTCTGTTACTCTCTTCAAAGCATCAAAAAAGGAGTTCCACCTTGTGGAGGTTGGTACCAGGAGCTTTCTTTTGCTGACTTCCTCCACTGCCTCTGATGCGCTGGTGGACCTGCTGGCTTTTGTCCAAAGTGCTGAGCATTTTGCTGTGCTGCTCCTGTACACAATCTTAATCTCTGCATTAGATGTTAAATATTTGTCCAAATCGTTTGTGGAAATTAGGTTTATTGTGTGGGAAGCACACCTGTGGTGTGGAGGAAGCACAATCTGGGCCTCGGCATCACTCTCATGCTCAGCTGACAAGAGTTCTGCCATAGGTAAAAATGTGACCTCATCATCTGGGTTTGGATCTTCCTCCATCTCATCATCGCTAGACACAGCCTGGTAAACTTTAAATGCCTTGACAAAGTTCGTGCCGTTATCTGTCACGGTTGCAACTACCTTGTTCCCAATCCCATACGCCGAGTGGATGTCTTCAATTTCTTGACCAATTACGTCATACGTGTGTGTCTCCCTCGTACTCTTCTGCATGCTAAAGCTGCCGTTTTGCGTTCTAACATGTCTTTTCTAAGCCAGTGTAATGTCACCCCCATATAACTTTTGTTGTTAGCTGTCCAAATATCAGCTGTTGTTGACACAAAGTCAACCTCATGTAGCGCAGCCTTCAGATTTGCCTCCATCGTTTCATATTGCTTGTCCAGGTAGCTAGAAAAGCATGTTCTGTGAGGCAGCTCAGCATCGTTACTGGTAGGGATCTTGGATATGATGGTACGAAACGATGGTGAGTCAACAGTGTTCACAGGCAGCATTTCCTCGACCACATAATGCCCAACCATCCTGTTCAACTCCGCCCCACTTACTGGTTTTACACCGAAATCCAGCTTCCTCTGCTTGCTAGGTCTGGGACCTCCTTCACCTGTGTCTTTCGCCGTTGGGACTTGATCCGTTAGCTTCGTTGTGCTGTGCTGTTTCTCCAGATGTTTTTTCAGGTTTGACGTTGTGTTTTTGAAGGTAGACAACACTTTGTCACCAGCGCAAAGTGTACAGCGGACCTTAATGTTGTCATCCTTAACAGAAATAAAATCAAAATAATGCCTGTATTTCCAGCTGCTAAAGGCGGACTTCTCTCCTTCCATGTTCATATCTGACGAGATAGAATCTTTGATCTGATTTTGGCGCCGCGGAGCACATAGATATGCGCGGAGCAGAGATGACGTAATTCGTCATAGAAACAACAACAACAAAAAAAGAATGCATAGTAGACCTAGGCCTAAATATAGATCTAACCTAACCCACGTTCCCCCGAAATGCAGAAATAGTAACGCACGGTGTTTTAGAAAAGTAACTTTAATCTGACTAGCAGTTTTGGAATAGTAGTTGCGTTAGACTACTCGTTACTGAAAAAAGTAGTCCGACTACAGTAACGCGTTACTAAGTAGAGCGTTACCGGCAACACTGGCTGCCACTAATGCAACCACCAATTTCTAGCCACTAAAAATTAGCATTAGCCGCTAATGTTAGCAATTAGCATGACGCGCTAGCCACTAATTTTAGCATTGGTTTAGTGTTAGCATGTCTTTTTAGACACTAAAAATTAAATAGATGATAATTGCTAACATGCTAATGCTAACATGCTAATTCCTAATATGCTATTCGCTAACATGCTAATGCTGCCACTAATGCTACCACCAATTTCTACCCACTAAAAATTAGCATTAGCCGCTAATGTTAGCAATTAGCATGACGCGCTAGCCAATGACAGACAGACACCTGTCATTGTTCAACTTGGGTGCCAAAAGCCAAAATGGCCGCCCCACAGACCAGTTACTTCAGTTAGAAGTTTCCAGAGTGGGCTGTTTCCATTAACATTGCCCCAAAATGGCCGCCCTACAGACCAGTTACTTATGTTTTCCCGCCTCTTTCTGTGGAGCACCTGGTTGCCACGGTTACCAGTTTGAATATCAGTTAGAAAAGGACTAGAGTGGGCGAAAATGCTGAAACCACGGCCTCGAACAGGAAGGCCTTGTGGCCAAACCGTGTGTCCAATCGTTGAACCGACTTCACTTTGGGCATCTTGAGGCTTTCCTGAACGTCTAGATATGCAGTTTGTGGGTAAAATGAAGAAATGTGAGCTATTTAAAGCGATTTAAAACAAAGGATTGCTTCTGCTTTCATCCACAAATTTAACATTGCAGTCTATGGAGCGAGGAAGGGGTTTGCTGGCGCAGCTTTGCGTCTCACGCCAAAACTATAAGACTTACAGCTTTAGCAGACAAATTGTGAGCGAGAAGACAAATTTTCCTACGTTTCTATGTATAAATTATGTCTGTGGTGTCAAATCTGTGGCCACGGGAGCAGTTTCTGTTTTATTTTTTGCCTAATTTTCTTCTCTCTTCTCACTCTAGCTGTCCCTCTAGCGCGAACATTCCGCGCAATACACACCCATTATAAACCCCGAAATTTGAGTAAAAACCTACACCGCTTTGAGGCTTCATAGTTTAAAAACAGTAAAAGGTGTCGATAAGTGGAGGGAATCTCTGAAGAGAAGACAAGAGTGCCTTCATTTTAAAGTTTAAATGAAGTCTCTGGGTGAAAGTATGCCAGAGCAGTCGATCGTTGAAAATGCCTGTTGATTTTTCGGGGTCTCCCATTCATTTGAATGGGAAATTTTTCGCGCTTTTTTGCGAATAAATTCGCGAAAAACTCGTCAATCGCTTATCCAAGTAATAGCATAGGATTCGGGATCAAAACACACGTTTCGATATATCATGTGTTGGGGTCGCATTAATTGCCGAAAAAGGGCGGAAAATGAATAATATTAAGTAAAAAAACTGCAAAGAAACACGCAGAAGATCAAGAGTTGCCTCGTGCCTATGGGAGGAGGGGCCTCTTGACATAGGCACTCGGCACTAATAAACATACAATCTAAACAGAATACTTTAAACAGGTGTGTGTGTATGTATGTGAGTGTGTGTGTGTGTGTCAAAATGGCTGCCAGTTGTGGGCGTGCCAAGATGGCTGCCAGTTGTGGGCGTGCCAAGATGGCTGCCAGTGTGGGTGGGTCAAGATGGTCGCTGGGCCTTGAGGTCTTGACCACAAAGGAAAAATGGCTGCTCAGACCATGTGCTGGTCAGTAGATGTGTGGAATGTGATAAGGATTTTATGAGGTGCCAGGTTAGGGGAAGAGTGGTTAGTTAGACTTCGCTTCGCTGCTGTAGGGAGAACAGGCCTGGAGTAGTTGCTCTTTGTTAGCAGACTACCTGGCACCCAGCTGCAGCCGAGCAGCTGGGGGGTCTCCACGTGGTGGTGTGGAGTGGAGTAAGGAAGAGAGAGCAAGAGGTAAGAGAGAGAACAAAGGCCAAGACAGCGCATTTTATATGACCTGATGACCTCAGAGGTCACATGCCACTGTCAGCCAGTGAACTGCTGAGTCAGTTTTCACACCTGGAGGATTGTGGGACTTGTTGTTTCTGGGCTTCTCTTTGTCTCCAAGACAAAGACAAAACATGTGGTCAACTTGGTTATGCGTGGTGATTTTCCATAGCTCACCACCAGGTTCATGTCCCAACACAAGAGTGAAACGTGCCTACCCCAGCGCCATGGCTGGTGTACGCTGGCTTCTACAGCTGTTGATCATTTGGCAACACTTAGAGGGGATGCTGGGAAACTGTCATAAATGTGAAAACAATTAGTCCGACCTATTGAGACTTGCCGGCCGACCCTGAGCAGAGCCATGCATGTTAGCCTAACGCTTGTTAGCCAGCCAATTATATCAAATTCCCAAACAATGCACCTGAACAGGTCAACTTTAACGAGCAATTTGCAGCGAGAGGCGGATTTCCGAATGTAATCGCAAATACAATTAACCAACATTGTGGCACGTGGATGATAGCGTGCCAAAGAGTAATTTTTTGCGCACCTCCACTCCAGTGAGTTGCATCTACAGTTTGCTTTCTGTGAAGTTCTTCATTTTTTCCGTCCTATTCATTATGTTTTCATTTTCTGATCTTGCAGAGGGGGGAATCTCAGGTGCGGGGTCAATTTAAATATAATTTGCATATTCAAAAGGGACAGTGAGTGGTCAGGTACATGTGCGCTTGATTGGGATGTACAAAGGAAATATGCTTCTAGATCTGAGCATGCACCACGTTTTTAGAACGAAATCCAGGCAAGTCATCACATGGACGCCTCAGATTTAGAAACATTTTCCTTTGTACATTCCAATATAGCGTAACTATTAAGGGTCTCATTTAATTAATTTTTAATCAGTACCAAACCTTGTGAAATATAATAATATTGTTTGTAATGTATTGTCTTATTTTATTACATAGATATGGTGTATTTTTTTATTATTCTTATTATTTTTTTAAGAAACGGCTCTGAGCATACCCGACTCCTCCTTGTCCACGCCCCTTTTAAATATGCAACTACCCGTCTACGAAATTATATTTAAATTGACCCCGCACCTGAGATTTCCCTCTCTGCACGATCAGAAAACGAAAACATAAGAATAAGTAAGACGGGATAGAAGAAGAACTTCACAGAAAGTAAATTGGAGACACCTTTAAGTGTCACCAATGGATCGACATCTGTAGAATCCTACGTACGCCAGCCACGTCGTTGCCGTTGGCACTTACAAAGTTCTCGGACATTTCACTCTTGATACCATCGACATATATACATAGACGCCTCATTGAGCGCTGTCGTCTACTGGAGCGGCGCGCCTACAGGGTGGCCATCTTGGAACAGGGCCACTCGCTCCTACAGTGCATTACATCTATGGAGGAATGGTGTTTCTACACAATAAAAGTGGTCATAAATCGCTCAGTTGAAGTCCGGCATCTTTTCTTTGCAGTCCTCTGTCAGAAGCTAGTCTGCTGATAACCAGGGCCGGATCAGTACCCCCAGGGGCCCCTGGGCACTGAAGTTCATGGGCCCCCCTCCCCTCCCAAACACCCACACCTTCCAAAGTAGTAGAGGTGCTGCCCCACCAGACAGAATTACACCAGACAGACACACACGCAAAATGCTACACTCCCTGGTCATTAAAGCTTAATTATTAATTATTTGAACTCCCAGCCAATCTGACATGTGAAATCAAACATCTATTGGTCAAAAGATGAAACTAATCCAAATGAGCAAGGAGCAAGCATGCCTGACCAGTTCAATAAATCTCCTGTCCATGAATCAAATATAGTGTTCATTGAAAACAATCAGCCTACATTATCAGGTCACACAGTCACATCAAATTATACTACTCATTTCATGGACAGCATAATAGCTCTTACCTTTAGAAGTTATTTTTTCGTGTGTTTTTCTTTGCGAAGTTGCAGATCAAGTCCTCAAAGTCCACCTCCCTCACCAGCTCAGACTCAATAGCCATTAAAGACAGTGAAGAGAGCCTCTTCTGACCCATGGTTGTCCTGAGTTAATTTTTTATCCGTTTCAGTCTTGAAAATATCCTCTCTCCCTCACAGTTGGACACAGGCAGTGTGAGGAAAAGTCTGAGTGCGACAAAAACGTTGGGGAATGTTGTCTGCAGTCCATTCCTGAGAACAACCTGCAATAGATTTGCTGGTGTCTTTTCTTGTACAGTGCTGACAAAGGCCCTAAACTGAATCAGCTCATCAGCTAAAGCAGTGTCCATATCAGTGGGATATGAGGAGGAGAGAGCGTTGACCCGTTTGCGTAGGTCACTGTCATCACAGTCCATGTCAAAAAGGACACCAAAGCGACTGTTAATGTCTCTGTATGCGTCCAGGCGTTTGTCCAGTCCTGAAAGCAAACTGTCACTGATAACATTGAATGTCTCAACTTGAAACTTTTTACTCCCATTGAGAACAACTTCATTGTCCACTGTCTCATCAACAAAGGCCTTTCTTTTACTCCAGCGGTGGGTCTCGTCTTGGTAGGTCTGTGTCACACCTGTGACAGCCCGAGCAGATGTCTCAAAGTCAGCAAACTGCCCTCTTAGTGATGCAACATAAGTGTGCAGTGATTCCAAAAGGTGCACAGCGGTCATTAGGTCCATATCCTTCTTTTGCAAACCATTGCTCGTAAGCTTGAAACGGTGTAGCACAGTGTCCCAAAATACTGTCATGAGTGCAGTCTCCAGTTTCCAGAGCTTGTTACACAGTGCTTCTCTTCGTCATCAGATGCTAACATCTGTAAGGCTCCTCTTATTTCAGCATAATTTTCACAAAGAGCTCTTGTGGAGTCTCCTCTGCAGCTCCATCTTGTAGAGGAGAGCGATTTTAGCGTCAATGTGATGTTGGCAGTAAACACTTTATTCCATCGGTGGGTCGAAGCGGAGCAAAACGCATATAGTGCTTGAATGAAGTAAAAAAACTGTCTTGCTTCCCGGCAGCTACTTTCAACACAGTTCACACCAACCAAATTCAAAGAATGTGCTGCGCATGAAATGTAATGAATCAGAGGGCTGTGTTTCTTGAGATGAGCTTGCAACCCATTATATTTCCCCGACATGTTTGATGCGTTGCCATAAGCTTGGCCACGGCAGTTGGAGAGATCCAGCCTCAAGTCGCTGACCATCTTGATCACACAGTCAGCCAGACTTGACCCAGTGTGACTGTGAATGGGTTCAAATCCGATAAATCGCTCTACTACTTTCCCTTTATCATTCACAAATCGGAACACAAAGTTAGCTGGTCCACATGAGACATGTCATGTGTAAAGTCCACAACAATGGAAAAATACTTTGCTCGCTCTAGTTCTGTAGCTATGGTTTGCTTTATCTTGTCACCCATCAGGCCAATGAATTCCTCGCAGATAGTTGATGACAAATATGAAACCTTGCCACGACCCATCTGACCATACTTCTGCAAATGTTTCATTAAAAATGGATCAAACTGTGCCAGCAGCTCGAGGATTCCCAAGTAATTACCATTGTGTGGGGATCCCAAAAGTTCATTATCTCCCCGGAATGGAAGTCCCCTTTCACTCAGAAATTTTATGACGGCAACAACACGCCTCAATACATCCTTCCAGTACTGACTTTCAGCTTCAATCTGTCTCCCAAGAGAAGCATCACAGTGCCCAGATGTTTAGTGCGTTGTATAAGTGACAGTATGCATTATTTTTTTGCTCACTGCTCATTTCGTGCTCCGTTATTCTTTGCGGATGTTTCCAGTAGGGATGCTCCGATCAGGGTTTTTTGCCCCCGATCCGAGTCCGAGTCCTTTGACTTTTGAGTATCTGCCGATACCGAGTCCCGATCCGATACTCTGTGTTTGTTTTTTAAGTGCCGAATTAAGTTTGTGGTATTAAACGACGCTTTGTCCTTACCACCCCTCGATATTCCAACTTTGCAAATTTGACAGTTTGCGACTGCATCGTTCTCCTCACATACTTTAAAATACTTCCACACAGCAGACATGGTGCGCCACAACTCGCCACTCCGCTTCAAAACAAACTCATGCTGGTCTTCTGCACATGCGCATGCCGTAAACGGTGGTAGTAAATACTCATTTTATTTTTTATTTTTTTGAATCACCAATAGCCCATATATCAACAATCTAATACAAATAATGACTAAATAAATATATATAAAACCGATCTCTGATCGGGTCGTAGCGTCCGAGTCCCGATCGAGTCTTCAGTTGCGTGATCGGCCCCGATTTCCGAGTCACGTGATCGGATCGGTACAACCCTAGTTCCAGTCACTGAATCCGGTGACAAATGCAGTGCAGTGTGTGGATAAAACTTTGCATGCGAAGCAATAAATTTCTCCAGTGGACGGTGAATAAATAATCCATTCCCGTGATATGGTTTCACCATTTTGAAGATGTCGGGTCAACGCTTCGTTAGTGAGAGGGACTTGCTGCCAGCCCCGCCCCCCCCTCCGTGATGCTGGATACTTTGCCGCCCGATTCTGAAACGCTGAAACTCCTTTGAGGATAAGTTCCCTCCGGACACTCTCTGTAACTGATCCCCATTGTGCGGGGTCCTCTGGGATGATAGTGTCCACCCCTCTAAAAGAACGTGAGGAGATCGCGTTACCTTGTTCAGTGTCATCTCTCTCTTTTTCGGCATCCCCGCCAACGTTAGCTGCTGCTAGCTGAGGCTGAGCATCGCTGCTAGCGTTGTCTAGTTCGCCATCCTCCTCCTCTTCATTTCTTGCTTTTTTGAAAAAGCTACTTATTAATGGGACATTTTTTTAATGCCGCTGCTTCTTTCTCTTCTTTTTCACGTTTCTTTTTTCTTTTTGCAGCCCCGCTGGGCTTTTGGTCAATACACCTTTACCACTCACCAATCAACACAGTGCATTGCAGCATGCTGCCAATCATTACTGTCCAGTAGGCTGACTGACGCATAAAACAGGCAATCGGGAGACTGAATTTTTGTAAACAACTATTTTTATCTCCTGATTGGGTACTAGTCAAGCACAAAAAAAAAAAAAAAAAAAAAACTTCGGGGAAAAAAAGAAAAACTCGGATTGTGAAGGGCCCTTTTCTGCCCAAGGGCCCCTGGGCACGTGCCCAGATTGCCCTTATGATAGATCCGGGCTTGCTGATAACATTAAGTAAAATTTGTATTTGGGTAGTAAAACTATATTTTTATCATAGCTACATGTGTGATGTTCAGAGCGCCACCTGGTGGCGATACAAACATTAAATTTTTACAAGATGACGTCCAGCTCGGACAATATCGACCATACGGGGGTGAAACTATCGGAAACAACTTTGGGAAGAAACCCTCCAAAAATGGAAACTTTTCCAGAAACTACGTAGACACGGTGGCCCATCAAAGTCAAGCGTCCCGATTTTTTTCCAAAAATTCAAGACTCCATTGACCTTTTAGGATCATTTTCAGGCAAAAGTGTGCGGCTTTAATATACTTTCTCAGAGCTGTCTGAAACTTCTTGCGGTAATTAAGAGCAATATTCTCTAAAATTCGGCTACATAATTAATTAGGAGGCGGGGCGTAATCGCTCTATAGCGCCCCCTACAGATTTTCTTTCAGGCCGCCCCCCCACAGTTTTCGACACAAAGTTATTGAACCTCCGCCGAATTGTAGACCGTGGTAAGACCTACAAAATGTCTCTTGGAGCAACGGGCTACAATTAACAGGAAGCGAGATATTTATGCATGAATATCACCGTTTTTGGTGATTCGGCCTGGTTGACAAGGGGTCATATTTGAACCAACTCCTCCTAGGGATTTTATCCGATTGACTTCAAACTTGGTAGGTGTGTTCATTAGGTCATCCTGATTAATCCGTATCAGAAGGATTTCACCTTGAGGAAACTGTGTGGGTGTGGCGCTCCATCAAATTTGACCCTCTGATCCAAAATTGTAACTCCATTGACTTTTTGGCTAGTTTTTAAGGCAAAACCGTGCGGCTTTAATATACTTTGTCAGAGCTGTCTGAAACTTGTTGAGGTTATTAAGAGCAATATTCTCTAAAATTCACTCCATTATTAATTAGGAGGCGGGGCATAATTGCTCTACAGCGCCCCCTGCAAATTTTCTTTCGACAGAGTTATAGAACCTCAGCCGAATTGTAGACCACGGCAAGACTTACAAGATGTCTCTTGGAACAATGGGCTACAATTATCAGGAAGCGAGATATTTATGCATGCAAATCACCTTTTTTGGTGATTCGGACTGGTTGACAAGGGGTCATATTTGAACAAACTCCTCCTAGGGACTTTATTCAATTGCCTTGGTAGGTGTGTCCATATAGACTTCCTGAGTAAGTATAGACGCCGCATCGACTGTGGAGGGAAGTGCCTAAAGCGCTGCCATCTTGGTACAGGGCTAGCAGAGGCAGCGGTGCATGAACATACGAAGGAAAGAGGTACTTCTCAAACTCAAAGTAGAATTATTCGTTAAATTTTGGACCGATTTCCAAATGTATTGATTGATACATCAGAACTTTTACGTGAGCGAGTACGTACGTAACGTTTTTGTACGCACGCGACGCTCGTACATGAGGCCCCAAGTGTTTAGATAATATTCTGAGATGTTCAAGGCCAATGACTTCTGTTTTGTCTCAGTTTGATTGCATCTAGTTTCATGGATAAATACAGCAAGGATGGATTTCGTAAAAATATTGCCATGGAAAAAATGTATAATGTGAAGAGTACTGGTCCTGGCACAGAACCTTGAGGAAATCCATGTCTTACTTTTGTATCAATAGAAGAATCATTGTTGACATGGACAAAGTGGAAAGTGCAGAGACAAGTCCATTGTCTGAAGCCATGAGGAGGTCATTGGTAACTTTAACCAGAACTGTTTCTGTATCATGAACTCTAAAACCTGACTGAAACGCTTCTAACAAACCATTGCTGTTTAAATGGTCACACAACTGATCAACTTTTTCTAGAATTTTAAAAATAAAAGTAAGGTCGGAAATTGTCTCATATTAGTTTTGCCTCATCACGTTTAGCTTACCTGCCATCTCTACAGCGCTTTCCGTTTTATATTTAAATTGACCTCGCACCTGAGATTCCCCCCTCTGCAAGATCAGAAAATGAAAACATAAGAATGAATAGGACGGAAAAAAAGAAGAACTTCACAGAAAGCAAACTGTAGACGCAACTCACTGGAGTGGAGGTGCGCAAAAAATTACTCTTTGGCACGCTATCATCCACGTGCCACAATGTTGGTTAATTGTATTTGTGATTATATTCGGAAATCCGCCTCTCCCTGCAAATTGCTCGTTAATGTTGACCTGTTCAGGTGCATTGTTTGGGAATTTGATATAATTGGCCGGGCAACAAGAGTTAGGCTAACACGCATGGCTCTGCTCAGGGTCGGCCGGCAAGTCTCGATAGGTCGGACTAATTGTTTTCACATTTATGACGGTTTCCCAGCATCCCCTCTAAGTGTTGCCAAATGATCAACAGCTGTAGAAGCCAGCGTACACCAGCCATGGCGCTGGGGTAGGCACGTTTCACTCTTGATACATCTGAACTTCTGAGGCCTCTGGTTTTACATCGTGTAATTCTCCCCATCTGGCCGTGCAAAAGAACAAATACAATATGCATGTCAAGCAGAGCCGTTTCTTGCTATAGGCGAACTAGGCGACTGCCTAGGGCCCCCAAGCCACCAGGGGGCCCCAAAGCTGGATGTTCAGCCTCGGGAACCCCTTAATTCCGAGGAGAATTAAAATGTCCTGTCTCTATCTGTAGCTATCTCTGTTTGTTACGTCCTTTATATGCTTAAAAATAAACGTAAGATATAAATAAAATAAACTTTAAGCTGTGGCTGGTGTTTTTGTGGCATTATTGCATCATATTCGTTGGACCGCACTGTCGCACAGTGAGCGACGTAGCGGACCACCGACAGGTATGATGGGAATGATTGACAGCTACCCATTAGCGGTGGAAAAAAGATTCGGGATCCGGCTCATTGAACCAGCCACCAAAGAAGACTCAAAAATCACGGATCGAGACGTCTATTGATCCGGCTCAGTTGAGTCCTACCACATTTGATTGATATACACTATATTACCAAAAGTATTCGCTCACCCATTCAAATGATCAGAATCAGGTGTTCTAATCACTTGGCCTGGCCCCAGGTGTATAAATTCAAGCACTCAGGCATGCAGACTGTGAAACAAGACATTTGTGAAAGAATGGGCCGCTCTCAGGAGCTCAGTGAATTCCAGCGTGGAACTGTCATAGGATGCCACTTGTGCAACAAATCCAGTCGTGAAATTTCCTCGCTCCTAAATATTCCACAGTCAACTGTCAGCTCTATTATAACAAAATGGAAGCGTTTGGGAACAACAGCAACTCAGCCACGAAGTGGTAGGCCACGTAAAGTGACGGAGAGGGGTCAGCGGATGCTGAAGCGCATAGTGCAAAGAGGTCGCCGACTTTCTGCACAGTCAATTGCTACAGAGCTACAAACTTCATGTGACCTTCAGATTAGCCCAAGTACAGTACGCAGAGAGCTTCATGGAATGGGTTTCCATGGCCGAGCAGCTGCAGCCAAGCCACACATCACCAAGTGCAATGCAAGGCGTCGGATGCAATGGTGTAAAGCACGCCGCCACTGGCCTCTAGAGCAGTGGAGACGCGTTCTCTGGAGTGATGAATCACGCTTTTCCATCTGGCAATCTGATGGACGAGTCTGGGTTTGGAGGTTGCCAGGAGAACGGTACATTTCAGATTGCATTGTGCCAACTGTGAAATTTGGTGGAGGAGGAATTATGGTATGGGGTTGTTTTTCAGGAGCTGGGCTTGGCCCCTTAGTTTCAGTGAAAGGAACATTGAATGCTTCAGGATACCAAAACATTTTTACGACAATTCCATGCTCCCAACCTTGTGGGAACAGTTCGGAGCAAGCCCCTTCCTCTTCCAACATGACTGTGCACCAGTGCACAAAGCAAGGTCCATAAAGACGTGGATGACAGAGTCTGGTGTGGATGAACTTGACTGGCCTGCACAGAGTCCTGACCTGAACCCGATAGAACACCTTTGGGATGAATTAGAGCGGAGACTGAGAGCCAGGCCTTCTCGACCAACATCAGTGTGTGACCTCACCAATGTGCTTTTGGAAGAATGGTCAAAAATTCCTATAAACACTCTCCTCAACCTTGTGGACAGTCTTCCCAGAAGAGTTGAAGCTGTAATAGCTGCAAAAGGTGGACCGACATCATATTGAATTCTATGAGTTAGGAATGGGATGGCACTTCAGTTCATAGAATGAGTAAAGGCAGGTGAGCGAATACTTTTGGTAATATAGTGTATAATCAATAAACGGCATCATTCAAACATCTTACATCTCACTCGGCAGAGAAACGAAATGGCCACTATTTGGCCACTATAGCAAACTACGGCACTCAGCCACTGGAGTGGAGTGGCGCTACTGAGTCCCTTCCTCACTCATGAATCGCTGCGGATCCGTCACTCATGAATCCCTGCTGATCCGTCACTCATGAATCACTGCGATCCGTCACTCATGAATCACTGAAGATTCGCTACTCATGAATCCCTGCTGATCCGTCACTCATGAATCACTGCGATCGCTACTCATGAATCCCTGCTGATCCGTCACTCATGAATCACTGAGGATTCGCTACTCATGAGTCCCTGCGGATCCGTCACTCATGAATCCCAGCAGATTCGCTCTTCATAAGTCCCTGCAGATCCGTCACTCACGAATCTCGGCGGATTCGCCACTCACTTGGCAGAGAAACGAAACTTAACCGACTCATGGATCCATGTACATTCTAGACCATAAAATAACATTTTTTTTTTGTAACGATGACATTGTAGGAATAGTAGCAAAACACTGTCAGAACAACTCATTCCTCGCACAGCTGACAAGGTGCGTCAACTTACATTTTTAAATGCCAACCTCAAAAAGTCCAGTAAACAGTCTCACTGTCCATTTCCCTGCCAGCTTTTTATTTCCATTGTCTTTATTCTTGGATTATTTTCTTCATATTTTTTATATTTTACCAAAACTGTAGTAGGCATTTTTGTTGGCATTGTGGATATTGTATTGTAGTTTATTCTTTGTTAAGTCCCAGACACTGCCATGGCCATTCCAGGTCAAGTGACTCAAGTGACTCAAGTGATTCGCAAAACCCGGATCATATCAGTGAGTGATTCAGACTGATCCGAATCCCTCAAAAGATCCGGGTTTTACACTTCTACTACCCATCATTACCGTTAAAATATTAGTAAAACAAATAGAGTGATGGCAGCGAAACGAAGTTATGCCAGTGGCGCAAGAAAAAGAAAACGGAGGAAGATAGAGGTAAGGCATTTGTTGAAGTCGGGCTGGATAGGTGGAGGTGAAACGCCGTTTTTTTAGCAAGTTTGTTTATTTGTCCTACTAGCCAGCTAGCTAGCCCTGGATAAATGTTAGCTAGCTGGCTCGGATTT
This sequence comes from Planiliza haematocheilus, assembly GCA_005024645.1. Lineage (NCBI taxonomy): Eukaryota > Metazoa > Chordata > Actinopteri > Mugiliformes > Mugilidae > Planiliza > Planiliza haematocheilus. The sequence goes on along the minus strand of SRSE01000463.1, from coordinate 205,800 downwards.
GTTCGTCATGAGCTTTACCGTTTTCTTCATGAAAGTTGCCTATTATAAAATGAATATGTCTCATGTGAATGGACAGTTCGTCCAGCTGTGGAATGACTGACTGACTCCAGATCCGTTTATTCATATATTATTATTTTTAAGTGTTCAGTGAATGTTGTGTCTGAGATAATTGACACCTAACATTATTTTAGTATTATTCAGCATCAATTTACAAAGTTTAGTGTGTGTTTTGTATGCCTCTAATTATAAGTGTGCTACTGTTTTATAATTTAAATCAATATTTTAAAGGATTGTTTTTTAAGTGATTTATAAATATGAGGCATTGGGTTTATTATTTTAGACTATTATGGCAGTGGATCATTATCTTAGTTTTATTTCTTTAACTAGTCCAATGTGTAAATTAACGCAGAAAACTGTGAACTTTGTAATTAGGTACAAGTTTTAACTCTGTCTATAATATGTATTGAGCTGACATTTTGGAAGGCTGATATACTGTATATTGATATTAGAGTTAGACTATTCATCCACAAGGGGAATTATATATAAAATATAAAATCTACTTGCAGCTCTCCATTCTCTGTCAACTCACATCCTCCTGCACATCCTGGTATCATCTAACAGCAAGCGAGTTATTCAAGTCATTTGTGTGCTGACAATACACATCTTGTAGTTTTGAGATGCCGTTAAATCTCTGTGCCTGAAATGGTCTGGTTTCAAATACAATTCCAAAGACATAGAGTAGAGTTCTTTTGAGCACAAAATAATTTCAAAACAACAAACTCATTCATCCATTCATGCATTCATTCATCTTCTGTAACTGCTTGTCCTGTGAAGGGTCGTCAAGGGGTTGGAGCCTATCCCAGCTGTCACTGGGCGAGAGGCAGGACACACCTTGGACAGGTCACCAGTTGATCGCAGGGCATAAACCGCACAAGACATCTTGAGAGCTGTGTCTGCCACACAATTCTTACGTACAGCACTAAATATAAAACTGATGTCACTTTGACATCATTGTTTTTTTGACCCCATTAGAAGAGCTGACCTATTTGGTAAAGTAGACTGCAGCTGGTTGTGACTAGAGTGATGTCACCACCCCTCAGCTGTAATGGCAGACACAAGTCTGTATCATCACATTTAGAAAGAAAAGAGGAGCTGGTTTACCAGTTCTCTCACTGACTTTAGCAGAATAATTGGGCCAGATTGTAGCTCTGTCTTATGACTGCAGGCCTGAGATAACATGGCTTTTGCTGCAAATGTAGCTAGAGCTATGTCTGATTTATTGATGGGTTATCAGTGGTTCATGCCAGACTGTTGTACAGTAGCTCATCTATTCCTGAAATCCTTAGGTTTAGTCTTAGAAGCTCTGCAGGATTAAATAGTAACAGCTAAACATCTAAAGCACTGTAGATTCAACCGCAGCAGCAGCCAAAAACAAACAACAATCTAGCCGCAGCTCCTATTCTCACACCCCACCACTGTGCTTACAGTCAGCATATGTATACTGTAATAATAATAACTTCATCACATAATGTAACATTGTTTCTTTCTCCTGCAGTATCTGCTGAGTATTTCAACTGTCAGTATGTTATAAATAAACCTACACACTTAATATGGACCATGAGGAATGCTATAGACTTTGAAGTAGCTCACTTGCAGTGGCTACAAAAGAGACCTGTGCAATCACTTTGAAATGCTTAAATGCTTAAACAAACACAGATTCAATTGTATTGTCTCGTGCACAGTATACACATAAAATTCTTCTTTTACTGCCCACCTAAATGTGTAACAATATAAAATATTAGTGCAAAAATATCCATGTCTTCACCACTCTCTGCAGGCATTTGCCGTCCATGATAGTAGTGCTGCTATATCACACGGTGATGCATCTGGTCAAAATGCTCTTAACAATGCACGCTTTGATCATTTGGGGATAGAATAGAAGAGTAGAATATTTTATTGTAACAGCTGATGTTTTTTTCTGTCTTGTCTTGTGCCTGCAGAAGTCCTTAGACTTGACTGGACAACATTAGTCTTAAGGCAAACACAAAATGCCAGTACCTGCTTACGTGTGTTTTCTCTGTATTATGTGGAGTTCTTGGTGTTGAAAGATGCTGCACTCCGATTGGCTGCCGGTCGCTGACTTGCACTTCATCCTGCAGACCGACTCTCGCTGAGTGCGGAGTGCTCAGTCAGCACTCCTCCCGCTGATTCCGAATACCACCACCTACTGCTGCTACTGCCCCCCAACACACGCTCTCATGAGTACGAGACGCGTCTGTGCGCACCAGCGGTTGTTGCAATTTACCGACTTCACCTGAAGCAGGAACGGGATCATTTAACAATGCGTACCAATTGCATTATTCGTCTTCGCAGGCCATTACTACTTTACTCTTTTAGGAAGTAACGGGGAATACGCTTGCATGCCATCATCATGGATTGCCTTTTTTTCCTGATATGGACTTTACCCCTCCCGCTGGTTGGTTGCACCTCAATCAAGATGCTTTCCACCCTCTTGTCCTGGAATATTATCAAGGCATGTTTTACTTAATGAGATTTAGTTATATATATATATATACAACCCATGTGATTTCCGACAAAATCAAACAAGCATTTGTCTCTTTTCGGAGTTGTTTAACAGTTAATCATTGTGGTGAAAATTGATTCAAAATTAAGCTCAGGTGCACTCATGTTTCAACAGAGAACCTGCATTTATCACTCTGTCTTGGCTTCTACTACTTGCAAAGCTCGCAGCCTGTTGCCACCTGTCCGTTCATGATTTTTTGTTGTTGCTCATTTTTGCAGTCATTGCACATTTCCTATTCCCATGCCTCCCACACTGATTCAAGTGACTATTCTTACAGCAACCGCCACGGATTAAATCATGGTGAGTGCTTGTCTCTTGGTATCTATGGCTTTTTCGTCCAGCTGGCAGTATGCCATGTTTGTAGAGAATTTGAATAAAATGCGTTGCATGGCAGTGATTGGTTCAGTTACAAATTCATTGAGTAAATGTCACGTATCCTGCTTATGTGGTAGAGATAAACATTAGCCATCCTTATTTAGATATTCATAATGTGTTGTCATATCCTGAGCGATAAAACGATAACGATATCTATCGCGGTACACGTGACCCATATCAATAGAAAATACCTTCGATAGAATCCAGGGATCCACGAGCAGCGGTTGTGAGTCGGTTAAGTTTCTTTTCTCTGCGTGTTGTGCTTAAGTAAGTGAGTGTCTGAGCGCCTTAGTTTCCTAGTGGTAAAGTCAGGTAGTACACTTTCTCTGCTGTGCATAAGATGTTTGAATAGTGCCGTTTTTTGATATAATCAAACGTGGTAGGACTCAACTGAGCCGGTTAAATAGAAGTCTAGATTCATGATTCTTGAGTCGTCTTTGATGGCCGGTTATATGAGCCGAATCTTTTTTTCTACCATTACTAAATAATAATTAAAAATGAATGAAAATAAAATGATATATATATTTAAATTAAAACTGTGTTAAAAATGGGTTATGACAGGATTTTCATGAGCCTTTCAGTCAAAATGACAGACAACGAAAAAGTCCAGCCATCCTCTGATCAAGTCGTACAAGGCAGCAGTGATACGACAAAACATCAAAGCGATAAAGAAATAATGGATGCAGTGGTGTATCATTTAGCAAAGGACATGCTCCCGCTCAGCACAGTTGAGAAGTCTGGGTAGAATATGTTAAAAATCAAATCAATATTTATTGATATGAATATGACACACTTATATGAGATATATTTTTCAGCCATATCGCCCAGCCCTATTGTCATCACTGCTGCAGTTGCTGTTACAGCATGCCCGTTGAGTGCAGAGCTCAATAAGGATTCACTTTCATTGCTTTGTTCGACAGAAACTGTGAAGACGATTTACATACTTTAATTTAGTGAGGGAAAGAGGACTTGGGAGCATCCCAATTCTCCCAGCTATACAGTGGAAATTGAAGTGCAGAGGTTACAGAAATTCCTTTCAATTAACAAAATTAACAAACAATGAAAGTCTATTTGTGTTGCTCATATACTGTGTCTCAACAAGAGTTAAATGTAAATGATCTAACCCTGACTTGGCCAAATACATTCTGGAAAATGTTGTAAATAACTAACAAAAGCAGAAGGAAATTATTGATTGTCAGAAAGTATTTCTGATGTGACCTTTCCTCTTCTCCTCAGATTATGAGTTTGTAATCCCGGTGGAGGTGGACTCAGGGGGAGCATACCTGACCCACAATGTGGGCAGGCCAAAGCATCGGAACAAGAGGTCCCTGTCACCTTTCCTGCACTACCGGCTCTCTGCCTTTGGGCAGGATATTCACCTAGACCTGCATCTGTCTTCAGTGCTCGGTCCAGGATTCACAGTGCAGATTGTCAGGTCAGATGGCATTGCTACAGTAATGGGTGACCCATTGTTACACAACTGCCTATATCAGGGATTTATCCGTAACCTGACGGCCTCCTCAGCAGCCATATCGACTTGCTCTGGACTGGTAAGTGTCTGCCAGTAAGTTTTGGAAGAGCTTTTGTAAAACTCTCTGCACTCATTTCATATTTTACTTAAAATGATTACACAGTTATCTCCTGAAGTAGATTAAATTGTTTCTACATGGTTTGAGGAAAAGTACCAACCCTTGGGTTGATGAAACATTCCAAACCATTAACTGTTTTCTCTGTTTCTGAAATGTTTAGTGAAGATTTTGGAAATAGGAAGCTGTCACACAGCAGATTTTATATTTCACACATGCCTTGAACTCTGCGCCTTTATGTCCTAAAATCCTTCTGTCCTGTAATGACTTTAAAGTTTTTATGCATTGTTCCCAGTACTATAATATTTGGGTGACTGGATGGTAAATGGTAAATGGCCTTGCTTTTATATAGCGCTTTTCTACCTATTGGTACTCAAAACGCAGTTTACAGTCAGAGACACATCTACCCATTCACCCACACAAGCACACAAACATTCAAACACCAGTGCCATGCACTGGGAGCAACTGGGGGTTCAGTGTCGTGCTCAAGGACACTTCGACATGTGGCACATTCCGAGAATCGAATTGCTAACCCTTTGGTTCGTGGACAACCCGCTCTACCTACTGAGCCACAGCCGCCCCTGGAGCACGATATCATTACCCATGAGTGTATGCATCAGTAGCTGTGCTTCTTCTGGCACTTCTCTTAGCAGTGGGAGGAGTGGAAATAAGAGGAAAGAATACAGTGGTATGCAAAAGTTTGGGCACCCCTTAGGAAAATCATTGCATCAGTTTGTCACTTGCTGAGCTTTTGAAGCAGCAACTTTATTTTAACAAATGTTATACCTTATGGAAACAGAAGCATCTCAGTAGTGAAATCATTTTCATTGGTCCAACAGAAACATTTTTATGTATATTTAAACAAAAATAGGCATGTGAATAAATTTGGGTACCCCAAAGAAATAATTCCATTAATATTTAATAGACCCTCTTTTTGCTGCAAGAACAGCCTGTAGACACCACCAATATAGCCACTGACAAGTCCCTAAAGTCTGGCAGGTGGTACTTTGGCCCATTCCTCCATACAAAACGCCTCCAGTTCAGTCAGGTTTCTTTGCTTCCGTGCGTAAACAGCCTGCTTCAAATCAATCCATACATTTTCAATGATGTTAAGGTCTGGGGACTGGGATGGCCATTCCAGAAGATTGTACTTGTGCTTCTGCATGGATTCCTTGGTGGATTTTGAACAGTACTTGGGATCATTGTCCTGCTGAAAAATCCAACCCCAGCGTAGCTTCAACTTTGTGACAGATTCTTGAACATTCTTGTCAAGAATCTGCTGATACTGAGAGGAATTCATATGGCCCTCAACTTTAACAAGTTTTCCAGTCCCTGTGCTAGCCACACAGCCCCATAACATGATGGACCCTCCAACATATTTCACAGTAGGCAATAAGTTCTTCTCATGGAATTCAGTGTGTTTTTTTCGCCATGCATACCTCCTCTTGTTCTGACCAAATAACTCCATCTTAGTGTCATCTGACCACAGTATTTTTTACCAAAATGCTTCTGGCTTGTCCAGATGTGCTCTTGCATACCTCATGCGACTCTTCTTGCACTCGGGAAAGGCTTTTTGCGCATCAGACTTCCAAAGAGATTTTCCTGGTGCAAAGTGCGCTGGATTGTGGAGCGATGAACAACTACACCATCAGTAGCCAGATGTTCTTGTAGTTCTCTGGAGGTGGTCTGTGTCTGTGACCATTCTAACCATCCTTCGCCTGTGTCTTTCCAGTATTTTTTTTGGCCTACCACATCTTTCCTTCACAATGACTGTTCTTCTGGCCTTCCATTTCTGCACCACATTTCTGACTGTGGAAATAGACATCCCAAACCTTCTTGATAATTTCTTGTACCCTTCTCCTAATTCATGATAATGAATTATCTTAGTTTCTTGGTCAGTGGAGAGTTGTTTCAATGCCCCCATGTTGCCAGGAGCATAGGACAAGCACAGCCAGCAATTGCCTCTGTTAAATAGCCCTTTTCATGATTGGTTTTACTTGTCTTTGTAATTGAAGGTTTCACAAGCTAATCAAAGCAGTTTTGGGCTGCAACATGTCAGCTACAAATCCCTACAGGTCTTGAAATCAATGTGATTAAAAGGGTGCCCAAACTTTTGCACATACCATTTTTACATTTTAATTTATTATAATAAAACTTTGTAATGATACTCTTAAGAATTTTGGTCTGGAAAACACTCAAATGTCTACATCTCTGTAGGAAATAAAATCTTGTCTTGTCTTTTATAAAGTTAGAGCAAATTATTATGAAATCTTAGAGGGGTGCCCAAACTTTTGCATACCACTGTAAAAAAAGGAGTGGGGGTGGTTAGCACTGATGCCTCACAGCAAGAAGGTCCATGGGCCGACTTCTGTGTTTGTCTGGGTTCTATCCGGGTACTCCGGCTTCCTCCCGCCGTTCAAAGACATGGTAGTTAGGCTCGTTGATGATTCTAAATCCGCCGTAGGTGTGATTGTGAGTGTGAATGGTTGTCTGTCTCTCTGTGTTAGCCCTGCGATAGACTGGCGACCTGTACAGGGTGTACCCTCGCCTTTCACCCGATGCCAGCTGGGATTGGCTCCATTAGACTTCGAATAAAAAATAGGAGAAATAGAAAATGAAGAATAGAAAAGGAAAGAACCGTTATACTGCTGACATTACAGCACATGAAGAAAGACCATAATTCAGTTAATTGCAGAGCCAGCAAAGGTAAAGTCAGGAAAGGACCTGGTCAACAATTCAGGGACCCAGTAATTCATCTGTTTACAGTACTAACTGTGACTTAGTTGTATTGCCTTGTGGAAAGGTTTCAACATCGTATTGTCCATGTTAATGCCTTTTTCTACATATCTACAGTTTTTGTCACTGCTAAACTATTGTGGTACCTGTGTGGAATAGTAGAAGAACTAAGTCAACGCTGACAACTTTTCATCTGTGTGTTTACCGCAGAACTGGAATCAGGACAGATTTAGCCATAGCTGTAGTCCTGTAGATGTGTCTCTAGAACTTTTGAGATCCTGTCACATTGCTGTTCTTTTAGTTTGGTATGAGCAAACATTTTATTTTTCCAAGGATTTATAAAAATAAAGGAGGACAAACACTACAGCATATCATGCATGGGAGGTGAAGCAAGAGTGGAGCAGTGACCTGTGATGGCAGTCACCTATCACTGGCAGTGCTTATACCTTTACTTATGCATAACTTTAAGCCTTGATACAATGGCTGAGTACTGTAAAAATGAATCCCCAGTACAATATCCAAGAATCAGGACATAGCAGTGACACTCCTTGATGGCAGCAGCCATCCCCAGCAGGGTGCAGCCTGACACAGGCACACACACAAAAACGGGTTAGGACCACTAAAAAAAAGTTTTTAGTTGTTTTAAATCATATTATTTTTAAAATAATACTTAAAAACACCACACCCAATCTTAATCAATTGTATTCTTTCACTTTTCATAATTATAAATTGGGTTCAAATAAAATGCAGCATATAAAAATATCCGAGCTGGCGCATCTTGATTGGCGGCTGCAAGGTCATGACTGAGATACCCAGAGATCTCACTGTGTTCTCTAAAGTGGTTGGTTGCTTTTGCTAGCACATATTTGTGTGACCGGCAGGTTTTCATTTTTCGGACAAATGTTTGAAATTCAAGTATTATCTGAATTTATTCAGGCTATACATTAGGACCCAAAGGCCCCCATGAACAACATTCTGTTGCCAGACACCACAGGATACCCTCAGAAGGCCCATGTCTATTCTCTAATGAGTCACAACTGTTTTGAAGGCACAGTTGAATTGAACTGAATTAAAGAGAGACTTACACAATATTAACTAGGTGGTCATTATCTAATGCCTGGTCAGTGTTTGACATAGGTTACAGAGGTCACAAATGTGACAAGGACTAGTATGTAGGTTTACAGTTACATTTTTGTGAGTGTATAATCATCTGTAACTATGAAGTTTTTTTTTGTTTTTTTTTTCCTATCCCAAGGGGGAACCCAGGGCAATCAATGGTTGGATGGTCATTCAGACTATTGCTTTTTATATCTCAAGCAGATAAGCAACATTTGCTCAGGAGAAACATTCTGTGTGCATTAGACTGCTGTGAGACTAAGAACAATGAAAGCAGTTAACCCATGGTTTTCATCTAGTCTTCTGCCAAGAATATTTGGACATAGAAATAAGGAAAGCCATTCACAGCTCTGCACACATACAGATGAAAGTAAGCAATCTAGTTGTGATAAAGACAGTGCTTGAGAGGACGATGTCAGAAAAAAGACAAGAAGATGAAAACAAACAAAAGAGGGAGAATGGCAAAGATGGCGAAATAATGAATAAGAGCTGAGCTTGGCTGGGAGAACAGCGCTAGAAAGAGAAAGGAAGTGTTGGTGTTGAAGCTCTCACAGAGGCCTGGAGGTCTCTATAGAGAGTTGGAGAAAATGACTGTTTTAATGTCAAAGGGCTTCAGAGAAGAAACAGAGTGAGAGAAAGAGAAGGGGAGATAAAAAGAAGGCGTCCTCATTCTCAATCTCTTTGTCTCCATTCAACAGAGATGAAGAAAGAGAAGGGGGGGTCTGAAATAGGGGTTTGGGTCTTACCCTTCTTAAAACTGTTAGGGCCAAACCAGAGGCAGCCTCTTTTCGAACAGATGGAAGTGGGATCAGCTGTTTTAATGAGGAGTGAGCGGAGCGAGACTGTATTAAGCGTAATGCAGTTTGGATGGATGACAAGTAATATGGGATTTTCTACTGTATATCCTCAGTAATTGAACATGGTGTTACTTGCCGGTTTTAATCACTGTCTCTAAGTTCCTAGGAGGCACCATATTTGATGAGAGAATCACATGTTTCTTAATGAAGTTGTCTGTCTTTTTGGGATGAGAGATGAAATGATGTCATTTCAGATGTAGTGCTATTTGTGGGTGGGGGTAGTTCATTTGAGGTCACTTTGCTGGTTGACCCCAATTCTCTCTGCCTGCTGTATGGGGGTTGGTCAGAGTCAGCCTGAACTCTGGCAGGTTTTTACTATGTAGTGTAAGTTCAGACCTGCTTACCACATGTGAACAGAAATTATTTACAGCCCCCCTGTCCTCCTTTTCCTTTCCCATGATAGCGTTCTCTCCGTGGTGACTCAGTGAGATCTAGGTCATGCACACTGAAGCTGGTGCTTGTCCCTGCAAGAATCCTCAGAATCCTCAGAATCTAACCAGAAATTTTTTGAGCATTATAAATGAATAAATGGATCATTGACTAAACAGACAAATAGACATTTTTAAGATTACAACCAGGTGACCCAAGTCCCTGAGAAATATTTTTATTTTACACTGCAGTTGTAACTGACAAATTAGTCTTTTTTTTTACTTTTTGAATAATAACATTGCTGTTTTCTAGATAACAATAGAGCTTTCTATACCCAAAGTTGACACATCACACTATGTCTGTCTAAACTCCCCCAAAAATCTTAAATTGGTATTCAATGTCTGCTTGTTAAAAATGAACTCTTTATATAGCTTGAATTGATTGGCAGCTGTACAGATTTGACAAACCACTCATTAGTTAATAAACCAGAAATTTTGGTCTCTCTCTTTCTCTCTCTCTCTCTGTGACATTGTGGCATTTTTTTTTCAGCTGGTGCTAGTTCATTGGTCACATTGTGTGTTTACATATGGTGTTGTGTTGTGTGTTGTGGCAACCACCAGTGACTCTTGAAAGAGGGATGATAAACCTATGAACTCTGTCTATACCAGACGTTTGCCTGAAAATTAAAAAGCACCATTAGAATTACGCTACTACGCTACTACCAAGGGGAACAATCACAGCTCTTTTGGTCTATGTGACACATTGTTACATGTGTGTATAGGGTCTGGGCTTTTGCTGTAAATACTCCATCAATTTGGTGCATGAACCATGCATGAGGGTGCGGATATTGTTTTTCTTGTTTGTTGAGTTATGTATTTTTCTTTTTTTTTTTTTTTTTTATTATATATTTTTTGGAGACCAGAATTCACAAGCATCATTACAATACATAGTTATACTACAGCTTTCCAGCCTTTTGTTTGTATGGTACATTATAAAAAAGAACCAGAAAAAGAACTCCCAAGAGCAAAGTGGAGAGAGAAAATAATATAATATCGGACGGCCGATATTATCGGACATCCCTAGTTCTTACCAGGACAAATAAATTCTCATTTTAGGCATTTTATATATAAACAAAACAAGAAAAGCTACAAGTGGAGTAAAGCAAAATACATTAAATAGCAGCTGGCCATGATACTTAAGCACTGTCCACATTTAACTGGAGATAGGATGGAGTGATATGTGGTACTGTTCAAAGTCTGTGGTCCATTTCAACAGTGTAGTTGAGCCTTACCTCAAAAGAGTCCAGCAAAATAAAATTTAAAAATAATTCCCAAAAGAATCGTAAGTTCACCTATGGCGGTGGTCATTACAATCGCTCCCTACTTTATGAGTCGCGTATGTGTTCCTCGTAAAACAGCTTTGCCTGCTCCAGGGAGTCAAGGTGTGGGTCACACCACTGAGGGTGACACGCAGCCGGGCAGGGTAGATCATGCCGAATCGTATCTCTTTCGTAAATAGCAAGGATTTCACTGTTCTTTGGGCCATTGTAAGACTCTCTCTTTAACAATGTAGTGGTGAAAGCGCACAATCACAGGACGGGATCCTTGACGAGGTTTGGGTCCGAGACTGTGATGGGAGCGGTCTAGTTCAGGATTTGGAATTCAATAGAGCCTGTGCAGCCACTTCCTTGAATAGATCTGCCATGAACTGTCTCGGGTTGTTACCTTCACTGTCTTCAGGGAGCCCAATCACTCTTAAATTCTGATGCTTTGAGCGAGACACCAAGTCTTCCACAGTAGCCTGGAGAGCTTCCGTGCTCTTCCGTCAACGAGGTTAACTTGGAGCGTAGCTCCACTACGTCTTGCTCCAGGCTGGTGATGTTATTCGAGTGGGTCGAGAGGATTGTTTCCATCTCCGAATTTGTATAAGTGTGTTTAGCCATGGTAGTGGCAATGGACTCAAGAGATGAATTAATCCAGTTCATTGATGAGGGTTTCCAAAGTGAGAGGGGAAGGCCCCAACGCCATGTTGCTAGCTAACCAGAGAAGGGGAGAGTGTGTGTTGGGCCTTTTCTGAGTTTGTTTGTTCATTCTTGCGCTAGTTCAGCACAACGTTAATTAAAACAGGTAGTTACACTGAAAATATACTCGAAAGAATGACGTAATTAACACAATTTCCCCAAATTATACGGAGGTATGCTCCCACACGTCCGTCCTCTACATAGCCATACCGGAAGTCCTCCAAAACCACTTTTGTTTGTATGTCTGTGTCAGGCTGCATCCAGTTGGGGATGGCTGCTGAGTATCAAAGGTTTGTGTTGGGGGTGTCTGGTCTGGTCTAGGTGGGTGGTACACATCCAAGAAACACCCACACAAATGCCCGGGTTTCCAAGCAGAACATTGCATTGTCACAAGATGGTAAAAGTCAAAATTAACCTGCTATTTTCGCCACTGCTGTAAACTGACTGAGGTGCTGTAATCCAGTAGACTTGGTATTATCACGCTGATGAGGATTTACAACTATATTTTTGAGGTAATGGCCTGTAGCATAGCCTGGAAAGACAGTTTAACGACTTATAAAAAAGCTCTCCGTAGTATTAGAACAGCATACTATTCATCATTAATAGAAGAAAACAAGAACAACCCCAGATTTCTTTTCAGCACTGTAGCCAGGCTGACAAAAAGACACAGCTCTGTTGAGCCATCTATTCCCTCGGCCCTCAGTAGTAATGACTTCATTAGCTTCTTTACCAATAAAATTGTTGGCATTAGAGAAAACATTCAAGGCATTCTTCCGACGACTGTCAAAGATGGAAGTACAGTGACTTTAGAAATTTCTGTTAGACCTTATCAACATCTGGAATCCTTCTCCCCAGTAGATCTTCTCGAGCTATCTTCAATAATTAAAGCATCTAAACCATCAACCTGTCTTCTAGATCCAATCCCAATTAAATTGCTCAAAGATGTTCTTCCATTAATTAACACCTCCATATTGAACCAGATAAATTTATCTTTATTAACAGGATATGTGCCTCAGTCTTTTAAGATTGCTGTAATTAAGCCCCTACTTAAGAAAGCCACTCTAGATCCAAATGTTTTAGCCAACTATAGACCAATCTCCAACCTTCCTTTTATTTCCAAAATTCTAGAAAAAGTTGTTGCTAATCAGTTGTGTGACCACTTAAACAGGAATGGTCTGTTTGAAGAGTTTCAGTCAGGTTTTAGAGTTCATCATAGTACAGAAACAGCTCTGGTTAAAGTTACCAATGATCTCCTCATGGCTTCAGATAGTGGACTTGTCTCTATACTGGTTCTGCTAGATCTTAGTGCTGCATTTGACGCTATTGATCATAATATTCTACTACAGAGACTTGAAAGTGAGATCCAGATTAAAGGAACTGCATTAGATTGGTTTGAATCCTATCTGTCTGACAGATTCCAGTTTGTTCATATCAACCATGATTCCTCTACTTATACAAAAGTAAGTTATGGCATTCCTCAGGGTTCTGTGCTAGGACCAGTTCTCTTCACTTTATACATGTTGCCATTAGGGAAGATTATTAGAAAACATGGCATAAACTTCCATTGTTATGCAGATGACACCCAGCTATATTTATCTATGAAACCAGATGAAACTAATCAGCTGGTTAAACTCCAAGCCTGCCTTAAAGACATAAAGGCTTGGATGAACTGTAATTTCTTACTCTTGAACTCAGAGAAAACAGAAGTTATTGTATTTGGTCCTAAGCATCTCAGAGATTCATTATCTAATCACGTGGTTTCTTTGGATGGCATTACCTTGGCCTCCAGTACTACTGTGAAAAACCTCGGTGTTATATTTGATGAGGATATGTCCTTTAAATGTCACAATTAGCAAGTAACCAGGACTGCCTTCTTTCATCTACGTAATATCATCAAAATTAGGAACATCCTGTCTCAGAATGACGCTGAGAAACTAGTTCATGCATTTGTGTCTTCCAGACTGGATTATTGTAATTCATTACTGTCTGGCTGCCCAAATAACTCTTTAAAAAGCCTCCAACTGATTCAAAATGCTGCAGCAAGAGCATTGACAGGAATTAGCAAGAGAGATCATATTACTCCAGTTTTAGCTTCTCTTCACTGGCTCCCCTTAAAGTCTAGAATAGAATTTAAAATCCTCCTCCTTACATACAAAGCCCTCAAAGGCCTAGCTCCATCATATCTTAAAGACCTCATTGTACCATATCATCCCAACAGATCACTTCAGTCTGAAAGTGCAGGCCTACTTGTGGTTCCTAGAATTTCAAAGAGTAGAATGGGAGGTAGAGCTTTCAGCTATCAGGCTCCTCTCCTGTGGAACCAGCTCCCAGTTTGGGTTCGTGAAGCAGACACTCTCTCTATTTTTAAGGTCAGGCTTAAGACTTTCCTTTTTGATCAAGCTTATAGTTAGGGCTGGACTAAACCATCCCTTAGTTATGCTGCTATAGGCCTAGGCTGCTGGGGGACAATGCACCAAACACATGTTCTCCTTCGTTCTTCTCTCTCCACTCTCGTGTCCTACACTTTCTTTTTCTCTGGCACAGAGCTCCTGCCCTCTAAATTCCTATCTGCTACTAGTCATGCAATTCTGTGCTATTACTATGTAGAATGTTTACTGCTGCTCTCCCTTCTTCCGAGTATCTCTGGCCTGGAGTTGAGTGTTTCCTGTGGAGCGCCATACTACATCTGTTGTCGTGGTCTCATCAAGCTGCCCAGTCTCCATGGAATCCTGCTGTTATCCACTCCTACCTGAATGAACAATTCTCCAACCTGCCTATGATTCCTCTTACATTTTCAAACTGTCATGTAACATCATTAGTTTGAATCATAGCATCCAACTTGTATGCTTTAGTCAGATATGTGTATTTATGACAGATGTATGTTTATCTTGCTGTTCTCTTTCTCTGTCTGTACCCGGCTGGCCTTAGGCAGATGGGTCCCTCCATATGAGCTGGGTTCTGCTCAAGGTTTCTTCCTGTTAAAAGGGAGTTTTTCCTTGCCACCGTCGCCGTCAGGCTTGCTCTGGGGGTTTCAGGCCGGGTCTTGTAAAGCGCCTTGAGACGATTTGTATTGTTATTGACGCTATATAAATAAAACTGAATTGAATTGAATAGCAGCTGTAAGTTTAGTTTGCTTTATGAGTTTTCCAGGTTTTGCTGGCTAGAATAGAAGTTTATGTCAAAGTAATCTCATTGTTTGACATAAAAAGGAAATTCAGTAAGCACATAGAAACCCAAACTCAAATGGATTTTTTTTAGGAAAATATTGTAGAAAAGGCGGGACAGTGGGTAGCATTGGTGCCTCACTGCAAGAAGGTCGCTGATTCGAATCCCCCGTGTCTGCGTGGGTTTTTTCCGGTTTCCTCCCATCATCAAAAATGGTCAGGTTGGCCCACAGTGGTGGCGTGTGCGAGTGCAACAGCTCAGGACCAACCCTCCTTTTGTGACCATGCAATCTCATTAAATGATATTTGTATAATATAATGACAAACAAAGGCTCTTTATCTTTATATGGTATGTGTTACCACTTTCTTCCACTATGCTAAGGTGAAGCCAAAATATACTGTAAATGGGTGGTACCATCTTGCTCTCATGATGTCATTAGACTGTGTGCAGAAGTGAGGGGAGGGAAGAGATGTGTTACTGAAAACACCATCGCATTCAAAAAACCCATTTGCTGTAGAAGCTGGCACAAGGGAGACCTACACAATATTAGGAAGATGGTCTTAATATTAGACCTAATCAGTGTAGGAATTGGAGCTTTGTCCATTTTTATACCTGTGTAGATTTGGACAATACATGCAAAAGGTAGTCCATTATATATACTGAAATTCATAACCATGTATACTGTAGATGTTGCAAAGTGTAATAGCAGCAGATGAGCATAAGAAACTGTGAAAACTTTGTTGGCTGTTTCTCCTTATCCAGTTGCTGCATTAAGTCAGATTCAGATTCAGATCCAGAAAATTTTATTTGTCCCCGGGGGCAATTTAAGGCACAAGTGAGCAGCTTAATGTGCGAGTACAGACATTTTAAAGTGCAAAAAAATCAAAATAGAACAAGATGCAAAATACATACAGTATATACAAGTTACCATGCCATAAATGTTAGGACTTACCAAAATGTCCATGGAGAACGTAAACAGACTGTATAAGTAAAGTGACTAAAGGAGTTGAGGAGAAGGATGGCTTTGGGGATGAAGGGGGTCTTTCTCCTCTGAATTCTGCAGGTGGGGCAGCTTAGCTGTTGTTCAGAGGGGAGCCACTGGAATGCTGAGTGGAGGACGTGTGGGGGGTCTTTGGTGATAGTCGTCATGGTTATGTTGTTTGGGAATATGGTCTGCACATCAGATGATTGGATTGTGCCAAAACCCATGAGCTGACATTGACACTTTTATGACCTGCTGCAAAGAGTTATGCAACACAATCATTTTCTCTCTAGGGAAAAGGAATGCATTTTTTTTTGCATTCCTGTGTAGCAATTTGGAAGATTTTAATTATGTTCAATCACCGCACGTGATTACCCCACTATAGTTCGACTCTGTCACCTCCACCTTCCAGCTCATTGATCTATTACTGAGGACTAAGAAATATTACCATTACACACTCTCACCTCATTTGCAGCACTGTATTTTTTTAAATCAGTTGGAAAGCTGCACTGTAACCCCGTTAGAGAGCAATTAACAGCACTTTGAAGGAGGATATTTGTCTATGGGTTGGTGTGGGAGTAGTCCTGACTCCTGTTCCCTGCTGTGTCTATATGGGATAACGAGTGGGACCATGCCTAAGTCTTCTGACTGACAAAAGACTCACCCAGCACCATTAGTTTCTCTTTTGTGTGTGCCCTCTGCTGTGTTCCCCAGACATGCTCAGGTTATGTCAGTAGGTCATTCAAAGACACTTAGTGAGGCCAAACAAGGGCTGTAAGACTTTGGGCAGTTGACACATTGAGTTGTACAAGAAAGAGGGTTATTAACATATAACATGAGCACACTGTAAAAACTCAGAATGTGGGATATTATCCTACTAAATAAGTCAGATGCCAAGGGCCCTCTCACAGTTGTCTCCATTTGCCACACATTGTGCTCATGTGATTATCTATTGAGCAGGAGTGCAGATGTACTTTAGAGCTTAGTAACCACCACTTGGGGCTTTTCGCTTCTCAGCCCGTCTTTTCACAATGTACTCCTAGTGCAATATTTCTGGAACAGGTTGTTGGAAAAGTATCCAGCTCAGGTTTTTTTTAGGCAGTGCAATGTTGTTACTTAAATGATTGACAAAGCAGAACAAAACTCCCCACAGCTGCACCATGTGGACCTTACATGCAGTCGAAACAATGAAATTTGACAGCTTTTCTGTAAAACTTCCCATTGCAATGTAGAAAGATGATGCCAGTTAATGGATGTATGGACGGATGGGACTGACAATGGCAGACTGCCATATATCCATGCACTGCTTTTTCAACAAAAGCCTCACCATGGCTTCCCTTTTGTCCTACCTCTGTTTATTTTGCCACCTACTAGTGTGGGGGGAATAGGGTCAGTTCAACGAGAGCACGGTCCTGTCACACATGCAGATGCACTGTTAGAAGGATAGATGATACATGTCAACACAGGAAAAGGTCAGAGGCCACTGGATCTGTACAACTATTTTGTGTATATGTCTCATTACCGAGGGCAATTAAGGTCACTCAACTAAAACAGCAAACCAAAACACTGTGTCTAGGTGCCAAAATCACACAGGCTGTGAAACATTTTTCAAGAATTGGAACTAATATTACTAATGTCAATAAGAAGAGCTGCAATTTTGTCTACTTTGAGTAAATTATTATTTACATTATAGCCCTAACCCAGAGTGATCTTCCCAACAGACTAACAGACTCCCCTCTGGCAGACGGCTACGATCCATTGAGTGTAGGACCACTCACATGGCGAACAGTTTTTTTCCCAGTAAAGCGATCGTGTTTTCACATCTCAGGAGTCTTAACACCGACATCGCTTTCCTTCGGGAGACTCAGTAGACTATTTTATTTTATTTTATGCGTAACAACACCAAAGCATATTCCTTGTATGTACAAACATGGTTGGCAATAAAGTCATTTCTGATTCCGATTCTGATCTCCTTTGGAATTCCATTTCTTTACAAAACAGTGGTAGTTCCATGTGTTTTTGTCCTAAGATAATTAAACCTCTCCTCCCCTCAGCAGTCGCAAGCTCTGAAATATTTATCATGGATAAAAACATTAGCTCCTGTTAGTCTTTAGATTTTGTGAGTAACCCCAATTTTAGTCATTGTCTATCCAATGTCTTTGTGTTTTCCAGTCTGGTTTGATCCGTGTGTCTCAGGCTGAGTATTTAATAGCTCCACTCCCCCAACATCTGGCTGAAGAACACAACTACACTGCTCCTGATGGTCATCACCCGCATGTAGTCTATAAACGCTCAGCAGAGAACATTGTCCACAGAAGATCCACCAACCCATCTGGCACCAGTTCTTCCAGACCTGACAGTACTTACATTCACCATCACCATCATCATCATAATTTCCATCACTGGAAGCAGCAGAGACAACACTTCTGTGGACGTCGCAAGCAATGTATGTAAGGGAACCATATATTTCTAATATCCAGCTGATTCTTATATGTCCTCATACCTTACAGTCACACAGTTTGTCACATGATGACAGTATGTGACATAAATCACTCATTAAGTAGGACTGATCAGATGTGTAGCACTTTCCAACCATGCAGATTCATATTATATACTGTATGGAATGAAGTTTGTGAAATGTGACCAAGTTAATTTTGGTGAAATGGAAGTAGGTCATAGACTGAACATTTTCTTTGTTTTTTTGAGTTTAAAAAAGTGGTATTTTTTTGGACTGCTGTTTATTTATTATGATGTATCTTCTCTGTATTAAATATTATTCACTGCATGATGTATTATTATCAGTCGTGACCATTGTAAATGAGCAACAGCAACCTGAGGTTATTCAACACTGTGGCTAATTTGATATTTTTTGTAGTGGTGAGAGGAAGCTGCATACACAATGCTTTCAGCACCAGAGCCTGTCCCTTTATCCCCTGGCACAACCCAGGGGATAAAGGGACAGGCTCTGGTTGATGTGACCCTCACTGTCAAACTCTCTCTCGGCAAAGAGACAATTCTCGTCTCTCCTCCCTTTCTTTATTGCCTTTCCCTTTTATTCCTCTTAGATACTCCAAGGCCTCTCGCAGAGGACAGTTTCATCAGGCCTGATGAGTATGCTGTACCTGAGGTTGAAGGGCCAGGGAGGGCAAAAA
The DNA here is from genome assembly GCA_005024645.1 of Planiliza haematocheilus. Classification (NCBI taxonomy): domain Eukaryota; kingdom Metazoa; phylum Chordata; class Actinopteri; order Mugiliformes; family Mugilidae; genus Planiliza; species Planiliza haematocheilus. Next base: position 186,858 of record SRSE01000463.1, on the reverse strand, counting down.
GATCACCCATCATCACCAACCGGGTGGGGGGTCTGAATGTGGAGACCCTTGTGGTGGCAGACAAGAAAATGGTGGAGAAACACAGCAGGGAGAATGTCACCACCTATGTCCTCACCGTCATGAATATGGTGAGGCTGAGAACAACGAGAAAAAGAGGAAAAGAGGAAAGGAGGAGGTGCAACAAAACTATGAAGAAGTCATAATTCTAAGAATTCAAATTGCTCCATTTCTCCAAACTGTTGTTCGCTTATTTAACATGAGAGAATCTCAACACATCACTACAACCTGCCACTCAAGTGTCATATGAGCAAAGTAGTGGCTGAAGGGATGTAATGTTTGAAAGAAAATACAGCACATTAATTCTCTTGCAAATGAGTTTATGACCATTTAAATACAACCTTCTCCATTCTGTACACTCAGCACATCTCCATTTCCTAATGCACCATAGATGTTTTTATTTGACCAGTTGCCTTTTGTAGCCAAGATCAATCCCTTACATGACCCTTGCATTGTATTATTACGATCTGTTGAAAGTTGTGAAAATAAAAGTGCATAATACTGACACCATTCCAGAAATAGAGCTTCCTCTGTTGGTCTAAATGTAAGTTTACCTACATAAGAGCAGTGCCTCCAACTAAAACATGATTGAGATGTATTTTGTATTTCTCCTTAGAGAAGATGCGCATAGGACAATCTAATAACAATATATACATTTGTGACAACACCTTCTGCAAATATTTAGTATGTCCAATGTAATTTACAATGTTTTCTGTCTGTCTTTTTGCTGTTGAAAAGATGTTTGAGAAAAGGTTATATGTCACTAAGCTCCTTTCAAATCCCTTACAGGTCTCTAGTCTTTTCAAAGATGGAACGATTGGGACGGACATCAACATTGTAGTGGTTGGCTTGCTGCTGCTGGAACATGACCCGGTGAGTGGATTCGGACTAACACTGCAGAACTTCACTTAGTTATGTTGGTTTTAAAGGGACACTAATTCAATCATTCATCATTCATCTTCCTCCCTTCACTTCTAGCTGGGGTTGACTATAAATCATCACGCTGACCAGTCCCTCAACAGTTTCTGTCAGTGGCAGTCAGGTATTGTGGGAAAAGGTGGTAAACGACATGATCATGCTGTTCTTCTCACCGGGCTGGACATCTGTTCCTGGAAGAATGAACCCTGTGACACCCTAGGTAAGATAGTGCTCAACTCAGCATAACAAGCGAAACTTTGGAGTACAACGACAAGGTTCTGTGAAACCTATGAGCTGTCTGCAGTTGTAAAATCTGATGTGGCATAAAAACAATTAAGCATGTCCGATTTCTCTATGGGCATTTTCTTTTGTGGAAAAAGTATGTATGCAGCCACAGACAATAGCAAAGTCACTACGAAACAAGTGTTGTTCACGTTTAACATCTGTCTTTTTAAGTTTAAGCTACACTAGATTAAGATGTTTCTGCTTTACACATTCTTAAAATTTTGAATCCACTGGGTCCACTTTAGATATTTCAGTTTTGGTATTGCAAGTATTTTACGTTACTAACATAATACCTCCCTCCTTACCATACCATCATTTTTGCAGGTTTTGCTCCGATTAGTGGCATGTGCAGTAAGTACAGGAGTTGTACCATCAATGAGGATACAGGACTCGGCTTGGCTTTCACCATCGCTCACGAGTCAGGACACAAGTATGTTCAGTATTAGCCATGAGTAGGGGTGTAATAGTACACACAAGTCACAGTTCAGTACATACCTGGTTCTTCACAAAGGGGAAAAAGCAACAAAAACTCACACGTACAAGACTACCCTTTTATTTTGAACAGACTGAAAGAAAAACTAAAAACCACACCCTGTTATAAAAGTAAAAAGTAGAATAAAACAAATGCATTACGGAGAGTTCTTCATTTTGATCATACAGAGGAAAGGTAAAAGCACAGTTTCTTGTAGGGCAAATTGAGGTAGTCAGGTAGCAACTGCCAACTTTGGTAATTACATTATAAGAAACTAACATCAATGTTGTATTATACAGTATGTAAACACTCACATTAGCAAAACTGTCACAGAAATATTTCAAATAGTACCAAAACTTAAAATCTCTTGAGACACGAGTCTGTCTTGAGTGTGAGCAGGTCTGATGTGTTCTCTGGTTAAAATGGACCACGGCCTAAAGACGTCAAGTCCAACATACGTAAAAGGGGGGCAGACCTTCAGACGTTCTGGCGGTACTTCAGCCATATGTTGTTCTCCCAGTCTCCCACGCAGCTTCCGGCAGATTATGCATTTGTGATGAACAGAATTGATCAGTTGCTTACCACCCAAACTCCACAGTCCAGCTGCCATTCCATGAGATGGCGACTCTGATGTCTCACCTGCTCATGGGGATGTCGTACAATCATATACAGAAGGAATATACGCATTATCAAATAGTTACTTGACAGCAAAGAAATGGTCAGTGGCATAGATATAACATAAACTGCCCATTTAAATCATCAGCTGTGATAGCTAACACTGCTAGAAATACACTATAGTGTTCTGTTGCAGAGTGTAGCAACTCTGGTTAAATCACAAGCTCAGCCTTTGTCAACGAACACAGGAGCAGTGAAAACTGTAGCTAAAAGAAATAATAATAATGATGATCCGAAGAATGCTCTTTTAATGTGTACAAAATGACTTTCCTAAATTACAAACGAAATATAAGTTTTTATTACCACTATTTTTGCCGTTTAACATCTTCAGCATGAAATATACTGTATACACTTATGACGTTGCCCGAACAATGTTTTCAGGACTGTGAATAAGCCTCAGAGCATGAACAGTTTGTCAGTTTCCTTCTCAGAGAAAGAAGAAAACTACATTGGGTTTTTGCGGGTGGTATACCCTAAATGATGGAAAAAGCCAGCACTCCTCATCCTCCAAAGGTGGCGCTACTTCTGCATGACCATTGGCAATGATCTTCTCCATGAATGCCACATATTGCTTCTGCATCTCAGGTCTCCTCTTGAATTGACGTTGCAGGGATTTAAACCACTTGACCACGTGCTGTTACGTTTCCGTTATTTGGCAAACGCTGGCGTTACTCTTTAAATGACAATGCGGCAACCCAACTGCTGGTGTCATCTCCGTGGACATTTGTGTCCATGATCTTCATAAGTAGGAGGTCCTCTATTGATGGAGCAGGTTTGTTGTCATGTTCAGTTTGGTCAAACACTCTGTGTCCTAGCATCCTCTCTGGCACTTTGTTAGGCTAGCTGAAGCTTGGCTGTTTCCTTGACCTGCATGAAACTTGTACCAGGCTGAAAAATGGATTGGCGACCATTATCCAGCACATGGGTCTTGAATGTGTCAACCGTTAGTTTATGCACGTTACCCAGGCACACTTCTACCACCAACCAGCCTAGATCGAGACGTTGCGCAAAAAGAGCGCTGTTTGGTCCGTTAACTTGCTGCCTTACCTTGTGTGCTCTGAGAACGTCTCTTCGAAGTAGCAGGAGTATCTCCGCTTCTGGGTCTAAATTGGGAAAGTGTATGGCTATGTGATGGAGATGAGGCTGATGCCAAACTGCACTTGGTGTTGGAATTTCAGTTCGATTGTGTGGGATTTCAGGGCACTTGAGGAGTGGTGGAAAAGAGATGAGAGCTTTGCCATCCAACATCACTTTCAGGATTGGGCTTGTTATTAGTGAGCTCAAATTCTGACATGCTTGCAGGTGGATGCCATGTTCTGAAGCTGTATTGTGACTCAACATGGTGTAGAGATTTATAAGTGGGATGATCTGATCATTTTGTTGCAGTTTGTTACGTTGCAGTCTAAGCCTTTCTTCTGACTCAGATCTCACATTTCCCAATATGCCATTCATTTTTGCTACATCTTCCAACACTTGTGCTTCAGCAATGGCTGCATCTGCTTCACGATTTAATGTTAGCACTTCCAGCTCTGTATTCTAGCAGTTTCCAGCTGATTTTGAGCGAGCCTCTCTTGCTTTCCTTCTGCTTCAATAGCAGCCTTTTCCAATTTTAAATTAGCCTCCTGGCTAGTATACGATACTCTCACCATAGCGGTTTCCGCCTTTGCTCTGGCACAAGCAACGCTTGCAGATGATACTGATGTTGCGTTGCTCTTGGCGTTTGAGACCGACGACTTGTTGCTTGCCATCTTCAACACACTGGAACATGCCGCCTTTTCACTATAGTGTTCTGTTGCAGAGTGTAGCAACTCTGGTTAAACACCAAGCTAAACCTTCGTCAATGAAGACAGGAGTCTGAGTAGAGTTTACCTTTTACTCTCTGAATCTTTGTTTGACTGTAAAAAAAACTGTAGTTAAAAGAAATACAAAATAGAAATTTACTGTACTAATATTGCATTATGAAACAACTCAAAATATGAATTTACATCTTTGTATATACCCTTGAGCAAACAGTAATGATCATCCAAAGAATGCTCTTTTAACGTGTACAAAATGACTTTTCTAAATTACAAATGAAATATAAATTTTTAATAATTACCTACTATTTATGCCTTTTAGCATATTTATCATGAAATATATACACTTACAACATTGCCCTGACAATGTTTCCAGGTGTAAGACTGTGGATAAGCCAGTATGTCAGTTTCCCTCGCAGAGAAACCAGGAAGAGGAAGTAAACACGGAATTGATGTCACTAGCAAGTCGACCTTCAAAATAAGTCGACCTTCAAAATAAAATCTTCTCTCTTCTCATAAATGCCTTAGAGGCAACACATACACACTGGCACCAGATATAACAGCAGATATAAACAAAAATATAACAACATGCAATGCAACAATGCATCCAGTAAAATAAACAATATCAGTAATGTTTCTCTGGACGCACACTGAAACACAACTGGTGGATCAACCGATACAAAGTACCAACTGAATGTCATGCACTCGCTAAACAAAAGTCTCACTGTTGTCAGTTTCTTACGCTCTCTCACAATCAGCGGCATGCTGCTTGATGGAGTGCGGCAGCGCCCCTAGTGACTGGATCCACTTTAATCACCTGCTCGTGTCCCAAAAGTTCATGTTTCAAAAGTTCTTGCTGATGAGGTCCTTGGCCCTCAAACTCAGAACTGAGGGGCGACCTGCACGGGGCATGTCTTCAAGGGTGTCACAACTCTGGTATCTCTGCCACCACTTCTTCAACCATCATATGCTTCTGCCAAGGTCCTGAACTACCTTTCTGCAAGTTTTCCCTGCCCTGTGCAAGGCAATGGCTTGAGCACGCACTTGAGACTTTGAAAGTGCAGCTTTTCCAGATTTGTGTTTGGCCATTGTGGCAACACTTCTAAAAAGGATCTCTCAATGACATGCTTTATGGTCAGCCAAGAAATCTCAATCACAAACAGATGAAGTAATTAAACAACCTCACAACACCTGGTTGACCAGGTGCAACCCATTTTGGAGCCACACAGACAAAAATGTTGTCCGTTGGTGTGCGTGAAATTTTGGGACACGGTGTACACTCTTCAGAACAGTAGGCTAATGACATTTGCTGGAAGCTTTTAGGCTCATTACCACCACCTGGATTGAAGTGAGGACTTTTTTTTTTCTTTTTTTTTAAAGGCAGCTGACTCAGACATATTTGTTATATGACTACTATTACACCCCTAGTTCTTGTCCTTGATTTCTTTGATATTACATCTCACACTGCTACTCTGTGTAAGTCTCATTATGTGCAAATTCATTTTTTCTGCTTTAGTTTTGGGATGATCCATGATGGAGAGGGGAACCCATGCCACAAGACAGAGGGTAGTATTATGTCCCCAACTCTGGCTGGTAACAATGGGGTTTTCTCGTGGTCCACCTGCAGTCGACAGTACCTTAGCCGCTTCCTTGGGTAGGCCTAGCACACATAGGCATAGTGGCATAGTGTTAAATTTCTCAGTCAGTTGTTAGAGTTTACTAGCTGACTGACACGGCTGGTGTTCTATGTTCACCAGAACAGCCCAGGCATCCTGTCTTGTGGATGAGCCCAGGAAGATCGGTCAGTACAAGTATCCTGAACAGCTTCCTGGACAGCTGTACGACGCAGACACACAGTGTAAATGGCAGTTTGGCTCCAAGACCAAACTTTGCAGCCTTGATTTTGTCAAGGTAGGATATTTATCATATTTTGACATTACTTTCACTGATCATTCTTTTGCTTGCTTTAAAAACATCACACAAAGAGTTAGGGTTAGTTTGCACAAATCACCACTGTTTGCACATGGGTTTGTTAATTTCATATAACTACATCAGCATTTGTCATTTTGCTACAATAGCAATATAAATGGGGAATAAAATGAACTGAAATAAAATGGATCTATCCTTAAGAATGGACCTATCTTTTAAAATGTACTGTACTGTACTGTACTGCACTGTACTGTACTGTACTGTACCATTTTGGTGCAGACAGGAACATGATGTTTTCAAATAGAATTTGTGTGCTTGTGATTATGACGTAGTACTTGCCATTCAAGCAGTAACACTGGCCAAAACCTGTGAGAACATCACTACTAGGCAGCTGTTGCTGTTGAGAATACCATTACTTTTCTCATAAAAAAACAAAACAAAACAAAAAAAACAATTCTAGCCAAAAACTACTTTGTTATGTTAACTTTGTTTATTTAACTACTGTGCTTTATTGAAATTCCTTTTTTCCCCCTCCAGAACATCCTGGCCACAATGGCAGAACTAGATCTGATAATTGAGGTAACCAGAGTGTTGTTAGCAATAGGGCACCCAATGTACAGTGGCTGAATAGTTCAGTATTGTACTAAGAAGCTGGACAACCCCCAGAAGATCATATAAGCGTTTGTGTGTGTACAGCACTTTACAACACTAATTGGTGATCTATGCTTTTGCGTCAATTTGACAACATAGTAACAGTGACACCAAGATCCCCAGAAATGTAACTATGAGTCACAGTAATGCAGATCGCAACAGCTGTGATTGGTCCACTTGGTAGTAGTGTATTTCTACTTTAGTATTTCTGGCTGCTTCAAATTGGCACCAAAGAAAGATTAACTGAAGAGGTATGAAAATATAAGGCTTTGTTCAGTGAAATTTCAGCACAATTTTCCCTCACCATTGTTAAATGTGAACACCGTAAACCCGAACAAGTTCAGAATAGTTTGGAATACTTATATTTTTTAAATCATTTACACTCAAATAGTATTTTTTTTTTTCTTTTTAATTTGTGAGTGTACTGTACTTAAAACATTTGTTTGTTTGTTGACTTGTTCTGATGCTATGGTACTTAAATGATCAACATCTTTAAACTCAAAAAATATTCTGGTTTGTAACCAAAAAGATAATTTTGCACAGCTCTTAGACTACTAAATTCAGAATATTCAAACTTCTTCACACAACAAATGTAGAATATTTCAGTGTTTTTATTCAGATGTCTTTTTCTCCAAACCACTGGAGATGCCCAAAACATAGAGATACAGTTATGACAGTCAGTTAAGATATGCCACATGATGTCCCCAGAAATCTGTGCATAAATCTTTGCAAGCATTTATCCACTTCCACTCCATTATTCAAACAAAAGTCATCTTCAGCATCTGTCTTTCAAGATCAATGCTTACCATACTCTGCCACTCACTTCTCTCAGTGCTCTTCACAGGTCTCAGGTGTTTGATCCTGTGGGATGACATAAAATAGTACTCTGAAACCACTCCAATACCGTCCAAATTTCTGCGAACCCTTTCTGATCTTTGTTACCACAGTATCTTACAGCCTTTTTACAAATAGTAAAATGCGGTATCGTTTCATTTTCGGCCCGAAAACATAACCAAATAGCCCTACTCATTACTGCATGTAATGTGTTGCTGCTGGCCGGGCCTGCCTGGTAGTGGTGGGCGGTGTTCGGTCACCTGGCACCGCGGAGGTACGCGATGGTACAACTAAACACACGAGGGGGGAGGAGGAGCAAAATGAGCCTAATCTATGACAGCAGCGGCATTTAGACAGAGTCAGGTCGCCTCTTTAATGAAATGTGAGAAAATGAAACTTAAATATCGATCTCATTACATTGGTATCGATCAATCTCTATACCAACGTCTATGTATATACACTATATTACCAAAAGTATTCGCTCACCTGCCTTTACTCATTCTATGAACTGAAGTGCCATCCCATTCCTAACTCATAGAATTCAATATGATGTCGGTCCACCTTTTGCAGCTATTACAGCTTCAACTTTATAGGAATTTTTGACCATTCTTCCAAAAGCGCATTGGTGAGGTCACACACTGATGTTGGTCGAGAAGGCCTGGCTCTCAGTCTCCGCTCTAATTCATCCCAAAGGTGTTCTATCGGGTTCAGGTCAGGACTCTGTGCAGGCCAGTCAAGTTCATCCACACCAGACTCTGTCATCCACGTCTTTATGGACCTTGCTTTGTGCACTGGTGCACAGTCATGTTGGAAGAGGAAGGGGCCCGCTCCGAACTGTTCCCACAAGGTTGGGAGCATGGAATTGTCCAAAATGTTTTGGTATCCTGAAGCATTCAATGTTCCTTTCACTGGAACTAAGGGGCCAAGCCCAGCTCCTGAAAAACAACCCCATACCATAATTCCTCCTCCACCAAATTTCCCAGTTGGCACAATGCAATCTGAAATGTACCGTTCTCCTGGCAACCTCCAAACCCAGACTCGTCCATCAGATTGCCAGATGGAAAAGCGTGATCATCACTCCAGAGAACGCGTCTCCACTGCTCTAGAGGCCAGTGGTGGCGTGCTTTACACCATTGCATCCGACGCCTTGCATTGCACTTGGTGATGTGTGGCTTGGCTGCAGCTGCTCGGCCATGGAAACCCATTCCATGAAGCTCTCTGCGTACTGTACTTGGGCTAATCTGAAGGTCACATGAAGTTTGTAGCTCTGTAGCAATTGACTGTGCAGAAAGTCGGCGACCTCTTTGCACTATGCGCTTCAGCATCCGCTGACCCCTCTCCGTCACTTTACGTGGCCTACCACTTCGTGGCTGAGTTGCTGTTGTTCCCAAACGCTTCCATTTTGTTATAATAGAGCTGACAGTTGACTGTGGAATATTTAGGAGCGAGGAAATTTCACGACTGGATTTGTTGCACAAGTGGCATCCTATGACAGTTCCACGCTGGAATTCACTGAGCTCCTGAGAGCGGCCCATTCTTTCACAAATGTCTTGTTTCACAGTCTGCATGCCTGAGTGCTTGAATTTATACACCTGGGGCCAGGCCAAGTGATTAGAACACCTGATTCTGATCATTTGAATGGGTGAGCGAATACTTTTGGTAATATAGTGTATGTCTATGATTCAGACAATTTAAGTAGCACGAAATTATAACTACATTCCTCATTTGGAACACTTAGTAACTTAACCCTTTAACAACCCTAAGGGCACTTATTTTGCCCTTGGGTAAATAAAATTCTAATTTGTGAAAAAATAAACAACAAAAAATGTCTGGGACATCGGTTACACTTTATTTCTCTCAGTATGCAACAAAACACCAATGTTTTTTTATCTCAACCAAGGAAATTATTGCTTTGAACTAGGAAAATTAGAAATGCAACATTTCTAAATTTCCCATCTTGACAGTATCTGTGTTAAAGTGCAACAGCACAAAAGTCTGACATTCAGTCCACTTCTGATTATATGTAACAGTGCAAAACATTATTTTTTTGCTTTCAAAAAGGAAAAGAAAATACTGCAAAGCAATAGAAATATTTACTAATATTACTATCTCAACACACCTTGTTTGTGTTGGTGCAACAGCAGTTATGTTTTTTGGGACAAAAAAGTCACATTTCTGATGGATTGATTGAACATTAGTTTCCTATCGCTAGTTTCCTGGATTGATTGAACTATTATTGCTGATTTCGTAAAATCAGTATGGAAGAAGAAATGCTCCATCTCTTTAGGGATCCCCAGACTCATGATCACAGTACAAATTGACTCGTCTCATTGAGATATAGTGACAAAAAAAGTCCTCAGTCGGCAGTTAAAAGGTTAAAGTTGGGTTGACTTGATAGCACACACACACACGCACACACACACACACACACACACACACACACACACACACACACACACACACACACAAAAGCTGTTTCTCCAGCTCTTCCCCTTCTTCCTTTCTGGTGCCTCTCTTGCGGCCAGTTGCAATTGGGCGGGTTGCCAGATTCTGCCGCCTGTCTCTCGACCCCGGCTCTCCTTCTGTGCTCACTCTCTCACTCTGTCTCTGTATTGTTGGGTGAGATGACACATACAATTATAGTCTGTTTCATTAAAGAAGCACAGTGATTCGATTTGACACAGAGGCTTTGTGGGGAAGCCTGTCGGAGGCAGTCGGGGCTTATCAACCAGCATGATGGTGGTCCTGGAAAGAGACTGCTGTTGTAGGGTCAAGGGGAAGGAAAGAGGGGAGGAACACAATGGCAAATAGTGCCAAATGATGATCCCAGAAAACACCATTCTGGACGTATTTTTCATTCTGTGTTTTGTTTGACAGGACATCTGCAAGTCATTGTGGTGTCACCGCACAGGGCACCGGTGTGAGACCAAGTTCATGCCTGCTGCAGAAGGAACCAACTGTGGTCCAGACATGGTGAGCAAAGGTCATTTGGTTGTGTTAAAGATCTTCTTCTGCCTGGCAAACTTACTCACTGATCCACTATTTAGACACTGTGTCGATTTTTAAAGAATGATGAGTGGACATATATTGAACAAGCATTTAAGTATTCTAAGTATTATTACTATTCAGAGCCAAAGTTAATCCCCTCACATTAAAAAGAAAGACGAGACAGTTCAAAGTAGACAGTGGACACTTACTTGAAAAAAGGGGAGTTACTAATATCAATAAATACTAAATAAAGAATCAATCTGCACTGTTCATGCATGTATGTACACTTACACAAGCAGTTATAGAAATATAGATTTTCCATCTGGACTACACCTTCTTTTCAGACATGGAAAATGATATTAAGAAAGAGAGCGAAATAGTGAGAGTGAGTGTAGAGTTGGATTGATGATCCCCAACGACATTACTGACTCTGAGTTGGATCGAATGTGGTGCACTGTGGTTATGTATGTGTTTGTCTGTGTTTTTACTGTAGTTAGAGATACTTATAGTCCAGGTGTGGTGCTGGGCATGTGTCCAAACCAGGAAATTTAGGCAATATGCCCAGACCAGTGCTAAAGTACTGATAATAGAGCTACTTTTTGTTGTCTTCTACTCTTTTATTCGCTCCTTTCTTTATTCTAAGTGGTGCCGGAAGGGTCAGTGTGTTAAATATGGGGATCATGGTCCCAGGGCAATCCATGGCCAGTGGTCAGCCTGGTCCCAGTGGTCTGACTGCTCCAGAACCTGTGGAGGAGGGATCATGTACAGGGAGCGCTCCTGCACTAGCCCAAGGTATACACACGCATACTGTACATGCATAGTCTTCTAATCTGATTAATCTCATCCATTTTAATACTTTAGATATGATTAATGACAAAGTGAAAAAATGTGAGTTGCAGTGTAGGCCAGAAAGTAATTCTTGATAGCTAGTCCTAAAAACCTTTGTTTCTGCACACCTGACAGCCTTCTCTACCAGGTGGCTTAGGGCACACACACACATAAACTTGCGCTAATAACTTCTTTCATCCATCATGCTGACAGTCCAGACAGGTGGTCTATCTCTCCCCTTGCTCTGAGCAAGAAAAACCTCCAACCAGAATGTATTTTCCTCTCCAATACTTATATAAGTCAATGACAGTGTCAATGTATTTAGAAAACACATTTAAAAACAGATGCTGACCAAAGTGCTGTACAGAGTAGTCAAGGCAAGTAAGGCATGTAACAATAAATAAACAGGAAGTGGTAAAACAAAATAAAGGTACAATAAAGTCACAATAGCACAATCAACTAGAAAATTCCCGCGGAAATTTTTGAAGTGCCGAGTGGGCTGTTGCCATTAGCTGCTAATGTTAGCAATTAGCATGACGCGCTAGCCACTAATTTTAGCATTGGTTTAGTGTTAGCATGTCTCTTTAGACACTAAAAATTGAATACATGCTAATTGTTAGCATGCTAATTGTTAGCATGCTAATGCTAACATGCTAATTGCTAATATGCTATTCGCTAACATGCTAATGCTGCCACTAATGCAACCACCAATTTCTAGCCACTAAAAATTAGCATTAGCCGCTAATATTAGCAATTAGCATGACGCGCTAGCCACTAATTTAAGCATTAGTTTAGTGTTAGCATGTATTTTAAGCCACTAAAAATTAAGTAGATGCTAATTGCTAACATGCTAATGCTAACATGCTAATTGCTAATATGCTATTCGCTAACATGCTAATGCTGCCACTAATGCTACCACCAATTTCTAGCTACTAAAAATTTGCATTAGCCGCTAATGTTAGCAATTAGCATGACGCGCTAGCCAATGACAGACAGACACCTGTCATTGTTCAACTTGGGTGCCAAAAGCCAAAATGGCCGCCCCACGGACCAGTTACTTCAGGTAGAAGTTTCCAGAGTGGGCTGTTTCCATTAACATTGCCCCAAAATGGCCGCCCTACAGACCAGTTGCTTATGTTTTCCTGCCTCTTTCTGTGGAGCCCCTGGTTGCCACGGTTACCAGTTTGAATTTCAGTTACGAAGACAGGGAGAGAGAGAAAAAATGCTGAAACTACGGCCTCGAACAGGAAGGCCTTGTGGCCAAACCGTGTGTCCAATCGTTGAACTGACTTCACTTTGGGCATCTTGAGGCTTTCCTGAACGTCTAGATATGCAGTTTGTGGGTAAAATTAAGAAATGTGAGCTATTTAAAGCGATTTAAAACAAAGGATTGTTTCTGCTTTCCTCCAAAAATTTAACATTGCAGTCTATGGAGCGAGGAAGGGGTTTGCTGGCGCATTTTTGCGTCTCACGCCAAAACTATAAGACTTACAGCTTTTTCCTACGTTTCTATGTATAAATTATGTCTGTGGTGTGAAATTTGTGGCCACCGGAGCAGTTTCTATTTTATTTTTTGCCTAATGTTCTTCTCTACTCTACACTCTAGCTGATGATGTCATCCACTCTAGCGCGAACATTCCGCGCAATACACACCCATTATAAACCCTGAAATTTGAGTAAAAACCTTCACAACTTTGAGGCTTAATGGTTTAAAAACGGTAAAAGGTGTCGATAAGTGAAGGGAATCTCTGAAGAGAAGACAAGAGTGTCTACGTTTTAAAGTTTAAATGAAGTGTCTGGGTGAAAGTATGCCAGAGCAGTTGATTGTAGAAAATGCCTGTTGATTTTTCGGGGTCTCCCATTCATTTGAATGGGAAATCTTTCGCCTTTTTTCGTGAATAAATTCGCGAAAAACTCACCGATCGCTTATCCAAGTAATAGCATAGGATTCGGGATCAAAACACACGTTTCGTGTCATAGGCACTCGGCACTAATTAAATGCCAAAGAATAAAAATGAGTTTACAACCAGTCTAATGTGCAGAGGCTAACTGTTCCAGAGTTTGGGGGGCTGTATGATGTACATGGGTGTGGTAGTGGGGGGAAAAGGAGACCTGACTACCCAGGGCCCGAGTAGGGAGAGGGCCCATGATTTTTTGTTTGTTTGTTTGTTTGCGCACTCTGTGCACTGGCATGGATAGGGGCCAACTGACATTAAGAATGTACAGGACCTAGAATTTGGTGCTACGGCCCTGATCATGTATGTATATACAGCAGGACAACTAGTTGTCAAAGTCGCTTGGACTCCTAAATGATGACAGTGAAATCAGATTGGTGGATCTTAAAGCAAATACATAGTACTGAGGGACGTTGGTGACATATGGGGTGACACCATCAAAAGCATCTATATCCATGCCCTGGTGTCTCTGTATTATCGGTCGACCGATAGTGGATTTTTGAATGGCGATATTATACCGATAGTTTGGAGCAGGAGAAAACCGATAACCAATTAATCGGCTGATAACACCCCCCCCCCCCCCAAAAAGTAAAAAATTCAACACTGTTGGAAGTGAACAATCTGACTTTATTACCAACTGATTAAATAAATATCCAAATATATTATATATAAAATGTATTAATAGATTTTTTTTAATAGCTGTGATTGAACCGTGATTTTCTCATCCTCCCATAGTCAGGCTGCAACCACTAACCAACTATAGGGATGGTATGCTAGGATTTTTTTCTTTATCTTATCCATACTCTTAACAGTCCTGTTCTTTATTAAAACTAAAGAATTTACAAGAAATTCCCAAATTTTCAGATTCATGGCAAACTAAGATGAAGAGACTACACACAGACAGCTTTCATTTTAGCCTGTTAACAAGCTAACTGTTGTTAGCTTAACAAGCTCATGTAGGCTAAATCATGCCGGTGGAGATGTGGCTGTTTATGCTGAAATATGATGCACGTTTATGCTTGTTGAACTAGTGGTACTTATTGCCTCTGCGAAGGAGGTTATGTTTGTTGACTTTCAACTTGTGAAGGTTTTATTTCACTTACAATGACACGTGTTGTCGTCCAGTCGACTTGTCTTCTCCACAGATCACTTAACTCCTCTCTGCTGCCGCTGCACACGCTGCATTTCTGGGGTGTGCATCACTTTACTGCGTATGGTCCGGAGCGACACCATACCCATGCTGCTGTTGTACCACGAAATTATAAATTAGGCTTAATGTAAGATTTTTTCACTGCCACTACCATCCTCATATTCAGACCTTATACCAACCCCTGTATCCCTGTCCCTGATTTATGACATTCAGAATGTCTGAGTCCTCAGTAATCTCTGAGATTATTTCGACCAGGCCCTTCCATTCTTAATCTGAGCAGAACAAGAAGGATTACCCTGAATCTCATTTCCTTTCTCTAATGTCTTCTTCACCACTTAAACAAACTGTCTGTGTTGTCCTCCTTAATCCCAACATTTATTTTTTGAGGCTTCTTAAGTCCCTGCATACTACGATAGAGTGCAAAAACGATGTGTGCATCAGTTTAGTCTAATGTTCAATTTATCAGCAGCAGGTCATTATTAGATTCTTCACAAACTTTATGAGGCAAGCATCTTTTTCTCAATATCTTGTATCTTCTGCTCAGTCTAGTAACAAACCTTCTGTGAGATCTGCTGATTAATGTCTTCCCTTTCAGAAGTTGCTCTAAAGTGGAAAATGGATCTTCTCCCCTACCCTCCATTCCTCCTTGCTCCTCCACTCCCCATAGACCACCTGTCAGATCAAATAGAGTCAGCCTAATCCTTACCAACAAACCTGGGAGATTAGGTTCCTGATCTTGATCTGGTTTTGTAGAGAGCACAATTTGTCAAACACTCATGATGCATTGGTGCATGATGAGGGGGAGATCGTGCTTAGAGAGACGCTTTAGTTGAGTCCCCCTGTACTTACTTGTAAAGGTGTGTTACAGGGTTTAACCCCACAACACAGCAGCAAAATGTATATATTTGCTTGTGTTTGAAATGCAGAGGAAGTCCTGAGAGGGACAGGGAGGGAGCAGGGGCCTCATGTATAAAGGCTGCATGCGTACAGAAACGCTCCGTCGTTCTCGCTCACAATTGTACGTGCCTACTCCAGTGCCATGGCTGGTGTATGCTGGCTTCTACAGATATTGATCCTTTGGTGACACTTAGAGGTGATGCCAGGAAACTATGAAAACTATTAGTCTGAACGTGAATGTGCGACCCTGAGTAGAGCCATGCCAGCCGTGTGGGATGGAATTATCCGCATGACAGTCAGGTATATTAAATTCCCACAATGCATCTGAACAGGTCAGCATTAAAGTGCAATTTACAGTGAGAACCAGTTTTCTGAATGCAATCGGGGCTATCGACTGCACACACATTCATATAAAAGCGGCACCACATGGTGAAACATTTTCATTCGATCAATATACAGATCATATGTGATGCACAAATGCAGTTAACCAACAGTGTGACATTTTTGCACATCTCCACTCCAGTGAGTAGTGTCTCTAATTCTCTTTCTGTAAAGTTCTTTTTTCCCATCTAACACATTCTTATGTTTTCATTTTGTGATCGTGCAGAGAGGGAATCTCAGGTGCAGGGTCAATTTAAATCTAATTTGCCTATTCAAAAGGGGCGTTGACAGGGAACTCGGTGCTAACTAGCTGTGGGTCCTGTTGGTTGGGAGTTTAGCCTGCAAACCGTCAGTTTGTTGGCTAAAAGAGCTGGTGCAGATTGCTCAGCAGGTAGATGCTCTTTGTTAGCAGACTACCTGGCAGTGGGGCAGCTGGGGGTCTCCACGTGGAGGTGTGGAGTGGAGGAAGAGAGTAAGAGAGAGAACACCAAACAGCGCATTTTATATGACCTGCACTGGAAAAAAAAATAATAATCAAAATCTTACCAAGTATATTTGTCTCATTTCTAGTCAAAATATCTCATTACACTTAATATAAGACACAATTTCAAAAAATTGCTTGAAATAGGCAAAAAAATTAAAAAATTGCCAATGGAACTAGTTAAAATGACTCTGTATTAAGATGTATAGTTTTAAAACAAGTCCCTGTGTCTTGCTGAAATGGTACCCTTTAGGCAATTGTGTTTTATATTAAGTGTAATGAGATAGACTAGAGATTAGAAATGAGACAAATATAGACTAGAAATGAGACAAATATACTTGGTAAGATTTGGATTTTTTGCAGTGGGATGACCTCAGAGGTCACATGCCACTGTCAGCCAGTGAACTGCTAGTTAGTTTTCACAGCTGGAGGATTGTGGGACTTGAGGTCTCCAGTGCTTCCCTTTGTTTCCAAGACATGTGGTTAACTTGGTTATGCATGGTCAGCTTCCATAGCTCACCACCAGGTTCATGTCCCAACAGCGGACTACATGCTCGTGTTCCTGCTGGAGAAGATATCGAGCCTATTAGGGTTACTATTGCAAAATATCATGCTCCTGTGCCACCATCACCACGCTGAACAAAAAACGCTGATGGACAACCACATAAGCAACATTTTACATCCACTGCTCTGGCTCTCCCTCTAGGTTTTAGGTGAATTTCTGAAACTGAAACAGTGCCATCTATAGGCCTGGAATATGAAATAGCATTTTGAGTCGTGTTGAGATGGATCCATGTGTACGGGAGGGAAAACGGAGGGGGAAAAGATCGTTTTGGCCCCGTCCACACGAAACCGCATTTTTGCGAAAACGCAGATGTTTTTAATCGTTTTGGCCTATCGTCCAGACGAATCCCGTAAACGCATAGCCCTAAAACGCACTTTTTTGAAACCGGGTCCCAGGGTGGATAAATTCGAAAACGCACTTCTTGTGGATCCGTCTGGACGGGGGAAACCGGAGATTTTGGAAAATGATGATGTCATCGCCACCATCGCCACACCCCTCGCAGCCTTCCACCTCTTATATCCCGCGAAACGTCTCATAACAACATCAACAACAATGCCGGACTACATGCTTCTGTTACTACTGGTGAAGATATTGAGCCTATTATGATTACTAGTGCAAAATCTAATTTTTCCTTGAGTTTGGTTTCTTCTAAAGACGATTTGTAAACAGCGCTCAAGCTTCATGCGCATGCGCCACCTCTTCCTCTCAGTTTTTGGTGAATTTCTGAAACTGAAACAGCCTGGGATATGAAGTAGCATTTTGAGTCGTGTCAAGATGGATCCGTCTGGACGCGGATATTTTTGAAACCGTGCCAGCGAAAACGGATAGGAAAAAGATCGTTTTCGTACGTGTGGACGAGGCCTAAGACTGCATGTGGGGGAACCCAACCTGACCCTATCACAGTAGAAACCAGATGTTTACATACACTGTGTTAAAATACACATAAACCTTGTTTCCTCACTGTCTGAAGTTAAATCAGACTAAACCTCTCCTATTTTAGGTCAGTTGGGATTACTAAAATTACTTCTATTTGCAAAATGCCACAATAATGAGAGAGAGAATTTCTTAGAGAATTTTTATTACTTTCTTCAAAGTCAGAAGTTTACATACACAAAGATTACTATGTCTGTAAACAATGAAGGAAAGCCCTGATGATGTTGCGGCTTAAAAAGCTTCTGATAACAGACAACATTTGAGTTAACTGGAGGCAGACCTGTGGATGTATTTTAAGGCTACAAATCAAACGCACTGTTTCCTTGTTTGACATCATTGGAAAATCAAAAGAAACCAGCCAAGATATCAGGAAGAGAACTGTGGAGTTCCACAAGTCTGGTTCATCCTTGGTACAATTGCTTGAAGGTGCCATGTTCATCTGTTCAAACAATTATACTCAAGTATACATCATGGGAATGTCCAACCATCATACCGCTAAAGAGGTGGGTTCTATGTCCCAGGGATGAATGTGTTTTGGTCCGAAATGTGCTAATCAACCCCTGAACAAAAGATAAAGACCTTGTCAATATGATGGCTGAAGCTGGTAAGAGAGTATCATTGTCCACAGTGAAACAAGTCCTGTATGACATGGACTGAAAGGACACTGAGCAAGGAAGAAGCCAATACTCCAAAAGCAACATAGAAAAGCCAGATTACAGTTTGCACGCATTTTTGGAGACCTGTCCTGTGATCTGATGAAACTAAAGTGGAACTGCTTGGCCATAATGACCATCGTTACATTTGGAGAAAAAAGGGGGAAGCCTTTAAGCCTGAGAACACCATCCCAGCTGTGAAGTATGGGGGCGGTAGCATCATGTTGTGGGGCTGGTTTACCACAGGAGGAACTGGTGCACCTCATAAAATTGACGGCATCATCAGGATAGAACATTGTGTGGAAATATTGTAGCAACATTCCAAAACATCAGCCAGGAAGTTAAAGCTTGGACAATGACCCTAAGCATACCACCGATAAAATCAGCGTTGTGGGGTGGCCATCACAAAGCCCTGATCTCAATCCAATAGAAAATTTGGATGCAGATCTGAAAAGGCATGTGGGTATACAACACTGACGCAGATTCACAAGTTCTGTCAAGAGGAATGGACCAGAATTCTAGCAGACTATTGTGAGAAGCTTGTGGAAGAATACCCAAAAAGTTTGACCCAAGTTTAAAGGCAATGCTATCAAATACTAAGGAAATGTATGTACACTCATGACTTTGAAGAAAGCAATAAAAAAAATTATCTAAGAAATTCTCTCTCTCATTATTGTGGGTTTTAGGAAATAGAAATAATTTTGGTAATTCTAACTGACCTAAAACAGGAGAGGTTTAGTCTAATAATAAGTTCAGACAGTGAGGAAAAAAGGTTTATCTGTATTTTAACACAGTGTATGTAAACATCTGGTTTCTGTATATGACTGTATAAAATGTACTGTAATATCAAATAATTAACATCTTATATGTCGTCTGTTTGTTTTTTGCCAAATTATGTGCTGGATTATTCCTTGACAGACACTATGCCATCCAAGATTCACGTAACCAGGCACATAGCCAGGACACCATGTAGAAACCGTGCCTTACTTTGGGCAAAATTGGAAAAAAGCTGCAGCTCTTACACTATATCTCTTGGCTATGGTGTCATATTTAATAGACACTGTAATCACCTGTTGACCCAAGATGGCACCAGTGTGGGTGGCCAGTTGTCTTTCGGGTCTGCTCAGATTAGTATTTGCTGTTGCTTGTTCTGTGTCTGCTGTCAAGATGTGTGTCTGCTCTACTGGTTCAGCGCAAATTGTAAAACGTTTCTTCCTGTATGGCTGAAGGACGTCAGACAGTAGCCAACGTCAAACAGTAGCCCGTTTGTAGCACACCTAAACTTTGTCCCAGCACCCCTACAAATAAGAGTTAAAAAATTGATTGTTTTATTTTAAAAGGGGTTGTCTATGATAAGATGACCAAAAAAAAGCACAATCAAAGAAGCATGTGGTTTGAAAATAAAACTTTAACGAGGAAATGCAGTACCCCCCAGTGGTATGATCCACCTCTCTTGTTTACCCCTCCCTCCCATTGACATGTATACATAGACACCTCATTGAGCACTGCCGCCTACAACACAAGTTTCATGTACCTTGATGAAAAAAACTGCATTTGATGTTGTTTTGGACCATAATCATATAGTAATTATTAACCTGAACCCTTAAGTAGCCTACAGTAAAGTAATTACAGCAGTATAGCGATTTTACAGCATGTAGTGATTTTAATACAATTAAACAGGTCATTGATACAATCAAATTTGGCTGAGCAATTTGCCAGGCTGTTAGAACTGAATGACACTGACTGGGCAATTATTTTTCTCAACGGGCCACATGAGAAACAGTAAATATCTTGGAGGGCCGTGCCAATAGGCTGAACTAAATTCTGTGCCTGTAGCACTGGTATGTTTTATTTTGTGCTAGTGTTTAAAGTTTGAAATGCCTTACAATGAACACATTTTCTTATAAAGTGCAGTTGATAAACTCTTAAATGAAATCTGTATCAATGAACTTCTAAAATATAAACAAGTTTATTTATTTATTAACTGTTACTCTATGTAACTGTAACTGATTTGTTTTTTTAAATGACCATACATAATATTTATAATGGCTCATACTACTGTATATTAAATAAATGATCATTCATAAACCACACATGTCAAACTCAAGGCCCATAACTGTATCAGGTAAGATAATATTTTCTATCTATCAGAACTGACCCGCAGGTGTTTTGCGTGCATCAAGCAGGTATGTCAACTCGCTCCTCTTCCCAACTTAATTGACAAACTTGTCAGAGTCTCATTGTTGCCTTGGCAACCGCTTAGCAAATCGGTACAGCAGCGCGGTGCTCTGAAGTTCATATGGTTGATTAATAAAAGCTCAAGATACAAGTATTAGAGCAATAAATACTAAAATATGTTAACGGAGATTCTGACACAAAGTCGTAGTAACTCTGTACAAGTTAGCAGCGTTACTACGTCTTTGTAACCAGTAAGCAGACCAATTACCAGACAACGGGCGGTAGCACACACGGCAAACAGAAAACTTAAAACACCACTGCAGCTACACACCAGTCTGTTAGCATACATGCTAAAATACAGATACACTGAAAGGGACCTAATAACAGCAACTTCTTTTTATCAAAATCATTCATTTGATTCAACATTCTAAACCACACATGTCAAACTGAAGGACCATAACTGCATCAGGCAATTTCTAAGCTCTCATTTTTGTCAGTGGTAGTAGAAATGGTAGTGTATGGCCAATTTCAGGCATACCTTGACTTGGATGGATTTTCTGAGAAGTTCCAGTCATTCACCGTCCTTTTAAGAGTTTTTAATGATCTGCTTTTAACTGTTGATTCTGGTCACTCTGCTGTCCGGGTTCCCTTGGACCCCACTGCTGCCTTCAGCACAGTAGATGACAACATTCTTATGTCACGTCTCGACATGTGTATAGACATTAAAGGCACAGTCTTATTTATCAGATAGGAGTTTCCCTGTCCAGCTAGGCCAGTATTTCCTCAACAGCATCCCCTCTTAGCTGTGGCGTTCCTCAAGGGTCAATCTGGGGACCAATCCCCTTTGGGGTCGATTTTTAAAAGATATAGCATCTCTTTTCTTTGTTTTGCAGGTGATTTACAAATTTATCTGCCAATACAGACAAACAGCAATGCCTCTATACAGGCTTTGCTGAAATACACAGCATGCACACTCATAGATGGAGGTAAACTTCCTCAAACTAAATAAACACTGAAACTGAAATTATATTACTTGGACACCCAGTTCTCTTAGATAGTTTTGACAGTGCCATCCACCCTCTAGCATACTACTGTCACCCTCGGTGTGACAATCTCAGTGTGATTGTTGACTCCACCTTTAAATTTGATAAGCATATTAGTTCAGACGATTAAGACGTTTTTTTTTTTTGTTTTTTTGTTTTTTAAATTAAGACTCCTAAGTAAAATCCTCCCTGCTCATGATTTTGAGAGGATAGTTCACACTTTTATTTCAACAACAATAAATCATGGAACAATCATCAATATGCCACCTGTAGGCTGTACAGAATGCAGCAGCATCTACTGCAAAACGTCAAGATCACATTACACCGGTACTGGCATCCCTACACTGGCTTCCAGGGTTCCATCCATTTTAGGATTAATTAAAAGTTTACTACTACTTTTTCAGGAGTGCTGCTGAGACGAATTACATCTATCTCCTTTGTCCATCCTTTCATTATTTACTGTCTTGTCTTGTCTTCAACCCAGACCACAAAGCAATGGTAGATTTTGCTCGGGCTCCAGTCGTCTCAACCAGCTATGTAACACTCGACCATGCCTTCTCAATGCCATGGACTACCGTGCCCAACAGTGTGCTGAGTACAACAGCAAGCCCTTCAGGGGCTGGTACTATAAATGGAAGCCTTACACCAAAGTAGACGGTAAGAGAGGCAATAGATTCAAAACCCAGCAAGTACAAGTTCTGTTGAGTCCTGTGGTTTATTTATGCATAACTGCCCCTCAGGTTTTTTCAGCTTTAATACACAGTACGTCTTTATTAAGAAGCCATATGGTAATTGATTATATTTTTGACACATAATAAGACGGGCCAGCTTTTTCTTGTCTGAATTTGCTGATCTTTTAAAGCACATCACTGTACTCTGTTAGTCCAAAGCTCTTTTATAAAGTCTTTCTGTAATACCAGCCTCTATTTACTGCAGCAATGATTAGGGCCAAAAGCTGGAGGATCACTGTGTGTAATGTGCATTGTAGACATGCAGCAACCTGCACCCTTGGCAGTGGGGATAGATTTAAAAAGGAAGCCTGAGGGCCAGCTTAGTGACATGGAGAGAGAGTACAGTAAAGGAGAGCTGTGTGGTTGGCTGCTGTCCCAGGCCTGTTTAAGCTGTTGATGAATGGAGGGTGGTATGAAGAAGAACACATTCTGAACTGCCTTCTGGGACCTTGGGCCAGTCCACCTTTGTCATTTATTTTAATCAAAGATGGCTGTAGAGACTTGTCTGTGATAACTGATCTAAACTACATAATAAATCTGTAGCCCCACATGAATGCTCCTCTTTTACAGTTCAGACTCAGCAGCATTACATACTTTATGTGGATCAGTCACAACATTAAAACCACTTACATAAAACGTAAATAATATTGACCATGTTGTAACAATGCCATTTTCCGCTGGGACACATTTGGACCTGGCATTCGTGTTTATGTTACTTGTACCATTCACCTAGACCATACCAGAATCCACCACTCTACAGTAACTCCTTGATGCCAGCAGCCATACCCAGCAGGATGCAATACGACACAGTCACAAACAAAAAAATGATCCAGGGACAATTAAAAAAAAAAAAAAAACATGCACAGGTATCTGCGTGATGCACTGGAACAAGCCTGATTCACAAAAGCCCCTCCTCTTAACCCATAGGACTCAAAAGCCCCCTCTAACAACATTCTGTCAGACACCACAGGACACACTCAGAGGGACCATGTCCATTCTCTGATGAGTCACAACAGTTTTGGAGGCACAAGGGGATCTACACAATATTGGGCAGGTGTTCATAATGTTATGCCTGATCGGTGTATGTGTGTCGGTGTAACAGCAGCACAGTAACCTCTGTTACTGAACAGCGATAGTAAATCAACAATACACACATTTCAGTGTTACTACTACTTTGCTATTGATATGACTCTTATTATGTATAATTTGTCTTTCTCTGTGCAGATGAAGACATTTGTAAGTTGTATTGCATTGCAGAGGACTTTGACTTCTTCTTTGCTATGTCCAGTAAGGTCAAAGACGGCACCTCCTGCTCTGACCATAAAGGAGATGTCTGTGTTGATGGAGTGTGCGAGGTACTTAGGCTAGTGATTCATTGTACAGTGAAACTTTGTTTGTGTACATTCTCATTTTTCAGCAAAAAATTCTGTGCTTTGCTTGACCATAATCCATATTCCTTGACTATTACCAGAAAGATGCAAACCTTTGATTTTTTTTTTTTTTTTTTTTTTCAGAGAAGAATCTATGCATACATTTTCCAGCCACTGAAATGGCAGTGTGTTAATGGTGTCTAAACATGTTTTTGTGTGTGTCTTAAGGTAGTGGGCTGTGACCAGATTCTGGGATCCCAGGCTTCTATTGATGCCTGTGGAATCTGTAAGGGAGACAATTCTACTTGCAGATTCTTCAAGGGCCAATACACCCTTCAACATCGGGCTAACGGTAAGCTTGTAATTGTTAATAGTGTGATGGAACATGTTATGTGACACTAAGCATTTCTGCAAGGCAAACTGAGACTTACATAGACAAACAAGGGCACAAAATCACAGAAACATGTATATAATTCAACTTCATAATGGACTGACTCAGCAGAGATAAGGTCAAGTGTAGTGTAAAACATGTAGTAGTGGGATAAAACATAAAAATACATTATTATGTTTAGCTTTGACTATCTTTCCCTCTCTTTTTTCTTCAGAATATTACTCCATGGTGACAGTTCCAGCTGGTGCTCGAAGCATTCATATACAGGAAATGGAAGTCTCCACCAGCTACCTAGCTGCCCGGTCCCTGAAGAGGAAGTACTATCTGACCAGGGACTGGACTGTGGACTGGCCAGGGAAGTTTCACTTTGGTGGAACTGTGTTCGACTACCAGCGGTCTTTCAACAAGCCTGAGAGTCTGTATGCTGCTGGACCTACTAATGAGACACTGGTGTTTGAAGTAAGCCGCTGCTGCTGGATGATGTTCATTTATAGCAATTGGCAGTGACAGGGTTATTGGCAGAACTGCTGCAAATCTTTTTTTAATGCCTGGACATGGTGGTTTAGATGAAAAAAAAAAAGTTAAGAGTGATATGGAGAACAAGGAATTTGTAGCTGCCTGAAATTATCTTCAATGAGGGATTTATTGTTTTGGGTGCTTGGTTACGTCAGGATTGGTGCTGGGCAGTAGTGGACAGTAACAAAGTAAATTTACTTGAGTACTGTACTTAAGTACAGTTTTTGAGTATCTGTACTTTACTTGAGTATTATTTTGGGGGATACTTTTACTTTCACTCCAATACATTTGAAGGACAAATATTGTACTTTTTACTCCACTACATTTCTGTGATGCTCTCGTTACTCGCTACTTTTGAGCTTACGTCAGCTGATTATTTTTTTATTTTATTTTATTCAAAAATCTGAGAAAATAAACTGTTTCTGCTGATTCGCTGGTTCGCTATGTCATGCCATACAATCCATACAATGCAGGAAGAAACTGAAGAAACACCGCCTTATCTCAAACCCATGTTTGAGATTTTTGCCACAACAAGTGATTCGTTCCAGTTTAAATGTTTGTTGTGCTTACCGCGAACAAATTATATCACGGCCTACAACTCATCTTTCAACATTAAAAAACACGTTGCGGTATGTAAAGTAGCTACTGACATTAGCTAGCTAAATGTCTGTTAAATTGCTGATGAACATTTTAAACATATTTGTATAAAGAGAGAGAGAGGCTGTCTGCAAGAGAAAGAGTGAGGCTGTGGATTGTAAAGCTACTTTCCTTTCCTGTATTTCCTGAGATACTTTTTAAAATACTTTTACTTAAGTATTATTTTAAGCAAATACTTTAGTACTTTACTTAAGTAAAATTTTGACTAAGCTACTTTTACTTGTATTGGAATAATATTTGACAGGAGTATCTGTACTTTTACTCAAGTAGTGAAGGTGTGTACTCTGTCCACCTCTGGTGCTGGGATAGGTGGGTGATGGAGTAGGCTGTAATCAGTTAGAGCTGCAAGGAGATTTCTGTCCTTTGCAACTGAATAAAAAAAAAGTAAATGAACAAAAAAAGTGCATGTCAAAGTCAAAGTCAAAAGTCACAAGTGTGACATTTCCAAAGTGCTTAGCTGGTCACTGGGTTGGTTGTCAGGAAATATTTACAGAGCTATTTCAGAAGAGGCTATGTGGGCAGTTATGCAAAGTTAATGTTGTAGCTGGCATTTGAACATCACATTGTTGTCCGTTGACTTCTTACTTGTAATAATGCAGACTGACATGCATAGGTGTAATCATTATTATTATTATTTGCAACTTTTCAATAATTTGTCATTGTTTTGCTAGGCATTGCAACAGTCAGTTTTGTTGCAAATTGAATGATTCAAAACCTATGCAGATGCTATCAGTTGAGTTGGCAGCTCTGCTTGGGTGCCATTCTTCCCAGTTTAAGTGTCAACCAATTTCTTTGCCCTTCTACATGTCAGTCCTGTTTACCCAGGCTGGCTCGCTTCCCTGAAGCACATAATTTATTTATTGTACTAAAAAGTAATATTTTATCCTCAGTCATCTCCCAAAAAATGAGGAAGAATGAGGAGGAGAGGGACACAATGGTATTTCACAGATATTCTGAGAGAATCATGTGACTTTTGTAGTCTGCTAATGGTGTTAACTAGTGTGATGACTAGATTTTTTGCACTACCCTTGTTGCAGATATGCGTCCCCAGATTAATTTAGCTGAACATAGTGTTACCATAACGAAAAGAAACACTGGCAAAAACTACACAAATAAGTCTTATCTTGTAATAAGCTGATGCTATCCTTTAAAGAAAGGACTTTACTAAGTCTCCTCATACTCCTCTCCTGTCTGTGTCCCCGTCATACATCTGTCCAGCAGAGTACTCAGTGGTAGCATGCAGCTGATCTGCAGATGACACAAGCATAATCTCTATAAGTATGTTCTGTAATTACAAGAAGGAGAAAGAGGTTGATGGAGAAAGAAGGATCGAAAGAGCTGGGAGGGGTGAGATTAAAAGATTAAGAATTCTGCAGTTTAGCTGTTTGGATGTGAGAAGTTAAGGTCAGTGTACTGAAAAAGAAAGGAGCCAAATGAAAGACATATTGTCATGTCCCCTGTCTTGTCCTGTCTTGGTTTTTCATGTCTTTCGTTTCTGTCTTGGTTTCTGTTCTGTTTCCTGTTTTATTTTGCTATGTTCTTGATTTCCTGTTGGTCTTGTTTCATGCCTTTTTGATTAGTTCATTGGTTTCACCTGGTCTCGTCTGTTGATTTGCTTCACCTGTGTCTCGTCATCCCTCTGTTCCTCATGTGTGTATATATAGCCCTGCCTTCCCTTTGTTCCTTGTCGCATCATACTCGTTGCTTGTCACTTGTTACTTGTTTCTCGATGCCTGTTTCTAGTTTTTGGTTTCATGTTTCATGCCATAGTCTCATGCCACGTTTTGATATTGTTTGGATTTTTGTTTTCTTTTTGGATATCCTGCCACCTCAGCAGCGTTCTTGTTTTTGTAAGTTTGTTTCTTTGCTTAATTAAAGATCCTGTTGCCAACTCCTACCTCTACCTCTCAAAGTCCTGCACTTGGGTCCTCTCCCTACCTCACCCCGGACATACCGTGACACATATGGCTGCTTCTGGACCTGTTTGTCAGTCTCCTTGGCCCTATTGTTCTCAGCCACCTTCTGTGGTGCGACCCATTGGGATTTGCCATTTACCTGACTTTTCAGGACCTGCCTCACTCTCTGGAGGTATTTGGTTGTAGTTTCCTTTAGCCTGTGGGATACCAAGGTACTTGTAGCTGTCTTTGATATCACCTATGTTGCCTTCTGGTAGGTTGCCCTCTGATCCTCTTGCCTCTCTTTGAGACCATCCGGCCACACTTGTCCAATCCGAATGACATCCCTATGTCGTTGCTGTAGATCCTGGTGGTGTGGATCAGTAAGTCGATTTCTCGCTCATTCCTGGCGTAAAGCTTGATGTCATCCATGTAGAGCAGGTGGCTAATTGTTGCTCCACTTTGGAATTGGTACCCGTAACCACGGTTTGTGATGATCTGATTGAGCGGGTTCAGGCCTATGCAGAACAGCAGTGCATCTTCTTGGTATATGCCGCATTTGATGTTGACTTGGGCAATTGGCTTTGAGTTGGCCTCTAGGGTTGTCTTCCACATTCCCACCGAGTTCTGGATGAAGACCATTAGGTTCCTGTTGATCCTATACATTTCCAGACACTCCAGTATTAGTAGTAGCTGGTGCTTGGCTCCTCTGGTGTTGCTACCAATTACCTTCTGAGTGTAACAGAGCCAGTTATACTAGTGATGTGTGTCACGCAGTCAGCTATATGAAAGTTGTGTTTGATGTTAAAATTATATAATTACACAAAATCTGTTTTGATTGGTTTAATTGTTATTACCTGACATGTCTCCTGTGGAACGTTCAAACTCAGCTCCTGTACCCCGCCGTTCACTTATAAATGTGTGGCACGCTCTCACCTCTCCCCTTTTCTCTGTCCACTTGGGAGCTGCACTGTGGTCTGAAGTTTAGCTGCTAGCTTGAACTTATTGTGTACCACGCGAATATACGTTGTTTCATGTCGTTGTGTAGGAGCTCATGTTACTGAGGAGTGACGGGAGATTTGTTGAAGGGACGAGCTTATCATTGGAAGCAATGTTATCAGGCCCATGATAGAGAAGATGAAGTCTGATGAGAGGTATTGGGAGCTCATCTGCTCCAACACTTCCGATCCCGAGTGTGAGCAGTTTCTCCAGTTGCTCAGTTGCATCACCCGTTGGTCTGGTCATGAACTGCCTGACAAGGTTGGCACCGTCAGGCTACGACAGGCTGTCACCATTGCACCACAGCAGGAGTATCTGGTATGGGGGAAGTTGCCAAGTAGTGCCCCTGTGTCACCTGGGAGCACTATCATTGTGGAACCCACCTCTTCCCGGTCCGCTCCTAAAAACATCATTGTCAGACGGGTTGTGGCACCCATGTGGGGAGAACGCTGGGTCCCGATTAAGATCCTCAATCCAACTAAGAGACCTATAACACTGCGCCGCAATGCCAGAGTGGCAGATGTCTTTCCTTGTGTTGCCATGGAGGACCTCCCCATCTCCCAGGGTGTGCTTCGCCGCTGGTCCTGGTCTGGAAGAAGTCAGGGGAATTGAGGATCTGCTGGCTTAATACCAAGACCATCAAGGATGCCCACCCGCTGCCCCACCAAGCCGACTGCCTTGCTGCCCTTGGTGGAAACGCCTTTTTCAGCACCATGGATCTCACATTGGGATTCTACAACATCCCCCTCCATGAGTCTGACAGGCGGTACACGGCCTTTACGACACCTTTAGGCCTGTACGAGTACAACAGGCTTCCCCAAGGCCTGTGCAACAGTCCTGCATCCTTTATGCGGATGATGATCAGTGTCTTCGGTGACTTGAACTTCTCCAGTCTCCTCTGTTATCTAGATGATCTACTCGTCTTTGCCCCATCTGAAGAGGAAGCCCTGAAACGACTGGAGGCGGTCTTCTCACGTCTCAGAACCAACCACCTGAAGTTGGCGCAGAAGAAGTGCCACTTTCTTCGGAAGTCTGTGAGGTTTCTTGGCCACA
Organism: Planiliza haematocheilus; assembly: GCA_005024645.1. Classification (NCBI taxonomy): domain Eukaryota; kingdom Metazoa; phylum Chordata; class Actinopteri; order Mugiliformes; family Mugilidae; genus Planiliza; species Planiliza haematocheilus. The sequence continues at coordinate 157,577 of SRSE01000463.1, read as the reverse complement.
TGGTGGACAGCAACGGTGTCTCAGTCGACCAGGAGAAAGTGAAGGTCATCTCAGCTTTCGACAAGAGGGACCTCATGAATGATGATGGCTGCACTCCATCTCAGCGGAAGGTTAAATCTTTCCTTGGGATGGTGTTGTATTATCAACATTTCATTCCTGGCTGTTCTTCCATCGCAAAGCCACTCTACACCTTGACCGCAGGGCACAAGAGGAGGGCTAAAGGCTCTTTCGGTCGGCGGAGAGCTGGCACCTTCCGAGAACTGACTCCTCAGGATTGGACTCCTGCCTGTGAGAAGGCTTTTGAGGATTTGAAAAGTGCACTCCTCAACAGTGTGGTGCTGGCGCATCCGGACTTTGATAGGCCTTTCATCCTCTCCACTGATGCTTCCCTTGATGGTCTGGGTGCTGTGCTGTCCCAAGTGCCTGCTGGAGAGGAGAGAGCAAGGCCCATCACTTTCGCAAGCAAATCACTCAGTCGCAGTCAAGCCAACTATCCTGCTCACAGACTCGAGTTCTTGGCTCTTAAGTGGGCAGTTTGCGATAAGTTCAGCTACTGGCTCAAGGGTCACGGATTCACTGTCTGGTCAGACAACAATCCTCTCACGTACATCTTGACCAAGCCAAAGCTTGATGCCTGTGAGCAGCGTTGGGTCTCTAAACTGGCTCCATATTGCTTCAAGATCAAACACATTCCTGGCAGGTTGAATGTGGTGGCAGATGCTCTCAGTAGGGACCCCTTTGTGAGGCCTTTGAGGGAGCGGTTGCTGTGTGAACCTTATGCTGCGCTGCTGGACCATGCCTCTGGTGTCAATGATGGATCTGTGCAGGACACCTTCCGCCTCACCTGCCAGCCACAGTCACTGGGAGGTCTCTCTACCTGTGCTGCCGTTGACGGTTCAATGTCAGAGGATGATATCTCCTCTCTTCTCTCTTCTTTGAATGAGTGGGACTCTGCTCCTAGGCAGCGTGCAACCTCTCTGGCTGACCATCTCAGCACCTTGGAACCTCCTGGTGAGGATGTGTTGCCTTCCCTGTCTCTCGCTGACCTTCAGTGACGCCAGCAACAGGACCCAGACATCTCAAGGGTTGCTTACTATGTTGACAGGAAACGCAGGCCCTCCAGATGTGAACGCTGCAATGAGAGTCAGCCGACCTTGAGAGTCCTTAAGCAGTGGGACAAACTAACACTCTTGAACGGCATCCTCTATAGAGTCACAAGGGACCCCTTGACCAAGCAGAAGAGGTTTCAGTTTTTTGTACCTGAGTCATTGAAGGCAGATGCATTGTCTGGTGTTCATGATCTCACTGGTCATCAAGGTCAGCCCTACACACTTTCTCTGGCTCGCCAGCGTTTCTTCTGGTATGATATGGAGAAAGATGTCCGCAATCATGTGAAGAGCTGCCACAGATGTGTCCTCAGCAAGACCCCTGAGCCTTCTGCAAGAGCCCCGCTGGAGAGCATTAAAACCGCCGCTCCTCTGGAACTTGTGTGCATTGACTTTTGGTCAGCTGAAGACAGTAACAACAGGTCTGTGGACGTTCTTGTGATCACCGATCACTTCACAAAGCTGACGCATGCTTTTCCCTGTCAGGACCAGACTGCCAAGAAAGTCGCCTAGAAGCTGTGGGACAGCTTTTTCTGCATCTATGGCTTCCCCCAGCGCCTCCATTCCGACCAGGGAGCAAACTTTGAAAGTGAGCTGCTTGCTGAGCTCTTGAAGTTGTCTGGGGTTGACAAGTCCCATACCTCGCCATATCACCCTATGGGGAACGGCGGTACAGAGAGGTTTAACCGCACCCTAGGCAACATGTTAAGATCTCTACCCCCTCGTTCCAAGCAGAAATGGCCACAGATGATCCAGACCATGACCTTTGTATACAACTGCACTGCTCATGAGACCACCGGGTTTGCGCCTTTCTATTTGATGTTTGGGAGGGTTCCCAGGCTGCCGGTTGACCTTCTCTTCAAGAATGTACTGCGTGATGTGACTACAATGCCTATGTGAAGTCCCTTCTGGAAGACCTGCATTGTGCCATGGAACTGGCTCAGGAGAACTGCACGGCTGGACAGAGACATCAGTGTGACCAGTACAACAAACTGGTCAAAGGTCAAGCTCTGTCTCTCGGTGACCAGGTACTGCTGGCGAACAAGGGTGCCAGGGGGAAATGTAAGCTCTCTGACAAGTGGGCACCTGTTGTTTACACCGTGGTGGCCTCAAAACCTGCACTGCACATCTACAGGATCAGAGATCGAGAGGGGAATGAACGTGTTGTTCACCGAAACCTGCTGCTCCAGGTCAACGTCCTTCCCCTGGATGAAGCTGTGCATGATGATGCTGCTCCTATGTCCGTGCCTGCTCCTAGCATGATCACTGCCCCTCCTACATCTGATTGTCACATGACTGGGATATCTCAATTGGAAACTGCAGCTGCTACCGGCGAGCCATCCCTTGCTGGCTCCCTCTCAAGTGTTGACGACTGGGATGATGGCCGCACTGCCTCATGGGTCCGTGAGCAGTCCTTCATTGACGAGTCCCCTTATCCGGACTGTCCACCACCTCCCTCTGGGGTCCCTTCCCCTGTTTCTGATGGTCTTGTCACAGCTGTGGATCCCCCAACAGCTGTCCCTGCTTCCCCTCTGCAACCATCACCTGGCCATCCCAATCTACCTCAGGCATCAGATGCAGATAGCCAACTCACCTCACGATTTGGCAGAGTCATTAGGCCAGTATGTCGTTTGAGTCTATGGCACAACTTGAGTCCCTCCCGGGGGTTGAGCCCAGCTCCCATGCTGTTATTCATGTGTGAGATGTATCAGTCAGAGTGCCTTGTGACATGTGTTTCATTAGCCGTGTTCTCACCGCAGTCGGAGGGCTAGCTCCGCACCGTGCCAGTAGCCCATCCCAGCCCCTAGCACCCGCGCTTGGGGACCAGATTAATTCTCACCGGCGATCTTCGGACCCCAGGTGTTACGCCCCTATTTGCCTGACGTCATTATGCCACAGCCCATTTTCAAGCCAGTTGAAAGACCACCATTGTTTAGCACGATCAGCATAATTGCTGCTGATGGCCGTAATATGTTCACCTCCGGAGTTGGCTAATTGTGCTCCTCCGGTAGGTGTCGACTGGTTTCGGTCCCTGCTAACAACGACCCAGAATGCTAGTTGGTTTTATTCTTTAGACCCCATAGAATGAAGATATAAAGGTATCCAAAAATTAAGAGTCAAGAGTCTTCAAATTTAAGCTGTCCTGACAAACATTAGGATATCCCTCTGTTTGAACAAAATGCTGAAATAGCCTACTCTGGAGCCAAGCAATGAAAATACAGACAGTAGCCTATGCCATATGAAGTATAGACGATTTATTTCGCACAGCAAACATAAATTTAAAAAATCTATATAATAAATACACAGCAAACCAATGTACACTATTTACAAGCGATGTGCAATTTTACAGCCTTGTACTGTGCGCGGAGTTTCTTGAGCTTTTCCCTTATTTGACGCGGTGTCCGCTGGATGTTGAGCTTCGCCAGCTCCATGGAAATTATTTTCATGACTTCTTTGTTCCGGCAAACTCCGTCTATCTTGCGCTGAATGTCGTCCTCTGCCCAGATGGACAGAAGTGACTTTGCGTCGTCAAAAGACCAGAATACGCGATCCATTGCAATGACCACAAATCGTTTCCAACCACAACAACACAGATAAAACTCAGTTAAAGCAGATGACACAGTCACACTAGACGTCTTGCCTTTATTTCCGCGCACGTTTGAAAAATTAACTCCGCCCCGATGTACCCCCACCCCCCTGGCCCTACCTGGCCCATCGTTTTACTTGGGCCAGGACTTCTGGCTCCTAGCTCCCTTCCCCCTCTGGCTCGTGTAGGTGAGAACAGCAGTTAGCGCGGCGCAGCGCGGCACAGCCTGGCACGGCGCGGCGGTGAGAACGCGGCTATTTTTGTTCTTGGGCCACTCTGTTGTGATGGTAATATGTTGCTGTGCATTTTTTTCTCTTCTTTTCTTTTTCTTGTTTTTTTTCACACATTGTTTGGTTTGAGTATGTGTGGTGTATAAGGCACCTCATTTTGTCTATTGAGTATTGTGGGTTCTTGCTAGGCGCCGAGCAAGTCTCTAATTCTCTTATCCTTTAAATAGGAAGCTCATCTTGCTGGTTCATTCGGTTTTATTGTGTGTGTATTTTCTCAATGGCCAGTGTGTTTTGTATATGTGGATTGTTTTATGACCCAGAATTTTGTGTAATTCTAGGGGGGTAAATGTAACAGACCCTGGGTCTGGGTCTCTTCATAATCACACAACGCAGACTACACTAGAAGCTGACCGGTTACATGAGCTCTGCTCATGTATTGAGCTACGTGCTTACTCGTCTTAGGGGCTCGTGATAGGGGCTTTTATGTTGTGGAGAGACAGGTTATAGGGCGGTAGTAGGATGGGATAGGCCCCTTCTGACGGATTAGGACCGCCCTGCCCTGGGTTAGCCACTCTGGGTGGGACCCATCCCTTAGCAGCTGGTTCATCTGTGCTGCTTGGCGTTCATGGAGTGCCGTTAGCTTCTTCAGCCAGTAGGCATGGATCATAATCGGGGCCTGGTGCTGTCCAGCTCTTCATCTTTGACACTCTTTCTTGGAGGTCTGCCATTGAGATGGTTACTGGTTCTTGTTCTGGAAGGTTGCTGTGGTCTGCTCTTACGTCCACTAGCCATTGGGCATCTGGGTTGTGTGATGCCTCTTTTTCCCATATACCCTTCCAGTATTGTTCCACCTCAGCTCTTGGTGGGTCTGACCAGTTATTTCCTCCCTGCCACTGAGAATACACCTTGGCTGGTTCAGTGGAGAACAGCTTGTTCATTCTCCTGGCCTCTGCCTCCTTGGTGTATCTCTTCAACCGGGTGGCCAGCTAACTTCTCTCCGTGGTGGATGCTGCCATTACTGTTGCTGCACTGTGTATCAGCTCATTGGCCTCAGTGATGGTTCCCGTAGGGATTGTTGTTAGTGCAGGATTTACATCCACTAGCAGATCTTCTGAAGGTACTTTACAAGTCAGCTTTGGTATTCGACGGGGGTTCCACGCTTCTAATTGTGCCATGATCTTCATTCTCATGTCAGCAGCTCTTGTATTGAGGTTTGTATCTGTTGGGGCTTGGTACTAGTAGCGGCTGGTGAATTTTATGTTAAGGGGGGCGCAAAGTTTGTACAGCATTCTGGTGCATTCTGACAAAATAATAAAGACAAAATAAAACATTTCCTTACAAAGACAATTACAAAGGAATTAAGTTTTAACTTAATTTATTCACCTGGTAAAATCCAGCAAGTTTAAAAGTGCTAATACATCAATAAATATAGGAATTATACACAAGTTAACATTCTCTCTCTGTTTGTATGTGTGTTTGAGAGAGAGTGAGAGTGTGTATACTGCACATCCAGCTAGCCAATTCCGTTTAGCATACCTATTTGAGGTGAAGCTCCTTGTGTATGTCCTCCCATGATCAGTAGCCCGCGGCGAAATGTTTAGTCCGGACAGTCTCCACAGCCGACCGACGTATTTTCCTTCAGCATCACTGAGTCTTCGCTATTAACGTCAGCCATCTTGTCTCTTAGAATGAGTTATAGCTGTGGCGCGAATGCTTCCTGATTGATGTGAGTGATTGATGAATTGTCCAATCATGCTAAGAGTAAAAAAATAGAAAACAATGCCATTGGTCTGGGCGCAGAGAGCTGCAACCTTGAATCGAATTTTCATGCGCCAATGAAAAGCTGTTTCTGCTCGTAAACAGTAAAAAAGTTTGCTAGCTCTCATAGACTCCAGCATTACCGGCTCCCTTGACCTGGAGGAGGGCTTTATATCGAAAGGCAAATCGCAAGCTAGCCTAAAGTCAGACGCCTTTAATGGTTGCTGGCAGTGTGGCGGGTACCACTACACCATTGTACAAGTAAAAACGCAATGTATTTTTGTGTATTTATTTCGTATTTGTTAGGTTTGATTGATTCATGGTTGATCTTGGTAGATACATAAAACAGTCAATATTTCATAGGAGGGGCAGCGCCCTAGCACCCTCTATTGACCAGCCGCCACTGCTTGGTACCCAATCTCTGATTGTTGGGGTGATGGTGGCATCCTCCCGCTGACCTGTCGTCCTGGCGCCCCTTTGCCGTAGCATTGTTGTTGTAACTCATCAATATCTAGTTGTGATAGGAGTTTTTGATTGCGGATGTCGGAACACAAGCCTGCCCAGTCTCCATGGAATCCTGCTGTTATCCACTCCTACCTGAATGAACAATTCTCCAACCTGCCTATGATTCCTCTTACATTTTCAAACTGTCATGTAACATCATTAGTTTGAATCATAGCATCTAACTTGTATGCTTTAGTCAGATATGTGTATTTATGACAGATGTATGTTTATCTTGCTGTTCTCTTTCTCTGTCTGTACCCGGCTGGTCTTAGGCAGATGGGTCCCTCCATATGAGCTGGGTTCTGCTCAAGGTTTCTTCCTGTTAAAAGGGAGTTTTTCCTTGCCACCGTCGCCTTCAGGCTTGCTCTGGGGGTTTCAGGCCGGGTCTTGTAAAGCGTCTTTAGACGATTTGTATTGTTATTGACGCTATATAAATAAAACTGAATTGAATTGAATTGAACACTGGGCTAACAGCTGTTTCGTTGTTAGCCTTGATTGTGGGTTTCGAAGTGACCATTGGTCCCACATTCGTTGCATGTATCCCTTCTCTAGGGTTGCTCGTGTAGTAGCATTCCTACAGTTGTGTTGTTCCGTGTTTTCCACCTTTGTCCATATATGTCTTGTCCCAGTAGCCCATTTCTCATCACGTTGCCCTGGTTCCCTAGCACCTGACATGGACCTTGTTGACCTGGGCGACGTCCGAGCCGATGTGACTCTGTCATTTGTCTGTACTCTCATGTTCCTGAGGTAGGCCTGATACATTAAGGATCTTGCCCAAGGATCCTCACTGGATGCAGTTGTGTTTTTGCCCTCACTGGCATTTAAGATATAGATATATCGGGTTGCGTTGACCGAATATTTTTTATATTATATTTATAATATTTTTTATGTGTTTTGTAAAACTGTGATAGAAAATCTGAATTCCACAAATTTGATAGATTGCAATTCACACCTTTGGCCACTTGGTGTCGACTGACGTTATTAATTAGCTGTGTGCATTCCAAACATCGCGGAAGTTGTAGCAGTGCACAATTTCCTGGTACACCGATTATATTGATGCACACGTCAGAGCTTGGCAAACCACAGACATATATACAGTATGTATATATACTGTATAGGTCTAGGCTGACGGCTACCAAAATGATAGAATCTGATGACAGCACGTTGCAAGGACTGATGAGTTTTTGTGCAAACTGTGCAAAATAAAAGAGTTTGTATGCCACCGAAGCACTTCAACCCTACTGTGCCTATTAAAAGCTGCTAGCAGTTGTTGTGCCTGTGTACTAAGGACACTAAATATTGGGGTCTGGCTGTCATAAATCAAAAATAATTATTTATTATTAAATAATTGGACCTAAGGACATTAGATCATCTCGTTGCACCACCATTATGAGAAGGAAAAGATTGCAATTCATCAAATCAGTCTCATAATATTTACTAAATTGTCAGTTTGATACTGATTAATAATAAACTAAATAACTATAACCACATTCTTCTTTTAGAGTAGGGCGCTCTAAAACCACAATTATTTTGATTGATTCGAATCACGATTATTAAAGATGATTATTCATTGATTTGAGAACAAGCATTTATTGAACTTTTAACTCTGGTATTTCTTTTAACGATAAGTTAAAAAAAAAACAAGGAAAATATAAATAAGAGAAAAATATATTAATAAAATGAATTAAATAATATGTACATAAATAAATAAATAAACACTGTCCCAGACTTTGGCAGGGCCAGCGTGTTGATTTTTTTTGTGTAGTGATTATAATACATCAAGTTGCAACAAGAATACACAGTCTGTACAATATGCCCATAAAGTTGCGTGACATTACTTCTACAGGGGACGCTATACATGACACGCAAATGTTTTATATGACTTTAAGGTCTATAACTTTGGGAGGATTCACCCAATCCTTATGAAACTAAGTGTCTTTATAATATGCTTGCGCACAGTCATGCCAAGGTTTGTGAATTTCAGGCCGTAGGGGGCGCTACAATAACTACATACCTCACAAACCACCCCAGTAAATTGCTTGAAATTTGACATTAATAATCTGTGGGTGACTCCATACAAGCCCACCAAGTTTCTTGCTCAAACAGTGGGTTTCAGCCTCTGGTAGTCAGTGGATACAATTATCAGTCAAAAACACAGTATCTAATTTCCCATTGCCCCTGTGCCTATCCCATCCCTTGTGGGCACCTCCTTCATTTTGACGTGTTATTCCATGTGAATTCACCTATGCAAGTCTTATGCCTTATGCCTTCAAGTTGCAGTACATTGATTTGTCCTTCCAATTGTTCAATCACACACCTGCATATACTATATCTGTTTATACAGTGTCCTGCTTCTCTACAGATAACCATAGCTGCCTGGCACTTGGCCGTCTGTATACATGAAACTGTGAGGAAGGAAGGGCTTTGGTTGAGAAAGGTGAAATTAAATAGTTTAAAATTCATTCATTCATTCATTGAACTTCTCTAACCTTCTTAAGGGTTGCGGGATTTGCATCATTCGTTCTTTCCATTTTCAAATGGCAATCAAAAATCAAAAAATTAAAAAGTGACCTTTTTTTTTTGTTATTTGTTTTTAATTCTAACACAAAAAACAAACAAACAAAAAAATGCCTGGCTTTTCATATTTAAATTTTAGTCTCATATCCAAAATAGGAAATGGAAAAATGGGCCACAGGACAGAATTTTATTTAATTGGTGGGGTTTACGTGACCCATGAAGTTTTGTAATGACCGCTAACAAACATACATTAGCTTGCTAGCCACTATGATCAAATGATCTGTATAAAGTCAATGATCTGGACTAGCAGCCAGGAGTCATCAGTCCCGTCAGCCGTGGAGAGTTACGTCTTTTTTTTTTTTTTTTTTTTTCGTGAATTCTACTGAATTGAACTAATTCAATAAGAGTATGGCAGGTAGTTGGATTTAAATTATGAGCAGGGTGACAAGTAAAAAGTGGGTAAAAAAAGGGTAAAAAGTTTGATATTTCCAAAGCCTTGTTAGTGGGTAGTAGATCCCGCAACTCAAGGCAATGGCTGAGTTAGGCCACCATGTTGTCACTGGCCTTTTTAGTCTAATGCAGTGAGTCACTCAAAGAAAAAAAAAATCCTTCTGCCTTCTCATTATTTTGTTTGTACAGGCATGGCGATCTATCAGTGAGTTTCCATAAATCAACATATTCATCTAGTGATGGAAGAAAAAAATCTCTCAAATGTACAAATTTGCTGTTTTCCTACCTTGAGCAGTTCTAGGGATGACTCCAACTGGATATTCAATTTTCAGTTCAACTAAATTAATAATAACATCACAAATTGTCTCACTGAGATTTACAAAACCCGGTCTGAAACCCAGCCTGAAACCCCTAGAGCCAGGATGAAGGCGACAGTGGCAAGGGAAAACTCCCTTTTAACAGGAAGAAACCTTGAGCATAATCTCTCATGCTTATCCCCTCAATGCTCTTGCTGCAGAATTTTGAATACATTGGAAGCTTTTAAAATAACTATTTAGACAGCTAGAGAGATTAATCAAGCCTGGAATATACAAATGCATGAACTGGTTTTAGGATGTTCCTAGTGTTGATGATACAGTGCATGTGAAAAAAGGCAGTCCTGGAAACTTTATGTGAAATAAAGGACATATAATGGTCAAATATTCTCACAGTAATACTGGAGGCCAAGGTAATGCCATCCAGATAAACTATATGATTAGATAATGATTCACTTTATTGTCTTTAAGGCATGCTTTGAGTTTAACCAGCTGATTGGTATCATCTGGTTTCATGGAAAAATAATAAAGTAATAAAGTGTAGAAAAACTTTTTTTTTTTTTCAGACGTTAATGAAGATAAGCAACAGTCACACAGCTGATACCTTTCTAACTGATGCTCTTTTTTCCCTGAAAGATCCTTCTGCAGGGAAAAAACCTGGGTGTGGTGTGGGAGTACACTCTGCCTCGCACTGAGAGAAAACCCGACTACAACTGGGGCGTGGTCCGCTCCGACTGCTCTGCTCCCTGTGCTGGAGGTGAGACTCATCATATTTGGATGTTGGACTGTAGACGATGATGGATAGTACAGAAGAGTTCTTTGTGTGCGACCCTTTTGCTTAATTGTGATTGTCCATGCAAACATTTTAGGATTTTAGGAATGACAATTGTCACTGTTTGATTTCAGCTACTACAGAATCTAGTAAATCTTCCCCAGTAAAATGTGTGCCATGGGAGAATAAAAGCTTGGCAACTGCCACTAAAAAGAAACAGTTAATAACAATGTAAGAGGGGTAGAAATGTGTACACATAATAAAACATGTGTATTGTGTGTGTGTCTGTATCTGTTTAATTGTTCTGTCTGTATGTTTGTGTGTGGATGTGTTTTTGTAATGTCTACAGCTCTCTTCTACTATTATCTGAGAAATTGGACACTGTCGGACCTAAAAGACTCACAGCTACTTCTCTGCTCACTTGTCAAAGGGTGGCTATGTGTGTTCTCTATGTTCTGACTGTTGTTCTTGTAGGACCAATCACCTTGTCTCAAGAGGATGCCACAGCCAGATTGGATACAGCAGCTATGGCTCTGACAAAAAAGGGGCTTTTCAGAAGATCCTTGCAATATCTACTTGAACTCACTCTATCTGTCTCTCTGTTAGGTCGTATCTCAACCAAGGCTATCTGCCTGCAAGACCAGAAGGTTCAGGTTAACTTCACCATGTGTAATCCCAACACTAGGCCAACGCTGGGCTCCCATCTCTGCAACACACAGTCCTGCCCTGCACAGTAAGTGTTGCTGTGGTTAGAGCATTTCTTTGTGGACAGTCTCCTGTGGGATATGTGACATGCATCTTTATGTTGCCAAATTTTCAGGAGCCTCAGTCACAGATTCTATTATAGGTGTACAGACGCAGACACACACACACACTGTGGTTGTGCAGTCTAGAGATTGCCTGTGGTCCGTTTGCTGTGGCAAGCAACCAATCTGTTAACCCTGTATTCTTCTTGTCCCTCAGTCCTCTCCTCTTCTCTGCCCACTCTCTAATTTTTCTCGATTTTCCCTTTTTGGGAAAATACATCAAAGCATTCTGCATCTCCCTGCTTTTTGAATGAGTCTTTAATTATTGCTTTGCAGTGTTTCTGCATTCAGAAGACCATTTCATTTAATCTGAACTGTCTTGCATACTACCCCTTTTATACAGCATCTTCTCAGCCCAGAGCTACCTGAAGTTCTCAGTAGCAATATCATGGTCATGTTTTATCTTCCTTGTCTAGACACTGTAAATAATGGCATGCATTTTAAGAGAGACTATCCATTCAGACACCAGTGCATCAAGCAAAGGAGGAAACCGGGTGAAAGTGCAATGGAGTTGAAACACCACTGAATAAATGGCCTCTCTCCTACAGTACAGTATGTAGGCCTTTGGCTGAGGGAACTGGAGTTAGTCTGATTTACAGCACTGCCCCAAAGAGAAGGCAGTGAACCATGTCTTTGGTTCAAAGACACACACACACGCACACACACATGCACCCTGCTAACACATTTTTGCTGATATGATGTGTTCAGTTCTAAATTGTGTGGTGAAGAAAGGATTTTAAGCTTGTGTCTGATGTTAATGATGTCAATTTGTTCACCATTTGTCATGCTGGATCAACTTCGGGCTGAACTTTCTCTAGTTTAATGGGCTGAACAAGCCAAACAGCCATCAATTACATCTCCAATATACAGCTGGCGTTCCTCACTAAGTTTCCTGCACCTAATCTTGGGCATACCATTTCTCTTATCTTGGCGAAAGGTATTAAACAGTTTTGTGGCATGTCACAACCCACCCTCTCTGTTTGAGTGAAAAAAGTGGAATAGTACAGATAAATAATACCAGTGTGATTGTCCATTCAATGAAAGAAAGCAACTTGTCAGCCATGGATGTTGTACAGTAGCTGTACAAGTCAGTTCACTGGAGCTGCACAGGAAGAAACTTTAGTTGATTGAGCAGCATGCAAGCTTTAATGACTGCATTAAGACCTCCAGGATGTATGGGCACACATTCAAGGGTCCAGCAGAGAAAGAAAAACTGACAATGAAGTGGGATGCATGTCCACTGGGTGTGTGTGTGTCTGACAGGAAGAGAATGTAAAATTGCCTGTTTATCTCTGCAGCATGTATCTTGGGTGCTGACAGGCCTATCCATGTTTTATTGTGCAGAGACAGCAGGATTTCCGTGGGAGCCTTGAACAGTCTAGCCATGCAGGGCCACACAAATACACAATCATATGCACCTGCACACACATATACACCCAATTTCCCTCTCATCTACTCCTTTTGCTTTAGATTCATATCTTTTCTCCACATAATGCCATACTTTGTCAGTGTGATCTGAACATAAAACAATATGGGGGTTACCACGCTAACAAGACACGTTTATAAATTTACTTAACTTTCTGGTGACCACATACTCGGGGCAAGCCAAGAAAAGCCAGTCGGGAAAGTAAATTCCCATTTTCTTTTCATAATAGAGAATGAAAAGAATGTAAATGTCATGAAATGAGGACACGTAAACACTTGCATTAAAAATACCACAATTTGCTAGAAGTCGTGGTTGAAATTGTTCCAGCAACAGCTGGCCTCTAATCAAACTCATTATCAGGGTCAAAATATATATTCATTAATGGGTAGTACCTGGTCTGTTGGCGTACAAGTACTGCGCGACTCAGAACTTCCACTGCCGCAGTGCACTCTCCTACCTCAAATTATGTTAGCTATTAAAAACCTTTTCGAGATACAAATTACAGCTAGGTCCGTGGTGGTTTGCAGTGAAGCAGAGTGGCACTTTAGCCACTTTTCTCCAATGATATATTGTTATTTATAAGCCAGGGACTACAGAGGGAGAAAAAAAAGGCAAACAATCCTCAAGCCAAAAAAATCCCAAACTGCTTTCAGGTCTTAGCGGTTCACATCTTTCCATTTCCAAATTAAAGCATAGTCTTGCAGTTTAATTTGTCCATTGCGCTGGAAGGGGAACGAAAACTTATTTTTTTCTTATGAAGCAGGTCGGCGGTGTGGAGGAATGGTCTTGGCAGTAGCAGAAGTGGATGTAGCCATCTGCCCATCTATCCTTCTCCCTCTTCTAAGCCTGTGATTTTCAAACCACTCCTTTGCCCTGATGCCAAAACAGGAGCTATTTTAAAAGTAGCAGTAGACCTTTCATCACTGACAAAGTAGAATTTCAAAGACAAGTCAAAGAATACCATAAAACAGTGAAAAAATGGTTTAAAAATGCAGATGATAGGACAAGTGAGAGGAGAAATAAAAACCGAAGGAGGAATTGCAAAGCATAAAGTAAACATGAGGAAGTATACGTCTGTCTTCAGCCTTAATCTATTTTGTATTTCGCAGATGGCCATAGAAAAGCTGTTGTGGAAAGTTTTATATCCAGTATGATTGGAATTCAGCCGTGTGTTTCCTGATGACAAAGGCAGAGTTTAGGCTATACAGGTACATTACAGTTTACCATCACTTTACATCCACAGTTGGGCAACAGGAGACTGGGGGGCCTGCAGTCGATCATGTGGAGGTGGTCAACAGACCAGAACGCTGCGCTGCCTGAGGAAGGTAACCTACCAGAGGGAAGAGGTGGTGGCACACTCCCTTTGCCCCGTCATCTCTCCTGCCCAAGTCCAGCCATGCCACACCCAATCCTGCCCACCAGAATGGAGCACTGGGTCCTGGTCACAGGTGGGTTAATGGCAGCATTCAAAATTCACTGTAACAGCATGGCTTTTGGAGTAGGAAACATCTTATATATACTTTGTTCAAAGATGGAATGCAATGAAATCTGTGTGTACTGGCCTCACTAAACGTAGCGGTGTTTAGCTATCCAGTGCGTCTAAACAGCTAGGTGAGGTGAACAAAGAAAGAGATGCTGCTTTATCTCGTAGTCTTTTTCTCCTCTCCTTTATTTTACACCGGGCAGTGGAAAACACAAGCTGTAAAACTGTAAACACACACAACAAATACCTTTTAGCTCATACGGTTTCGGTATCCAATTCTATTGCAAAAATATACAACAATAACACGTTCTCTAAGCACACATTGTTACTCACCGACATTGCCCCCGTGGGAAAACACAACGGTGCGGATTTGACAAAACTCTTCAGCAAACTTTTGCGACGCGGTGCATAGCTCTCTCTATGAAAGGCTTGAACTAACTGCACGTTAATCTCGTTTCAAACGAGAATATAAACCGGAAGTAGAACCCCGCACACTAAACCATTACTGCAGGTGACCGATAGATGGTGTCAACGCACTGCAAATAGACAAAGAGACAAAAAATGAATAAATGGTCATTAAGACCAACACACTGTGAAATCCTTACATAATAATAGCCTGAGTTTGATACTTGTGGTTTTCACTAAAACCGTCACATTGATTTCTATGACATCAGTAGCAGTATTGGTGTTTGTCACGTGATAACCAGTTTAGGTAGTTTATCTACCATCATTCATTCATTCATCTTCTGTAACCGCTTGTCCTGTGAAAGGTCACGGGAGGGCTGGAGCATATCCCAGCTGTCACCAGGCGAAAGACGGGGTACACCCTGGACAGGTTGTCTGTCTATCGCAGGGCTAACACAGAGACAGACAACCATTCACACTCACATGACTCAGACTTAGACTTAGATAAACTTTATTCATCCACAAGGGAAAGTGCTTGCTCGCAGTAGCAGTATCACTCGTATCCCACATGCTGTGGTCAGCAACACTGGAGCTCCACAGGGGACTGTACTTTCCCCTTTCCTCTTCACCCTGTACACCGCGGACTTCTGCTACAACTTGGACACGTGTCACATCCAGAAGTTCGCAGATGACACGGCCATCGTGGGGTGTATCAGTGGCGACGAAGAGGAGGAGTACAGGAGCCTGGTGAGGGATTTTGTTGTCTGGAGCCACAAAAACAACCTACAGCTCAACACCTCAAAGACTAAGGAACTGGTCATTGACTTTGGAAGGGACAGACCCAACCCCAGACCAGTTCTGATAGGAGCGGCGGAGGTGGAGGTCGTGCAGACCTATAAATATCTTGGGCTGTGGCTGGACAACAAGCTGGACTGGACGAGCAACACAGGGCAGCTGTACAAGAAGACCCAGAGCAGGATGTACTTCCTGAGGAGGTTACGATCGTTTAACATCTGTAAAAAGCTCCTGGGGATCTTCTACCAGTCTGTGGTTGCTAGCGTCCTGACCTACGCTGTGGTGTGCTGGGGTGGGAGCACCTCAAAGGCAGACCTCTCCAGGCTAGAGAAGCTCATCAGGCGGGCTGGCTCTGTGGTTGGCACGAGGCTGGACCCTCTAGCTACTGTTGCAGAGAGAAGGACACTGAACAAACTAATGTGTATCCTGGACAATGCCAGCCATCCTCTGCACACAATCATCAGCAGCCAGAGAAGCACCTTCAGTGAGAGGATGCTCCTCCCAAGGTGCAGGACCAACAGACTGAGGAACTCCTTTGTTCCCCGTGCCATAAAACTGTTCAACCACCACTCACTTGGGGGGAGGAGGACAAAAAGGAAAGGGCCTGAATGACTTTTTTAACTTAATCTACAACAGTAATGTGCAATAAAAATGTACCCAGCATCTGTCTATTTATGCAACAACCATCTATGTACAGTCACAGTATTTATTCTTATTATTTATCTATTTTCTTTACTGGGTGTTTTTGGTATTTGGGTTACTGTACTGTTTTCCTACATGTATGTCTGACAGTGTTATGCGATGGAGATGTCAATTTCCCTGCGGGAACCTCCCAAATGGATCAATAAAGTCGTCTATCTATCTATCTATCTATCTATCTATCTATCTATCTATCTATCTATCTATCTATCATGCTACCCTCCTACATGCTCTCTATCTGTCTGTCCATTCAATTGGGGTCCCAGAGACCCCAAAGGTAGCACGAGGGTTAAGAGATAAAAGGATAAATAAAATAAAATAAAATAAAAATAAGTAAATAAAAACAAATAAAATAGTATAAGCAAAATGTACAAATTAGCATATTATATAGACAAATGTACAAGAAATAAAGATGGAAGAGTATATATTATGTACACAGGGACGATAGTAAAGTGCGATAGTGTCCATTACCATGACAAGCATGGAGCATCTGTTCCAGAGAGGTGAGTTGTTGTACAGCTGGACTGAGAATGGTATGAAAGTAATCCTTTAGTGTTCAGTGTGGGAGCAGAGCTGGATCAGTCTGTTGGAGGAGGAGCTCCTCTGCCCCTCTATAGTTTGGTGTAGTGGATGTGACGGATTGTCCATGATGGAGAGCAGTTTGTCCAGTGTCCTCCTGTCTCTCACTGAGACAAACGTCTCCAACTCACTGCCAATGACCAGCCTTTTGGATCAATTTGTCGATCCTACTTATGTCCTTTTTGCTGGTGCTGCTCCCCCAACAAACCACAGCAAAGTACAGGGCGCTCATAACAACAGTCTGGTAGAAAATCTCCAGCAACTTGCTGCATACATTGAAAGACCTCAGCTTCCTCAGGAAGTAGTCTACTCAGTCCCTTCTTGTACACAGCATCGCTGTTGTCCCTCCAGTCCAGTCAGCTGTTCATGTGGTCCACAACTCCCACATCCAAGCCCTGGATGGTGATGGGATCTTCCTCCTGAAGTCAATGACCAGCTCCTTGGTCTTGTCCACATTCAGGAGTAGGTGGTTTGCCTGGGACGACTCCACAAAATCACTAATACACCCAACCACTGCAGAGTCATCAGAGAACTTCTGCAGGCGGCAGGACCCAGAACTGTACTGGAAATCAGAGGTGTAAAGAGTGAACAGAAATGGAGACAGGACAGGCCCCCGTGGTGCCTCACAACAGTATCAGACAGAGAGCCCCCCAGCCGCACAAACTGGGGCCAGTCAGACAAGTAATCAGTGATCCAGGAAACAATGGAAGAGCTGACACCCATCCTGAGCAGCTTCTCACTCATCAGAAAGGGTTGAATGGTGTTAAAAGCAAATCAAAGAACATGGTCCTCATAGAGGCCTTCCCACCATCACCAGTGAGCCTAATGAGCATGCCTTTGGACAGTGAGAGAAAGCTGGATTTGGAGAGAACCCACACAGACACAGGGAGAACATGCAAACTCCACAAAGAAAGGCTCCAGTCAGTCTGGATTTGAATGGAACCTTCATGCTGTGAGGCATCAGTGCTAACCACCACGCCACTGTGCTGGTCCTATAGTGCCATCAGTAGATTCAAATTTCCTTTTGTCAGTAATTAATTTCAAAACCAAATATCGAGAAGGTTTAACTAATGAGAATGTCAGTGATGTTAATGACCTTCCCATTAGTTAAATTTTGTGTTTATTACCACTTAACAAAAGTCACCATGCTAACCTGACATTATAAACATTGTATATCTATACCTGGCTGTTGGCTGAACATCGGAATTTAAACATTGTTATCAGTAGCAGTTTGGCATGCTACATTTCTTAGTAGACTGAAAGCAATCACTGCATACACTCCCATAAATGCCAGCATGGCTGTAGACTCTTAAACTGGGCTAAAACTAAAATCCTACACAGTTCTGAAATCAAGCCTAAAATGTTTCCTCTTGTATCACAGCACCAATAGCTGTGCCCTTGTAGACTTGTTTTTCTCATTAGCTTCTGTGGAACTACTGATACTGATCTGATGATCCAGATTTTAAATCAGTATCAAACGTGTTAGATAGTGACCATATGGGCAGAGCAAAGTGCTTTGGGAGGAATGAATGTGTGGATAACCTCATACGTCATAAGATTTGTGTAGACTGAGTCCAGCATTAGTCTAAAGATTTCCTACTTCCTACTTTCCTACTAAAAAGAGAAATCTGTCTGGTTCTGTAAAAATGTGTTGATGTGCATTAAAGCACAAAATGCAATGTAACATGCATCAGTTATATCTTGTACTCTTATCACAATTAGATTCTACCTATATGATATGATGCTCCCTTCTCATCCTCTCCTCTGTCCTTTCTCTTTTTCTGTCTCTGTCTGGCTGATCACAAGCACATAGTCCTGGTTCTGCTCAAGATTACTTTCTGAAAAGAGTTTTATTTCTTCCCACTGTTGTCTAAATGCTTAGTGCTTGTTTGATTCTGGCCCCGCTCTTTATGTGTCTATTGTTAAATCATTGTTGTTGTTTTTTCTATCAGGGTTATGTGGGATTCCTGTAATTGTGCATTTATTGAGTAAATGGTAGGGAGAGCATCACCTAGCTGAGTTTAAAACAGTGTCTTTACAGACCTGCTTGACAGAAATTATGCCTACAAGATATATACACTCACAGTGAGTTTGCCAGGCAAGCAGAGTTTCACTCAAGCTAAAGCAAATGTTCTGCTGCCCCCTGTTGGACATGTGAAATACATTATTCAGTTATTACAGTGAATTTATTCAAATATTGTCATTCCAAACATCAAACAAACACTTACACTTTTAGCATCTCTGCCATCTCTAGGGAATGGACTGTACATGTATTTAGTAATCAAATACACATATGAGTAACTGAACAGCCACACAAAAATGACTGCAATTGATAATTTTCCTGCCGTCTGTTTGCGTCCATCCCCATTAGGTTTTCTAGCCATTCTGTAGAAAAATGCAACCACAGATTCTTATTGTTTGCTTCATTTTTACAGTACAGAATATACTGTACTTTACTGTATTTACCATACACAGTACTGAGACATCTCAACACATTATCACAGTATGTTTCACAAAACTACCACTTTTGTTCAAAAAGGATCATTAGCCACCCTGCAGTACAGTACATGTGATATGGTAACGTGATATCGTACAGTACTGTAAATACTAGATACAGTCTGAGTAGAGTAGAGAGTTGAAGACATACCTGTGTTCCAGTCGGAATGTCCTCATTAAAAACAAAGTTGCTCTTATTTCATCCGAAATAATGGTCCTTGCATGGCCTCTTCGACCACGTCCTCCTCTCTCTCTCTCTCTGTCTTCGTTTTCTTCTGCCTCTAGCTCTCCCTGCCTCCAATCCTTGCAAAATGGCTTACCTGAGGTCTTTTTGTAACTGGCTGATTGGTGTTCAGTTTTCTAAGTAAATATTTTCAGGAGTGTGTCTAAGTACTTGTGTTTTCCCAATGGTAACCGCGATATCGAATTTTTGAACTAAGTATCTTATTTATGAAATAGTGTGTAGTGTGGAGGAGCAAGTGTGTTACAGAATTTCAACTTGTTTAAGGTATGGTTACACTTTGTTTAAGGTATAGTAACAACAACTTCAAGTTATGTTACTTTGGTTTAAGCATGTGTCTTTAGCAACTGGCAAAAACTGTAACTGAGGTCTTTTTGTTGCTGGCTGATTGGTGTTCTGTTTTCTAAGTAAGTATTTTTGAGGTGTGTGTTGTATTTTGAATAGATATGTTTTCCCAGTGGTACCCTGAGATTTCATTTTTAAACTAAGTGTCTTATGTATGACATAGTGTGTAGTGTGCAGGAGCAAGTGTGTTGCAGAAAGGGCCATGTGTGTTACATAATTTCAATTAAAGTGCAAAACAGGTAGGTATGGTTACACTTTGTTTAAGATATAGTAACAACATCTTCATGTTACTTTAGTTTAACCATGTGTCTATAGCATTCAAGCAATGGGTAAAACTGCAATAGCATGCCTGCAGATCTGATAGTTTGTCAAACACTGTAAAATAATTAGCTGGCATGACCTGGGAAGTCCAGACATTCAGCTTTCCTTCAGTCAATATTCAAAAGAGCATGTGTGTTGTGTGCTTCTAGTGGTTCGTAACGCTAGAAGCACACAAAGATGTGGCCAATGTCCCTAAAAAGGGCAACAAGTGGACAACTGAGCCAGGTGTAGTTGGGTATATTGTCTTTTGTCTAGCAAATGAAAGCGACAATCTGACAGTTGTGATCGTCAGTCCTAGCAAAGCAGTTTGAAAATTTGCTTTGCACGTTTGTGCAGTTCCTGTGGATTTTACAGCAACACTGTCTGCTGTTAGCGGAGACTTTGATGTGTTGAGGTCACATTTAATAATCGAACGTTAAATGATCAGGTCATAATGTGCTGACATTAAACCAATGGCTTTCTGTTTGTTTGTTTAACACGAGGTGAGTTATGAATACATTTGTAGTGTCTATGCCAAGGATTTAACTAGTGTTAATATGGCCTAATTCTTAAATGTGATGGAAGCTGCAGGTTAAAACACAAGATGGTGGTCAGAGTGAGGGAAGGTGATATGTCTGGCCCACTGATCCTCAACACAGGCACCCCTCAGGGGTGCGTTCTGAGTCCACTGCTCTACAACATCTACACACATGACTGCATAGCCTCCAACAGTTCAACCTCCATCATCAAGTTCGCCGATGACACTGTGGTGCTGGGTCTTATTGCTGACAACAACGAGCAGGATTACCTGAACCAAGTGGAAGACCTTGCACTGTGGTGTCAGACCAACAACCTGACACTCAACATCAGCAAGACTAAGGAAATGGTGGTTGATTTCAGGAGGAAACCGGGCAGGGGGCTCAGCCCACTCATCATTAGATGAAAACCGGTAGAGAGGGTCCCCAGCTTTAAGTACCTGGGAGTGCACCTCACTCAGGACCTCTCATGGTCACTGCACACGGGTCACTTGGTCTCAAAAGCAAGGCAGCGGCTGTACTTTTTCCGGCAGCTGAGGAAATTCAAGGTCTCTCCCTCCATCCTGAGAACCTTCTACTCAGCAGCCATTGAGAGCATCCTTACAGGTTGTATCTCAGCCTGGTATGGAAGCTGTACTGTACAGGAACAAGCTGCATTGCAGAGGGTGGTACGCTTGGCAGAGCATCCCTCACCACACTGGAGGAAACGTACAGCAAGAGGGTGAGCCATGAAGCTGGATAAATCTGTCTTTTTCCCTCTGAGCACTTTACCAACCGCCAAGAAAATCAGGCTGGATGCCTCTCACCCTAATGTTGGCCTCTTTACCCTGCTGCAGTCAGGCAGGTGTCTACGCTGCATAAAGGCCAGGCCTGAGAGACTGAAGAAGAGCTTTTTCCCACAGGCAGTCAGACTTCTCAACCATGACGGACTTTAATTGGCACTTTTGCACTTTATGTATTTTTGCACTTTTAAAATTAAAACACCTGCACTTTTTAAGTCAACTATTTTATAGCATAAGCTTTGGTAGATGCTTGTTTTTAAAAATGCATTACTATTTATGTACGGTAAGTATTTTGCACAGTGACAGGCAGATTGCTTTACCCCTTTTTAATTTCACTGTATGTAAAGAATGCTCTTTTTTACAAAACATGTGACCAATAAACTTGTGAAACTTGAAACTTGAAGATGATTTAATCTGTGCACGGTCATTACACTTTTGCTTTCTATTTTTTTTTTTTTTTTTTTTTGACATTTGTTACACAATATCTTCTTTTATTTACTTGTCTACATTCAGTGCTCCAAGTCCTGTGGCCGTGGAGTGAGAAAACGGAACATGTTCTGCCGCAGCACTGATACAGGGGCAAAGGCCGTGGTGGTGCCTGACAGCATGTGCAGACAGCACCACAGACCCAAAGCCCAGGAGATATGTGTCCTTCGGCGCTGCCCCAAGAACGAGAGGCTGCAGTGGATCCCCACTTCCTGGGGTGAGGTAAGCAAAAAGCAGACATGAAACTTGAGGAAGTGGAACTCAAGCAAAATCTGAGTAAAAACAACAAACCCCTAACCTAACACACTTTCCATTACTATTTTTTGTTTTGTTTAGTAGTGTCACATAAACTGTCACAATAATCAATAATTATTTTGCATAATCAGCATAATCAATTCTAATAAAAAGTTAACAAATGAATGACAAATCATAACAGAAGTGATAACAGCCGTATAAGCAAATATCAGGGTACATCAGTTTGTATAGAACAATGTATAATAATCAGGCATAAGATTATGACAAATATCCCAGTATTGTGTAGGTCTCCCGTGTGCCTTCAAAACAGCTGTGACTCATCAGAGACTGGACTTGGGCCTTCTGCGGGTGTCCTGTGGTGTCTGGCAACAGAATATTGTTACTGGGTGACTCTGGGTCCTATGGGATGAGGGGAGGGTCTCTGTCGATTAGAATTGTTCCGGTGCATCCCACAGATACTTGAAATTGAAATCTGAGTTGTTCCTAAGCTGTTTTTGTGCCTCGGTCAGACTGCATGGGGGATGGCTGCTGCCATCAAGGTGTGTCATTGCTATGGGGTGGGGGTGTCTGATCTGGTGTAGGTGGGTGCTACATGTCTAAGTAACATCGACATGAATACCAGGTCCAAAAGTTTCCCAGAAGAACACTGAATTGTCAGAAGATGGTCAAGATGGTTATTCACCTGTCAGTCAATGTTATGTGTTTCCTGTAGAGTTCCATACTACATCTGCTGTTGTGGTCTCATCAACCTGCCTAGTCTTCATGGGAGACTGTCCTCCTCGAAAAAACGACCACATGAGTCGTGTGTACAACTGCGAATTACGACCTCAGGTTACGTTTCAAAGTTAAGCGCCCCTAGTGGTCGAGTAAATATCGACATTTGCATGCACCCAAATTACGACTCACTGTTATGTTTGAGGCTGAGTAGCTCTAGAGCTGTTAATACGTCACTTCATTAAGTTTTAATATTTTTTCATGCGAGAAAGTAACCATGTAGATCCCGAATATGTGATCATTTTATTCAAATAACGCCTGTTTGGAAGTTTGCTCGGACGTTTTCGGAGAAGTGAAACGCCACCTGTGTAACCAGGAGCAGCGGGTCATCTCAGAGACGAGCCGCCGGCCTCCTGAGATGATCGGCCAGTCAACCTCTGTCGTCATCCTGGGGTAGAAAACGAGCCGATTAGTGTGAAAATACTACAAACATCCTCAAAGTGAATGCTACTAATGTCGTGTTACTCAATGCGTTCGTTAAACCTGGTGCATTTTGAACAGTATTATTAAAAGAAGGCTTATGAGATCGGCAGAAATCCTATGACGTAGTTGGACTCATTCCAATCCTGTCTATAGCTGTCCGCCGTGGATTGGCTGCGTTCGGTTTTTGCCGCTCAACCAAACTACAGCAAAGCTTCATAATATTTTCAAATAAACGACTCAAATGCAGTGTTGTGTGTCATTTATTAACTTAAAGCAACTACAATCACTGCCATTACAAGTTCGGCTGTGGTAAATAGGTTCATGTGTTAAGCAGATAAACCAATTCTGACCCTAGCTTCTGTTCCATAAAGCCGGGAGAACCAAACTGCATTGCTTTTTGGCGTAAATCTATATTTGGCGGTTAATTTTATCCTCCGTAGATGGTATACTAGACAGCGAAACAACATTAAAACGAGCTGACAACATGTTATATTGTTCTCAAATGTCAATTAAACACATTTGCTGTACTTACCTTAAATCGTCCAATATGACATACCGATGCCGTAGATTAATCCCCGCAATCTGCAATACTCTCCTGTTACCGCTAGATGCGCTATTTCAAGAAACGCTCCCATGGGTCGTATTCCAGAGCATGTACACACGACCTATATGGTCGTATAATTTGGAGGGCTTGTTGCTTCATGGCCTCCTGCAGCTATACACCTTAGGCAGATGGGTCCCTCCATATGAGCTGGGTTCTGCTCAAGGTTTCTTCCTGTTAAAAGGGAGTTTTTCCTTGCCACTGCTGCCTTCAGGCTTTCTCTGGGGGCTTCAGGCCGGGTTTTGTAAAATGTCTTGAGACGATTTTTATTGTTATTGATGCTAAATAAATAAAACTGAATTGAATTGAATTGATTATGAAAATGCGACTGAGAGTGAACATGCATGTAGATGATGCTGTGGTCCCTATAGTCTAAAACACGCCAGTCATTTTAAAAATAAACCCATTTTAATTTTCCGCACTAAATGATATGTACATAATATGTATATGCATTAAATAAAGTACTTAAGCTGCATGTACTCCATATGTGAAAAACCTGACATTGTCAAGTATTTCTCCACGTTTTCTGTGTTTGTGCTCATTATTCGTCTTCAGCATGAATCCTCATAAGTCATTTTGGTACAGCTGTCCAACTCCGTAGTAGCAAAATTAAATTAAATTCACTTCATTTACCATGTACATATGTACACACATGCAAAGAATTTGTTCTCTGCATTTAACCCTTCCAAGTGTCTATTATTTAACCGAGTCTCCTCTTCTGAGAAGTTCTTTAGTTCTTTTCTGGGACTTCTTTGCTTTATCAAGCAAACGCACCACTCTCTTTCAGTGCTCCAGGTCTTGTGGCTCAGGCTTCCAGAAGAGAGAACTTCGCTGCCGGGAGAGAGACTCGCAGGGAGGGTATGCGCCATTGATCTTAATTGATCTGCACAGATACTTCAGACCCTGCTGTGTCATCAGTGCATTGTCCTCTGAGTTACAATTCCAGTGATTTCAAAATGGGAAGCTGTAGGAACAATCATTTTGAGCAGACAGTCTGTTTTCACCCTGCACAGGTATGTGGAGTTCCCCATACGGAGGTGCAGGAATATGGCCAAACCTTTGGTGGCTCTTCAGCAAGGCTGCCACCGAGGTCTGTGCCCAGAGCTCCCTCAGGTAGTCCCTGGCAGAACAACTTCCAGTGCTTCCGTCTTAGACTGGTACTCATCTCCCTGGCAGCAGGTATACTTGCCCATGTTTGATACAAAACTGTCTACATGGGAGACTTTTAGTACTGCATGTGCTTTCCAACTATATGCCTTGCAGTTTTTAGCTTTTCTCCACACTGATTACAACTGTGAAGTGTTTAACCCACACTACCAAAAGAGTATTTTCCCGACACATTTTTCAAAATTCGATCAAGAATTAATGGGATGGAGGGATTTTGTCTTACTGATGTTAGTGACTACCAAAAGCAACCTGCCTCAATTCAAATACCTTTCAGACTAATCAAAGTCATGGTCTACCAGGATGGGTAAAAACGCTGAGAGGCCTCTATGGGCTGCGCAGGTGCCTTGTGTCCACTTATATTATTTAGTCTGACTTGGACTGAACACATCATAGGACTTGGGTTACCTGCTCTGTTAAGGTGTTATAAGAAATCAACTGAAAGTCGTTGTTAATCACCAGACATTATGTCTGGGCCATAACTGATCAGTTTCAGACATGAGATCATGGGTGACTCCCCTGTTTTATTATATATTATACTGTAGACAGAGTGTAGGTGGTGCAGGTTCATAGATGTGTTATAGTTCTCTACCAGCAGTGGAACAGTAGCTATGTGAGCTCCAGAAGGATTCCAAAAGCTGCACACTCTTTCAGAGCCTTTTGAGGGAATGCTGTGTAGTCTATGTGTTACATCATCTATTATGCAAAAAGTCTTAAGGGCAGCCTTATTCTGTTTGATCTCAAGCTTGTCCTCCTTGTATGTTTTCAAAATATTTACTGACAGCTTGCTGGAGGGTGGGTACATGCTGGCTGGGATGTTTGTTTTCTTGATCTGTTCTTTGTTTCTCCACTTTTTCTCCATCCTTTCCTCTCCCTTTATGATGGCTGCTTTTACTCCACTGGCTTCACAATTTCATCTCCTTCTCCTTATTTATATCTCTGTGCTTCATCTTGTTTCTCTCTTTCTCATCATGCATTTCCTTTTGTCTCTGTGCCGTTTCTCTGCTGCCTCTGTCTCAGTGCTCTGTGTCCTGCGGTGGAGGAGTTCAGACTCGGTCCATCCAGTGTCTTCGACAAGGTCGCCCAGCAGATGGTTGCCTGCCCCATCAGAGACCTGTGACATCCAGGGCATGCAACACACACTTTTGCCCAGCTGTTCCTCCAACTCCAGCACAATACCCTGAGGGCCAGGCTACTGGACCAACATCAAAAGGTAAAGTGCTCAGAGGGAAAAAGACAGATTTATCCAGCTTCATGTATTGAAAGTGCTGGAATTGATGCTCAAATTTCATAAATTCTTCTGTAGACCAAAGACAACCAATTCAAGTGCAAACAACATGTTTGCACTTGAATTGGTGACATGTCCAGCCACCTTATATTCACCTTAGATGACAATATAGCTTTAGGGATGGCCTGTGTTTTTGATCAGCAGAGCATGACTTTCTCTACTTCCTCTCCACAGCTTGAAATTGACTTTCTTCTTGTCATAAAATTGGATTGAAACTCAGACAGCCCTAATGTTTTCATCATCATCATCAAATTCAGAGTGGTATCATCTTATATCCAAACACTGCTGTGCTTTGCTAATTTGCAAATATTTATTGTAAGCTTGGTAACCAAGAAAACGGCTCCTGTCATTAGCATGCTACAAAATGCAACATACTGAACAAAGGTAGTGAACATTATACATGGTAAACAGTATCTTAGTATTAGCAGCATATGCGTAGAATGCCTACATTAGAAATTAGTTCATAGCAATACCGTGTGCATAAATATAGCTAAAATTATCATCTCAGCTTCATCCAGGCGATTTATTATTATTATGTTTATTTATTTCTAGTTTTTTCTATCTATTTATTTTATGTAATCTTAAATTAAACACCTCTGACTTTGGGTCAGGCCAAACACCCATTTCAAATGCAAAATGCAAAATAAGATGGCTTTTTTGGAATATTTAACTGATCACTGAACCAATAATACTAAATATTCTGAAGTTGCATGGTTAACCCTTATTTCTTGTGTTCCATACAGATGATCACTGTGTGGACCACTTTAGCTGGTGTCACTTGGTTCCCCAGCATGGCGTTTGCAACCACAAGTTCTATGGACAGCAGTGCTGCAAGTCCTGCTCAAGCAAGATGCCATAGAACTCTGCCATCTCTAAGTATGCATCATCCAGCCTCTGCAGGAGATGCTGCCACAGAGCCCATTCAGGGAAGATTGCTGGCTACACACTGAACTGCTCTCAATGATGTGTGCTTTCTTCCTGGAGTACTTGACTAGTGTATAAAGAAATAGGGGTGTAACTGAAGACATTGGAACTGAAAAGACAGTGGTAATCGCATTTGATGATTTTTTGATGTAATGTATATGTTTTCTTTAAAAACTTCTGAAACTAGACAGCCTTCAGGAGAACAGGAGGGCTTTCTTCTTTGTTGTATATTTAAAGGTGTATAGTTTTATATGCCTTTATTTAAATTATTATGATGTTATCGTTTGTCATTTTTCATTTTGTCAATTGTTTGGTGGATCTGTGACATATTGTTTCTGTGTTCTGTCCAGTCATTCTTGGATCCATTTGATGAGATTTTAGCTTAGGCATTAATAATCAGTGAGCTCCACTTCTGCTTGCCACATTATCCGCTTGTATACTACTGCTGAGTCCAGTACAGGGATGAAGTTTTCCAGTACAACCCATTCATGTTAACCCTACAAAAACATGACTATATGTGTATGTCAAACATCTTCTTTTTATGTAAATGGTCATATTTATCGCTCTTGAATAGTTATGGTAAATAACATGACCGTGTATTAATCTCTCCTACTTTTTCTTAGCACAGAAGAGGATGATTGCTGGATGAGAGTGGGTGCAGTCTAGACAGTGAGAGGTTTTGATTGTTGAGATAGAATGGTGAAGGTGTTTTCTCCACAGATGTCTGATCTAAATGTAGAGATGTGGCACGTGAAGCATGTTGATAAACTCACAAAATAGCAAATGTGTCTGTATGTATATTGTATATTGGATGCGGGAGGCAGACACCCTCTCTACTTTCAGGCTTTAGACTCGCATCCTCCACTTTCTTCTTCTTTCTTTTCTTTTCAGTAGCTAATCAAGGCCCTGCAGCCGGTGTGGACTGACTAAGAGT
Organism: Planiliza haematocheilus; assembly: GCA_005024645.1. NCBI lineage: Eukaryota > Metazoa > Chordata > Actinopteri > Mugiliformes > Mugilidae > Planiliza > Planiliza haematocheilus. Next base: position 129,597 of record SRSE01000463.1, on the reverse strand, counting down.
AGCTGTCGTGTTAGCTGTCTCCCAGCTGGGACAGCTGGTTGACGGTGTGAAGGAAGCATAGAACTAGTCTGCCCATGGATCACCACCATCAACTTCACGTTTCAAACCAATTGTCTCTACTTCACCTCAACTCTACTTCGCAGAACGTGAAGCTAGGGAATCCCATAATAAAATGCATTTAAAGGGCCAGAGCGGGCGACACTGAATCTTGTCTTAAACTGCTGGCAAAGGCTAAGGCTAAATATGGTAAAATTGTTATTTGCCTCGGCAGTAATGACACCCGGTTACGCCAATCAGAGGTCACTAAACTTAATGGAATTGGTGTGTAAGTTTGCCGGATGCTGTAGGCTGTACCCCCTACCTAGTCTGACCAATGATGACATGCCGTCATTCCATTGCTGATTACTAGGTGAGGTCCAACAAACGACATGTCCAGCAATGCAACCTAAGTGCATGCGGGACATTTGAGGCACAGTATATTGTGCGGAAGAGAAAGTACCGCGGAAAAGTGTATCTGCAAGGGGGAGACATGACAACTCTGCAGGTGAAGCAGTGTCTAGATAGGCTTAGGGCTACAGGACCAGAAATTGTAACGGCCACCGTTCCTGTCATCTGAAGAAGAATGCTAATGGAAGTTTGTGTTGTGACCGACACTCCACTTCAGTCAACCTAGCTCATATGGAGGGACCCATCTCCTGTGATAGTCCAGTTGGGCAAAGACAGAAAAATGAGAAAAGAGAACAGCAGGAGAAACGAGATAAACATACATCTGTCAAAGATACATATACCTGACTAAAGCGTACATGTGGTATCTTAAGATACAAACTGTTGATGTTACAAGACAGTTTGAAAACATAAGAGTAATCATAGGCAGGTAGAATTGCTCATTCAGGTAAGAGTGAATAAATGCAGGAGTTCTATATGTTTGAACAATTCCAGTCTGGTTTTCGCCCATCCCACAGCACAGAAACAGCCGTGGTCTTTTAAAACCGGGATGGGCAACCTAAATGATGGTGAGGACACTTCCTGAGGGCCACATAGGAAACACATCATAGGAAAATCAAAAGAAATCAGCCAAGATATAAGGAAGAGGATTGTGGAGCTCCACAAGTCTGGTTCATCCTTGGGTACATTGTTTCCTTCACCGTATTAGGTAAGTGAATTTCTAGAATTATCCATATGTTAAGTGTTTGTGCCCAACACAGCTAAACTGCTAACAGACGTTAACTGCAATGATTCAGCCGACGGCCAGCCTTCAACCATAGTTCATGTATGTTAGCGAGCTAGCAGCGGCTAACACTAACCGCTAGCTCCGAGCTAGCCGCGAGCTTACGCGGAGGCTAGCGGACTTAGCCACCGCCGCGACTCTAGAGGGAGTTAATCACAGTCAACAGACCAGGACTGTAGTTGAAACATAAAGTGGCAGTCTTACACGTTGTAATAGTATTGGCGGATAGTCGAGCGGCAAATAACGTGGGCTGCCACACGGTAGGCCAGGGTTCGAATCCCGGTTAGGGCAACATCTTTAATGAATGAGGCCTGCCTCAGGAACATGGGAGTACAGACAAATGATTCACATGCAATTTAATATATTTAATTTTTTTTAATGAAATAATGAGCTGAACACTTAATTAGTTAGTTGTATTAATTATGTTTCATAACATTATTTGACACGTCTACTTGTCTGTGTTTTCCTGCAGCCGATCCAGACAGACTGCAGTGACGTCCAACATGAGACAAAGAGCTGTAGTAAAGGGACAATTTGAAGGTCTTCACTTCATGACTGTTTCCTTCTTACAGCCTCAATGTGTTAAGTATTGAATGTGTTAAGTATTATAGAATGTTTTTCTAAATGTAAGACTGTGCCGTAAACTGTTGCTCAGATAGAAGCAATGACTTTTATTATTAAAATGATTATGATTAACAATCAGTTATTGTGATTTCCTCGTTCTTTCAGTAGAAGCCATTTGATTTTACTTGTTGTACAGAATGTATTTTGTGGGTATTGTGAAGCTGATGCTGGCTTTCAGGTGGAGCTGGGAGCGGTCTGCTGCATGTACCTGCCCTTGTGGGCTCGGTGGCTAACGGGAGCTATTCACATAACATAAGCACGCACACATCATGACGCACACATCACCGGCACAGTCAAAATTTCCGCAGGAATTTTCTAGTTATTATTACTATTACATAATTATATTATATTATATTATATTATATTATATAACTCAAGCTACATTCATGTTGCCATTTGTCAATCATGTCAACGCGGCCACTTGAAATCAAGTAGCTTAAATAAGCCTAAAGCTTAAAATTACACTGTTCAAAAAAAAGAGAAAAAAAAAAGAATGAGTACAATGTCATCATTACGAAAAAAAAAAAAAAAATGTTATGGTCTAGAATGTACGTGGATCCATGAGTCGGTTAAGTTTAGTTTCTCTGCCGAGTGAGTAGCGAATCCACCGAGATTCATGACTGACGGATCTGCAGGGACTCATGAGCAGCGAATCTGCCGGGATTCATGAGTGACGGATCCGCAGGGACTCATGAGTAGCGAATCCTCAGTGATTCATGAGTGACGGATCCGCAGTGATTCATGAGTGACGGATCGCAGTGATTCATGAGTGACGAATCGCAGTGATTCATGAGTGAGGAAGGGAGTTAGTAGTGCCACTCCACTCCAGTGGCTGAGTGCCGTAGTTTGCTATAGTGGCCAAGTCGGGTATTACAGTTTGTTTCTCTGCCGAGTGAGATGTAAGATGTTTGAATGGTGCCGTTTATTGATTATATATCAATCAAATGTGGTAGCACTCAACTGAGCCGGTTCAATAGACGTCTCGATTCGTGATTCTTGAGTCTTCTTTGGTGGCCAATTCAATGAGCCGGATCCCGAATCTTTTTTCCACCACTAATGGTAATTAAAAATGATGGAAAGTCGAGTATGCAAAGTCTTTAGGCGAGCCTGCATGTAGCAGGTGTTATGAAAAATGACCCATACACACTAAGTAAAGGTGATTTTTCATACTTTCGTCGTATCGAGGCCATCGACATCCAGTGTTGGGAAAGTTCTTTTTCTACACAAACTAAATAGTTCATTTTTAGTTCTTTTTACATTTTTTTTACCTCCAGTAGGCTACATTGCTGCGAGCTATTTGTCAAAATCTCTTGCTGGGTGCTTGAACTTCAGTTCAATATGCCGTTTTAAGTTTGCTGTTGACGTCGTCTATGTGCGGACTTTCTTTTTCAAACCGGGCGGGCAAAGTTTACAGACAAAAGTCACGTTTCTTCTGTCTGCGTCAATACTGTCTTTGCCGAAAAACTCTTTTAAATGTTCATATTCTGTGCAGTCTGAGAGCTCCGGACTGTTGCTTTCCTCATCCATACATCACAGATTATCCCGTCCTATGTTTCGGTTTCGTCGCGCCTTCTGAAGGCGTTGCCCCTGGCAACCGATAGCGTCTCCTACCACGGCCGACCGGCTCAGACCCCGCCCAAATCAACCCAAATCGGCACGTGACTCCTCACTCTCAATGCCGCCAGCCAAATGAAGGCATACAAGTGGTTGGGTCAGCGACCTCGGATCCAAAGCAGCACTGAATGACTCCTCTCTTAGTTTTGCCCTAGTGAGTAAATATAATTCACTCTCTTCACATAACTTCAATGTAATGTTACATGAATGCACCACTGGCATCAGGCTACAAGCTAGCTGGCTAACTGTAGCCAACTGGTTTCTACCTAATGTTTCTAGGTCAACCATTCTCAGAGGTCTAATGAGACACCGTTGAAAACGTGGGTCGTGGCTAAGGACAACGGACAAGTTGTTACAGCACACTGCAATTGTATTGGCTGGGTAAGTCATAATAAATGAACACCATATCAACATATAAACATTCCAAATTAGGCCACCTTTACCCCTACTCTATTAATTTGTCCAGTTGTTTGAACATCTAGCTATTGTGGGAATACTATAGTTTGTTTCCTGTCAGATATTAGCTTATATTGACTTTGGTTTCTATAAACTGGCAATGTGTGATATATCGTATCATAGAGGATTAAGTTACCTAATAGTATCACTGTGAAAAACAGATCTTAAATGTAAATGCATAATTCCTTTTCTCTGTCCTTTTTACCAACAGATAGTCAGAATCCTTCTCACATATTGGAGCAGTTCTGTTTGCCATTGAAGCTGTTGTTAAAATGAAAGAGTGAATCTTGTACTATGGACACGTGCAAATGTTTGTATGTTCTCATGTATGTCCATAGGTTTTCATAGAATGTGACCACAACAGGTCAAAATGTTATCACAAATAAATGAGTTTCTGAAATATGCCAAGGCCACTTTGTGATGTCAATTTAAACTACAAAATTCCCGCGGACTAATACACACCCATTATAAACCCTGAAATTTGAGTAAAAACCTTCACAAATGTGAGGCTTCATGGTTTAAAAACGGTAAAAGGTGTCGATAAGTGAAGGGAATCTCTGAAGAGAAGACAAGAGTGTCTACGTTTTAAAGTTTAAATGAAGTCTCTGGGTGAAAGTATGCCAGAGCAGTTGATTGTTGAAAATGCCTGTTTTTTTGTTTTTTTTCCGGGGTCTCCCATTCATTTGAATGGGAAATTTTTCGCCTTTTTTCGCGAATAAATTGGCGAAAAAATCACCGATCGCTTATCCAAGTAATAGCATAGGATTCGGGATCAAAACACACGTTTCGATATATCATGTGTTGGGGTCCTCTTGCCGGTTTGGGCCGCATTAATCGGCGAAAAAGGGCGGAAAATGAATAATAACTAGAAAATTCCCGTGGAAATTTTTGAAGTGCCGAGTGGGCTGTTGCCATTAGCTGCTAATGTTAGCAATTAGCATGACGCGCTAGCCACTAACTTTAGCATTAGTTTAGTGTTAGCATGTCTCTTTAGACACTAAAAATGAAATACATGCTAATTGTTAGCATGCTAATGCTAACATGCTAATTGCTAATATGCTATTCGCCAACATGCTAATGCTGCCACTAATGCAACCACCAATTTCTAGCCACTAAAAATTAGCATTAGCCGCTAATGTTAGCAATTAGCATGATGCGCTAGCCACTAATTTTAGCATTGGTTTAGTGTTAGCATGTCTTTTTAGACACTAAAAATTAAATACATGCTAATTGTTAGCATGCTAATGCTAACATGCTAATTGCTAATATGCTATTCGCTAACATGCTAATGCTGCCACTAATGCTACCACCAATTTCTACCACTAAAAATTAGCATTAGCCGCTAATGTTAGGAATTAGCATGATGCGTTAGCCAATTATTTTAACATTGGTTTAGTGTTAGCATGACTTTTAAGGCACTAAAAATTAAGTAGATGCTAATTGCTAACATGCTAATGCTAACATGCTAATTGCTAATATGCTATTCGCTAACATGCTAATGCTGCCACTAATGCTACCACCAATTTCTAGCTACTAAAAATTAGCATTAGCCGCTAATGTTAGCAATTAGCATGACGCGCTAGCCAATGACAGACAGACACCTGTCATTGTTCAACTTGGGTGCCAAAAGCCAAAATGGCCGCCCCACAGACCAGTTACTTCAGTTAGAATTTTCTCGGAGTGGGCTGTTTCCATTAACATTGCCCCAAAATGGCCGCCCTACAGACCAGTTACTTATGTTTTCCCGCCTCTTTCTGTGGAGCCCCTGGTTGCCACGGTTACCAGTTTGAATATCAGTTAGAAAAGGACTAGAGTGGGCGAAAATGCTGAAACCACGGCCTCGAACAGGAAGGCCTTGTGGCCAAACCGTGTGTCTAATCGTTGAACCGACTTCACTTTGGGCATCTTGAGGCTTTCCTGAACGTCTAGATATGCAGTTTGTGGGTAAAATGTAGAAATGTGAGCTATTTAAAGCGATTTAAAACAAAGGATTGCTTCTGCTTTGCTCCACAAATTTAACATTGCAGTCTATGGAGCGAGGAAGGGGTTTGCTGGCGCAGCTTTGCGTCTCACGCCAAAACTATAAGACTTACAGCTTCAGCGGACAAATTGTGAGCGAGAAGACACATTTTCCTACGTTTCTATGTATAAATTATGTCTGTGGTGTGAAATTTGTGGCCACGGGAGCAGTTTCTATTTTATTTTTTGCCTAATTTTCTTCTCTCTTCTCACTCTGGCAGTTGGTGTCTCACCCTCTGGCGCGAACATTCCGCGCAATACACACCCATTATAAACCCCCGAAATCTGAGTAAAACCCTTCACCGCTTTGAGGCTTCATGGTTTAAAAACGGTAAAAGGTGTCGATAAGTGAAGGGAATCTCTGAAGAGAAGACAAGAGTGCCTACATTTTACAGTTTCAATGAAGTCTCTGGGTGAAAGTATGCCAGAGCAGTTGATTGTTGAAAATGCCTGTTGATCTTTCTTTTTTTTTCGGGGACTCCCATTCATTTGAATGGGAAATTTTTCGCCGTTTTTCGCGAATAAATTCGCGAATAAATTCACGAAAAACTCACCAATCGCTTATTCAAGTAATAGCCCGGGATTCGGGATCAAAACACACGTTTCGATATATCATGTGTTGGGGTCCTCTGGCCGGTTCGGGCCACATTAATTGGCGAAAAAGGGCGGAAAATGAATAATAACTAGAAAATTCCCGCAGAAATTTTGAAAGTGCCGAGTGGGCTGTTGCCATTAGCTGCTAATGTTAGCAATTAGCATGATGCGCTAGCCACTTATTTTCACATTGGTTTAGTGTTAGCATGTCTTTTAAGCCGCTAAAAATTAAGTAGATGCTAATTGCTAACATGCTAATGCTAACATGCTAATTGCTAATATGCTATTCGCCAACATGCTAATGCTGCCACTAATGCAACCACCAATTTCTAGCCACTAAAAATTAGCATTAGCCGCTAATGTTAGCAATTAACATGATGCGCTAGCCAATTATTTTAACATTGGTTTAGTGTTAGCATGACTTTTAAGCCACTAAAAATTAAGTAGATGCTAATTGCTAACATGCTAATGCTAACATGCTAATTGCTAATATGCTATTCGCTAACATGCTAATGCTGCCACTAATGCTACCACCAATATCCATCACTAAAATTAGCATTAGCCGCTAATGTTAGCAATTAGCATGATGCGCTAGCCAATGACAGACGGACACCTGTCATTGTTCAACTTGGGTGCCAAAAGCCAAAATGGCCGCCCCACAGACCAGTTACTTCAATTAGAAGTTTCCAGTGGGCTGTTTCCATTAACATTGCCCCAAAATGGCCGCCCTACAGACCAGTTACTTATGTTTTCCCGCCTCTTTCTGTGGAGCCCCTGGTTGCCACGGTTACCAGTTTGAATATCAGTTAGAAAAGGACTAGAGTGGGCGAAAATGCTGAAACCACGGCCTCGAACAGGAAGGCCTTGTGGCCAAACCGTGTGTCCAATCGTTGAACCGACTTCACTTTGGGCATCTTGAGGCTTTCCTGAACGTCTAGATATGCAGTTTGTGGGTAAAATGTAGAAATGTGAGCTATTTAAAGCGATTTAAAACAAAGGATTGCTTCTGCTTTGCTCCACAAATTTAACATTGCAGTCTATGGAGCGAGGAAGGGGTTTGCTGGCGCAGCTGTGCGTCTCATGCCAAAACTATAAGACTAACAGCTTTAGCAGACAAATTGTGAGCGAGAAGACAAATTTTCCTACGTTTCTATGTATAAATTATGTCTGTGGTGTGAAATTTGTGGCCACGGGAGCAGTTTCTGTTTTATTTTTTGCCTAATTTTCTTCTCTCTTCTCACTCTGGCAGTTGGTGTCTCACCCTCTGGCGCGAACATTCCGCGCAATACACACCCATTATAAACCCCCGAAATCTGAGTAAAACCCTTCACCGCTTTGAGGCTTCATGGTTTAAAAACGGTAAAAGGTGTCGATAAGTGAAGGGAATCTCTGAAGAGAAGACAAGAGTGCCTACATTTTACAGTTTCAATGAAGTCTCTGGGTGAAAGTATGCCAGAGCAGTTGATTGTTGAAAATGCCTGTTGATCTTTCTTTTTTTTTCGGGGACTCCCATTCATTTGAATGGGAAATCTTTTCGCCGCGTTTCGCGAATAAATTCGCGAATAAATTCGCGAAAAACTCACCAATCGCTTATTCAAGTAATAGCCCGGGATTCGGGATCAAAACACACGTTTCGATATATCATGTGTTGGGGTCCTCTGGCCGGTTCGGGCCGCATTAATCGGCGAAAAAGGGCGGAAAAGGAATAATAATAAGTAAAAATAAAACTGCAAAGAAACACGCAGAAGATCAAGAGTGGCCTCGTGCCTATGGCACGAGGCCCCTCCTCCCTATGGGAGGAGGGGCCTCTTGACATAGGCACTCGGCACTAATAATAAAACTGCAAAGAAACACGCAGAAGATCAAGAGTGGCCTCGTGCCTATGGCACGAGGCCCCTCCTCCCTATGGGAGGAGGGGCCTCTTGACATAGGCACTCGGCACTAATAAGTAAAAATAAAACTGCAAAGAAACACGCAGAAGATCAAGAGTGGCCTCGTGCCTATGGCACGAGGCCCCTCCTCCCTGTGGGAGGAGGGGCCTCTTGACATAGGCACTCGGCACTAATAATAAAACTGCAAAGAAACACGCAGAAGATCAAGAGTGGCCTCGTGCCTATGGGAGGAGGGGCCTCTTGACATAGGCACTCGGCACTAATAACAACAATACAACAACAGCGATAATTGCAAGTAAATCTCCTCCTGCTGAAACATTAGTGGTTGTCGGGAGCAGGAGAGATTTTATATATGCAGTATATTTAGACATTTGACGGCCTGCCTTATCTAACCTTCAGCACTTTGTTTACAGTGAACTTAAATGGTGAAAATAGGACTAGCATAAAACCAAAAACCTTTCTCAGACACATCCAAGGAACTCTCATATTAGCACAATAACAAACATGCCTTTACAAATTATTCTGATTATTGGTTGTAGTACTTATATGAGACTCTAAATAGTTATTTTATATTTTGTATTCTATGTATCTTTTATATTCTATTTCTAACATTTTTTATATTGTGGACAGCAAAAGAAGAATGTCATTGTACACTGAAACATGCCTTTGTTCTCTCTGGATTTGTATGTATTTTTATATCAACTGAAACTGCATCTTCAATAGATACAAATTAAGTAAATCAATCTGCCTACTACAACTCATGTAAAAGTGGAGCTTAGATGGGAAAGTTTGTTACTATTTGAGTTGGGTTTCCTTTGTGAGAATAGAGAGGTGGGCAGGTGTGTCTGGCTGTGATGGTGAGGTTCAGTTTCCTTGTTACCTTTGCTACACCTCAGCTAATCATCTAACTCAGTGGTCGGTCCACCCTGCATGAGACTCAAATACATTGCTCCCCCCTCCGCCCTCCCCATGTTGGCATCAATTAGTGAGGAATTAAAGTCCTGCTTCAAGGAAAGGATTCATGGGGGAAGCTGCTCCTTAATTACATTAGCTCTCCATGTGCTGCTGGAGACTGATTGCAAAGCAAGACATCTCCAACCCAGCCCTGTTTGGGGCTGTCTGCAGTACAGCATTGTTGAAATCAGCAGGCAGATGCAGATTAGTCATTCAGCTGATACAATGGTGCGCAGCCACAAGTGTCACAGTAATTTTGTCACTTTCTTATCCTGCTGCCTACAAGTCTAGGGAAGTTTTTTGTTTGTTTTTCAATACATAAACAGTCAGCAGTGCAGCTGTGAAAAAGTTTTGAGGACTTATTTTGTTACAATTTTGAAAAGTCTGAAAAAGATAATAATTGACATACATTTCCCTCTTCATTTGTAATTTTCTTTTACAGTTTAGTCTAGGGCTGCACAGTTAATCGAATTTTAATCACAATCACAATTTTGGCTTCCCACGATCAAATTTGCGTGATCGAGCGATATTTATAATGCGTTATTCCGTTCATAGAATGCTCCACGTCAACATTTTTTTTTTGCAAAGCCAATCTAGCGCTCCGTAAACCACGGTCTGATCACGTGCCTCCATGAGCCAGTCAGAGTGGATCCCTGCACCGCGCAGCTTAGTTTCTAGATGTGGACTAGTAGTGTAAAACCCGGATCTTTTGAAGGATTCGGATCAGTCTGAATCACTCACTGATATGATCCGGGTTTTATGAATCAATTGAGTCACTTGAGTCACTTAACCTGAAATGGCCATGGCAGTGTCTGGGACTTAACTAAGAATAAACTACAATACAATATCCACAATGCCAACAAAAATGCCTACTACAGTTTGGTAAAATATAAAAAATATGAAGAAAATAATCCAAGAATAAAGACAATGGAAATAAAAAGTTGGCAGGGAAATGGACAGTGAGACTGTTTACTGGACTTTTTGAGGTCGGCATTTAAAAATGTAATTTGACTGTGAGGAATGAGTTGTTCTGACAGTGTTTTGCTACTATTCGTACAGTAGGCCCCTTAATATTGGACATCATGTATTATTAGGGCCCGAGCACGCAAGGCGGCGAAGGCCCTATTGTTTTTCGAATGTTTATTAGGGCCCGAGCACGCAAGGCGGCGAAGGCCCTATTGTTTTTCGAATGTTTATTATTTTTTTTTTTATTAGGGCCCGAGCACGCAAGGCGGCGAAGGCCCTATTGTTTTTCGAATGTTTATTATTTTTTTTTTTATTAGGGCCCGAGCACGCAAGGCGGCGAAGGCCCTATTGTTTTTCGAATGTTTATTATTTTTTTTTTATTATTATTATTATTAGGGCCCGAGCACGCAAGGCGGCGAAGGCCCTATTGTTTTTCGAATGTTTATTATTTATTTTTTTATTATTAGGGCCCGAGCACGCAAGGCGGCGAAGGCCCTATTGTTTTTCGAATGTTTATTATTTATTTTTTTATTATTAGGGCCCGAGCACGCAAGGCGGCGAAGGCCCTATTGTTTTTCGAATGTTTATTATTTTTAGGGCCCGAGCACGCAAGGCGGCGAAGGCCCTATTGTTTTTCGAATGTTTATTATTTTTTTTTTTATTATTTTTTTTCTTTTCTTTCTTCAGAATCCTAAAAGTAAATCGCCTTTTTGACGGCCTAAAAGTACTCGAAAACTCACGAAAATTTGCCTACCCCCCCATAGTCGGGTGTAAAATTACGTATTTTGGGGGTCTCGCACAAGGGCGTAACAAAATGGCTCAACAGCGCCACCTAGACCTTTGTTTTCGGAGTAGCCCCTCGACACGGTTTCACGCACGTCTACGACATTTGGAGGGAGTATGTAACAGACAGAGACGCACAAAAAAGCCTCCTGGAGCCATAGTCCAACTCCAACAGGAAGTCCGCCATCTTGCATCAAAAATCATATTTGGTCACGAGTGTGCACATTTCCACACCTCGTATTTGAACGAACTCCTCCTAGAGCTTTCGTCCTATCTGTTGGAAACTTGTCGTGTGCGTTCTTAAGGCCTTGACGATGAAAGGTTGATCAAGCCGTATTCCTTGGATTTACTGTCGGGGAGGGGCGGGGCCACGAAATGTGGCGTGTTTTCATGAAAATTTGACGTGCTTGACGTGCTGTAACTTTGTGGAAAATACTCCAATCGTCACCAAACCTCTGATATATAATGCCAGTCTGGCCTAGTACACATTTCCATAACAACATTTGGTGATTTTCAGAGCGCCACCTACTGGCGATAGAAACATTTTATTTTTACAAGATGACGTCCAGCTCGGACAATATCGACCATACGGGGCTGAAACTCAGTGAAACTATTGGAAACAACTTTGGGAAGAAACCCTCCAAAAATAGAAACTTTTCCAGAAACTATGTAGACACGGTGGCTTGTCAAAGTCAAGCGTCCCGATTTTTTTCCAAAAATCCAAGACTCCATTGACCTTTTAGGATCATTTCGAGGCAAAAGTGTGCGGCTTTAATATACTTTCTCAGAGCTGTCTAAAACTTCTTGAGGTTATTAAGAGCAATATTCCCCAAAATTCGGCTGCATAATTAATTAGGAGGCGGGGCATAATCGCTCTATAGCGCCCCCCTGGAAGTTTTTTTCAGGCAGCCCCCCCACAGTTTTTGACACAGAGTTATAGAACCTTGGCCGACTTGTAGACCGTAGTGAGACCTACAAAATGTCACTTGGAGCAATGGGCTACAATTAACAGGAAGTAAGATATTTATGCATGAAAATCACCATTTACAGTGATTCGGCCTGGTTGACAAGGGGTCATATTTGAACGGATTCCTCAGAGGGATTTTATCCAATTGACTTTAAACTCTGTAGGTGTGTTCATATGGTCATCCTGAGTAAATCTTTGACCTTGAGGAAACTGTGTGGGTGTGGCGCTCCATCAAATTTGACCCTCTGATCCAAAATTGGAACTCCATTGACTTTTTGGCTAGTTTTTAAGGCAAAACTCTGCGGCTGTCTTATACTTTCTCAGAGCTGTCTGAAACTTCTTGACGTTATTAAGAGCAATATTCCCTAAAATTCGGCTCCATAATTAATTAGGAGGCGGGGCATAATCGCTCTATAGCGCCCCCTGCAAATTTTCTTTGAGGCAACCACGCCACAGTTTTCGACACAGAGTTATAGAACTTTTTTAGATTATAGATTTTATTCAATTGACTTGGTAGGTGTGTTCATATAGACTTCCTGAGTAAGCGTGAAACTGTCGGGGCGTGGCAAAGTTCGATGTTTCGTCATGAAAGGGAAGCACCTGCTGGTGGGCTTGTCGTGTTTAGAAATTCTCAAAAATTGCCCTAATTCACCAGAAGGTCAAATCTCCCACCCAACGTGGCGCACCCCCCGACGGGCACGGACGTGCGAGGGCCCGTCCAATGCTGCTCGCAGCTTTAATTAGGGCCCGAGCACGCAAGGCGGCGAAGGCCCTATTGTTTTTCGAATGTTTATTATTTTTTTTTTATTATTATTATTTTTTACTATTATTATTATTCATAAAAGTAAATCGCCTTTTTGACGGCCTAAAAGTACTGGAAAACTCACGAAAATTTGCCTACCCCCCCAAAGTTGGGTGTAAAATTACGTATTTTGGGGGTCTCACACAAGGGCGTAACAAAATGGCTCAACAGCGCCACCTAGACCTTCGTTTTCGGAGTAGCCCCTCGACACGGTTTGACGCACGTCTACGACATTTGGAGGGAGTATGTAACAGACAGAGACGCACAAAAAAGCCTCCTGGAGCCATAGTCCAACTCCAACAGGAAGTCCGCCATCTTGCATCAAAAATCATATTTGGTCACGAGTGTGCACATTTCCACACCTCGTATTTGAACGAACTCCTCCTAGAGCTTTCGTCCTATCTGTTCGAAACTTGTCATGTGCGTTCTTAAGGCCTTGACGATGAAAGGTTGATCAAGCCGTATTCCTTGGATTTACTGTAGGGGAGGGGCGGGGCCACGAAATGTGGCGTGTTTTCATGAAAATTTGACGTGCTTGACGTGCTGTAACTTTGTGGAAAATACTCCAATCGTCACCAAACCTCTGATATATAATGCCAGTCTGGCCTAGTACACATTTCCATAACAACATTTGGTGATTTTCAGAGCGCCACCTACTGGCGATAGAAACATTTTATTTTTACAAGATGACGTCCAGCTCGGACAATATCGACCATACGGGGCTGAAACTCAGTGAAACTATCGGAAACAACTTTGGGAAGAAACCTTCCAAAAATAGAAACTTTTCCAGAAACTATGTAGACACGGTGGCTTGTCAAAGTCAAGCGTCCCGATTTTTTTCCAAAAATCCAAGACTCCATTGACCTTTTAGGATCATTTCGAGGCAAAAGTGTGCGGCTTTAATATACTTTCTCAGAGCTGTCTAAAACTTCTTGAGGTTATTAAAAGCAATATTCCCCAAAATTCGGCTGCATAATTAATTAGGAGGCGGGGCATAATCGCTCTATAGCGCCCCCCTGGAAGTTTTTTTCAGGCAGCCCCCCCACAGTTTTTGACACAGAGTTATAGAACCTTGGCCGACTTGTAGACCGTAGTGAGACCTACAAAATGTCACTTGGAGCAATGGGCTACAATTAACAGGAAGTAAGATATTTATGCATGAAAATCACCATTTACAGTGATTCGGCCTGGTTGACAAGGGGTCATATTTGAACGGATTCCTCAGAGGGATTTTATCCAATTGACTTTAAACTCTGTAGTGTTCATATGGTCATCCTGAGTAAATCTTTGCCCTTGAGGAAACTGTGTGGGTGTGGCGCTCCATCAAATTTGACCCTCTGATCCAAAATTGGAACTCCATTGACTTTTTGGCTAGTTTTTAAGGCAAAACTCTGCGGCTGTCTTATACTTTCTCAGAGCTGTCTGAAACTTCTTGACATTATTAAGAGCAATATTCCCTAAAATTCGGCTGCATAATTAATTAGGAGGCGGGGCATAATCGCTCTATAGCGCCCCCTGCAAATTTTCTTTGAGGCAACCCCGCCACAGTTTTCGACACAGAGTTATAGAACTTTTTTAGATTATAGATTTTATTCCATTGACTTGGTAGGTGTGTTCATATAGACTTCCTGAGTAAGCGTGAAACTGTCGGGGCGTGGCAAAGTTCGATGTTTCGTCATGAAAGGGAAGCACCTGCTGGTGGGCTTGTCGTGTTTAGAAATTCTCAAAAATTGCCCTAATTCACTGGAAGGTCAAATCTCCCACCCAACGTGCCGCACCCCCCGACGCACACGGATGTGCGAGGGCCCGTCCAATGCTGCTCGCAGCTTTAATTAGGGCCCGAGCACGCAAGGCGGCGAAGGCCCTATTGTTTTTCGAATGTTTATTATTATTTTTTTTATTATTATTATTTACTATTATTATTATTCATAAAAGTAAATCGCCTTTTTGACGGCCTAAAACTACTGGAAAACTCACGAAAATTTGCCTACCCCCCCAAAGTTGGGTGTAAAATTACGTATTTTGGGGGTCTCGCACAAGGGCGTAACAAAATGGCTCAACAGCGCCACCTAGACCTTTGTTTTCGGAGTAGCCCCTCGACACGGTTTCACGCACGTCTATGACATTTGGAGGGAGTATGCAACAGACAGAGACGCACAAAAAAGCGTCCTGGAGCCATAGTCCAAGTCCAACAGGAAGTCCGCCATCTTGCATCAAAAATCATATTTGGTCACGAGTGTGCACATTTCCACACCTCGTATATGAACGAACTCCTCCTAGAGCTTTCGTCCTATCTGTTGGAAACTTGTCGTGTGCGTTCTTAAGGCCTTGACGATGAAAGGTTGATCAAGCCGTATTCCTTGGATTTACTGTCGGGGAGGGGCGGGGCCACGAAATGTGGCGTGTTTTCATGAAAATTTGACGTGCTTGACGTGCTGTAACTTTGTGGAAAATACTCCAATCGTCACCAAACCTCTGATATATAATGCCAGTCTGGCCTAGTACACATTTCCATAACAACATTTGGTGATTTTCAGAGCGCCACCTACTGGCGATAGAAACATTTTATTTTTACAAGATGACGTCCAGCTCGGACAATATCGACCATACGGGGCTGAAACTCAGTGAAACTATCGGAAACGACTTTGGGAAGAAACCCTCCAAAAATAGAAACTTTTCCAGAAACTATGTAGACACGGTGGCTTGTCAAAGTCAAGCGTCCCGATTTTTTCCCAAAAATCCAAGACTCCATTGACCTCTTAGGATCATTTCGAGGCAAAAGTGTGCGGCTTTAATATACTTTCTCAGAGCTGTCTAAAACTTCTTGAGGTTATTAAGAGCAATATTCCCCAAAATTCGGCTGCATAATTAATTAGGAGGCGGGGCATAATCGCTCTATAGCGCCCCCCTGGAGGTTTTTTTTCAGGCAACCCCCCACAGTTTTTGACACAGAGTTATAGAACCTTGGCCGACTTGTAGACCGTAGTGAGACCTACAAAATGTCACTTGGAGCAATGGGCTACAATTAACAGGAAGTAAG
The DNA here is from genome assembly GCA_005024645.1 of Planiliza haematocheilus. NCBI lineage: Eukaryota > Metazoa > Chordata > Actinopteri > Mugiliformes > Mugilidae > Planiliza > Planiliza haematocheilus. The sequence goes on along the minus strand of SRSE01000463.1, from coordinate 113,658 downwards.
ATATTTATGCATGAAAATCACCATTTACAGTGATTCGGCCTGGTTGACAAGGGGTGATATTTGAACGGATTCCTCAGAGGGATTTTATCCAATTGACTTTAAACTCTGTAGGTGTGTTCATATGGTCATCCTGAGTAAATCTTTGCCCTTGAGGAAACTGTGTGGGTGTGGTGCTCCATCAAATTTGACCCTCTGATCCAAAATTGGAACTCCATTGACTTTTTGGCTAGTTTTTAAGGCAAAACTCTGCGGCTGTCTTATACTTTCTCAGAGCTGTCTGAAACTTCTTGACGTTATTAAGAGCAATATTCCCTAAGATTCGGCTTCATAATTAATTAGGAGGCGGGGCATAATCGCTCTATAGCGCCCCCTGCAAATTTTCTTTGAGGCAGCCCCGCCACAGTTTTGGACACAGAGTTATAGAACTTTTTTAGAGTATAGATTTTATTCAAATGTCTTGGTAGGTGTGTTGATATAGACTTCCTGAGTAAGCGTGAAACTGTCGGGGCGTGGCAAAGTTCGATGTTTCGTCATGAAAGGGAAGCACCTGCTGATGGGCTTGTCGTGTTTAGAAATTCTCAAAAATTGGCCTAATGCACCAGAAGGTCAAATCTCCCACCCAACGTGCCGCACCCCCGACGCGCACGGACGTGCGAGGGCCCGTCCAATGCTGCTCGCAGCTTTAATTAGGGCCCGAGCACGCAAGGCGGCGAAGGCCCTATTGTTTTTCGAATGTTTATTTTTATTTTTTTTATTATTATTATTATTATTATTTTTTTTTTTTCTTCAGAATCCTAAAAGTAAATCGCCTTTTTGACGGCCTAAAAGTACTGGAAAACTCACGAAAATTTGCCTACCCCCCCAAAGTCGGGTGTAAAATTACGTATTTTGGGGGTCTCGCACAAGGGCGTAACAAAATGGCTCAACAGCGCCACCTAGACCTTTGTTTTCGGAGTAGCCCCTCGACACGGTTTCACGCACGTCTACGACATTTGGAGGGAGTATGCAACAGACAGAGACGCACAAAAAAGCGTCCTGGAGCCATAGTCCAAGTCCAACAGGAAGTCCGCCATCTTGCATCAAAAATCATATTTGGTCACAAGTGTGCACATTTCCACACCTCGTATTTGAACAAACTCCTCCTAGAGCTTTCGTCCTATCTGTTGGAAACTTGTCGTGTGCGTTCTTAAGGCCTTGACGATGAAAGGTTGATCAAGCCGTATTCCTTGGATTTACTGTCGGGGAGGGGCGGGGCCACGAAATGTGGCGTGTTTTCATGAAAATTTGACGTGCTTGACGTGCTGTAACTTTGTGGAAAATACTCCAATCGTCACCAAACCTCTGATATATAATGCCAGTCTGGCCTAGTACACATTTCCATAACAACATTTGGTGATTTTCAGAGCGCCACCTACTGGCGATAGAAACATTTTATTTTTACAAGATGACGTCCAGCTCGGACAATATCGACCATACGGGGCTGAAACTCAGTGAAACTATCGGAAACAACTTTGGGAAGAAACCCTCCAAAAATAGAAACTTTTCCAGAAACTATGTAGACACGGTGGCTTGTCAAAGTCAAGCGTCCCGATTTTTTTCCAAAAATCCAAGACTCCATTGACCTTTTAGGATCATTTCGAGGCAAAAGTGTGCGGCTTTCATATACTTTCTCAGAGCTGTCTAAAACTTCTTGAGGTTATTAAGAGCAATATTCCCCAAAATTCGGCTGCATAATTAATTAGGAGGCGGGGCATAATCGCTCTATAGCGCCCCCCTGGAAGTTTTTTTTCAGGCAGCCCCCCCACAGTTTTTGACACAGAGTTATAGAACCTTGGCCGACTTGTAGACCGTAGTGAGACCTACAAAATGTCACTTGGAGCAATGGGCTACAATTAACAGGAAGTAAGATATTTATGCATGAAAATCACCATTTACAGTGATTCGGCCTGGTTGACAAGGGGTCATATTTGAACGGATTCCTCAGAGGGATTTTATCCAATTGACTTTAAACTCTGTGTTCATATGGTCATCCTGAGTAAATCTTTGCCCTTGAGGAAACTGTGTGGGTGTGGCGCTCCATCAAATTTGACCCTCTGATCCAAAATTGGAACTCCATTGACTTTTTGGCTAGTTTTTAAGGCAAAACTCTGCGGCTGTCTTATACTTTCTCAGAGCTGTCTGAAACTTCTTGACGTTATTAAGAGCAATATTCCCTAAAATTCGGCTGCATAATTAATTAGGAGGCGGGGCATAATCGCTCTATAGCGCCCCCTGCAAATTTTCTTTGAGGCAACCCCGCCACAGTTTTCGACACAGAGTTATAGAACTTTTTTAGATTATAGATTTTATTCAATTGACTTGGTAGGTGTGTTCATATAGACTTCCTGAGTAAGCGTGAAACTGTCGGGGCGTGGCAAAGTTCGATGTTTCGTCATGAAAGGGAAGCACCTGCTGGTGGGCTTGTCGTGTTTAGAAATTCTCAAAAATTGCCCTAATTCACCAGAAGGTCAAATCTCCCACCCAACGTGGCGCACCCCCCCACGGGCACGGACGTGCGAGGGCACGTCCAATGCTGCTCGCAGCTTTAATTATTATTGTTATTATTATTACTATTACATAATTATATTATATTATATTATATAACTCGAGCTACATTTATGTTGCCATTTGTCAATCATGTCAACGGCCACTGGAAATCAAATAGCTTAAATAAGCCTAAAGCTTAAAATTAAGCTTAAAAAAAAGAATGAGTACAATGTCATCATTACGAAAAAAAAAATGTTATTTTATGGTCTAGAATGTACGTGGATCCATGAGTCGGTTAAGTTTCATTTCTCTGCCGAGTGAGTAGCAAATCCGCCGAGATTCATGACTGACGGATCTGCAGGGACTCATGAGTAGCGAATCCGCCAGGATTCATGAGTAGCGATTCCTCAGTGATTCATGAGTGACGGATCCGCAGTGATTCATGAGTGACGGATCGCAGTGATTCATGAGTGACGGAATCGCAGTGATTCATGAGTGACGGATCCGCAGTGATTCGTGAGTGAAGGATCCACAGGGATTCATGAGTGAGGAAGGGACTCAGTAGCGCCACTCCACTCCAGTGGTGCCGTAGTTTGCTATAGTGGCCAAGTCGGGTATTACATTTTGTTTCTCTGCCAAGTGAGATGTAAGATGTTTGAATGGTGCCGTTTATTGATTATATATCAATCAAATTTGTTAGGACTCAACTGAGCTGGTTCAATAGACGTCTCGATTCGTGATTCTTGAGTCTTCTTTGGTGGCTGATTCAATGAGCCGGATCCCGAATCTTTTTTCCACCGCTAATGTGGACTGAGACCGGAGTAACTGGGGGAAATTTCGCAACAGTTAGCAGTTGTTCATAAGGCCAGACCGGCTGAAAGTCTTGCCTGGGCCCGGGACGAGATAATCTTTTTAATCTTCTTTGTTAAAGTTAACGTGTTGTGTCAAGCTTTTATACGAGCGAATTAGCGCTACAATACGTTACAAGGCTGGTAAACGTTGGCTGCGCTGTTTATTACATTGCTCTACGTTCACTTTACTAGTCCCAGCTTCACCATCACCACCTTTATTTAAATATTTATTAAGAAAATCTTTAAGGCCTCTAGTTTCTTCTTCTCTTTTCTTTCATTTCTGAGCATCGGACTTGTGCTGACCGGACATTTTGAGCGTACGGAACTCTAACGGCACATATTTTGATCAGTGGCCAAACCATTTTTGTGTTGGGGGGCGCCGGGACAGCAGACCCGTTTGTCCCCCCCTATCGGCGGGCGTACATAAGGTTATAAACAATCTTAAAGAAAACAAAAAATGTCTAACGTAGCAGAGGCCGAAGCCGAGGGGCTTGTCCCGAGAATCGGATCGTCATCCATTGTGTGGAAGCATTTTGGGTTTAGCGTGCAAAATATGGATGTGAAAGCAGTTAAAATAGACTATGTGACAATACAATTTGTTTTGGTTGAAATAAACAAATAATCGTGATAATTAATCGTGATCTCAAAGATCAAAATAATCATGATTATCATTTTGGCCATAATTGTGCAGCCCTACTGGCAGTTCACAGATGCTTCACATCCAGTCTGGTGGTCCAGTTTCATGAATGTTTGTGTGTCATTGGTGTAACATTGGAGAGTGAATAAAATTGGGTGTATTTATTGTTTAAAACATGTTTAAAACACGTAAGTGGAGTTCGTTTTGTCAGACAGTGAGAGACTAAAGGAGCTACTCTACTAAATATTTACGAGGTTGAAAGGGCAAAAGATTAAACTATTTAAAAGTTTTCAAAAATGGCAAACAGCAAATGGGTTGAGAACTTATTTGTGTGGAACACAACTTTGTGACTGTGAGAATTGTTGCATGATATTGGCAAAATATTTACAGCTTAAACAGATTGCACAGCTTGTCAAACAGGTTTTCAATAACTGAAACAAAACTTTTATGTTATCTTATTTTCACTTTCAGTGAAAGTGCGGGAGTTGTTATTCAGCCATGGCTCTTTTTTCACTCTGGGTTTTCTAACTTTCAGAGGTGCAACAGAGGCTAGAAGAGAAGAATCAAACATCAAACAGAATCAAACATATTGATAAATTATATGTGTTTTACTGTGGGGCCTAGCTTAATACTGTGGAAAAATGAGGAGGCTATGTAAACCTCACAGTAAGTTGTTGCAGTAGAAGTGAAATGGATAAATGGGTACTCAGGAACATTGCATCTAGAAATAAGGCATCAGCTGAACCTATAATTGTGTCTTAAGCTACTGGTGGTTTAAACCACACTCTTTATTTTGGTGGGCAGGGAATTACACAGCCTGTTTACACAACCCACTTGTAAATGTTTTTTTATTATTAGTGCCAAGTGCCTATGTCAAGAGGCCCCTCCTCCCTATGGGAGGAGGGGCCTCGTGCCATAGGCACGAGGCAACTCTTGATCTTCTGCGTGTTTCTTTGCAGTTTTTTTACTTAATATTATTCATTTTCCGCCCTTTTTCGGCAATTAATGCGGCCCGAACCGGCCAGAGGACCCCAACACATGATATATCGAAACGTGTGTTTTGATCCCGAATCCTATGCTATTACTTGGATAAGCGCTTGACGAGTTTTTCGCGAATTTATTCGCGAAAAAGCGCGAAAAATTTCCCATTCAAATGAATGGGAGACCCCGAAAAATCAACAGGCATTTTCAACGATCAACTGCTCTGGCATACTTTCACCCAGAGACTTCATTTAAACTTTAAAATGAAGGCACTCTTGTCTTCTCTTTAGAGATTCCCTCCACTTATCGACACCTTTTACTGTTTTTAAACTATGAAGCCTCAAAGCGGTGTAGGTTTTTACTCAAATTTCGGGGTTTATAATGGGTGTGTATTGCGCGGAATGTTCGCGCTAGAGGGACAGCTAGAGTGAGAAGAGAGAAGAAAATTAGGCAAAAAATAAAATAGAAACTGCTCCGGTGGCCACAAATTTCACACCACAGACATAATTTATACATAGAAACGTAGGAAAATTTGTCTTCTCGCTCACAATTTGTCTGCTAAAGCTGTAAGTCTTATAGTTTTGGCGTGAGATGCAAAGCTGCGCCAGCAAACCCCTTCCTCGCTCCATAGACTGCAATGTTAAATTTGTGGAGGAAAGCAGAAGCAATCCTTTCTTTTAAATCGCTTTAAATAGCTCACATTTCTACATTTTACCCACAAACTGCATATCTAGACGTTCAGGAAAGCCTCAAGATGCCCAAAGTGAAGTCGGTTCAACGATTGGACACACGGTTTGGCCACAAGGCCTTCCTGTTCGAGGCCGTGGTTTCAGCATTTTCGCCCACTCTAGTCCTTTTCTAACTGATATTCAAACTGGTAACCGTGGCAACCAGGGGCTCCACAGAAAGAGGCGGGAAAACATAAGTAACTGGTCTGTAGGGCGGCCATTTTGGGGCAATGTTAATGGAAACAGCCCACTCGGGAAACTTCTAATGAAGTAACTGGTCTGTGGGGCGGCCATTTTGGCTTTTGGCACCCAAGTTGAACAATGACAGGTGTCTGTCTGTCATTGGCTAGCGCGTCATGCTAATTGCTAACATTAGCGGCTAATGCTAATTTTTAGTAGCTAGAAATTGGTGGTAGCATTAGTGGCAGTATTAGCATGTTAGCGAATAGCATATTAGCAATAGCATATTAGCAATTAGCATCTACTTAATTTTTAGTGGCTTAAAAGTCATGCTAACACTAAACCAATGTTAAAATAATTGGCTAGCGCGTCATGCTAATTGCTAACATTAGCGGCTAATGCTAATTTTTAGTGGCTAGAAATTGGTGGTTGCATTAGTGGCAGCATTAGCATGTTGGCGAATAGCATATTAGCATGTTAGCATTAGCATGCTAACAATTAGCATGTATTTAATTTTTAGTGTCTAAAGAGACATGCTAACACTAAACTAATGCTAAAGTTAGTGGCTAGCGCGTCATGCTAATTGCTAACATTAGCAGCTAATGGCAACAGCCCACTCGGCACTTCAAAAATTTCCGCGGGAATTTTCTAGTTAGTATTTGCAAGGTTGCAAGCTTGAAATAATTGCTCTTTGTCTCTGCACCTGTGTGATATGGAAAACGCAGAATACCCTGCTTGAATGTCTACGAAAAAGCCCACAAGAGCCACTTGTGTCTTGAGAACAGGAGCAGACTGAAGTGGCTGCAATATGCAGGAATTAGAAGTGATAGCTGACTACTCAGGAAGGGAAGTGGGTACGCATCTCCTTATGTTATTTTTATATTACATTCCTGAAAAGACAGAGGCTCAGTAGTGAGTAGGAGGCAACCATAAAAACTATTTGCTGTATTAGCATCCACCTTACATCAAATCTAAATGGTTATGATACAAGCAGACTTCATTTGTGATCTCCTTAAATGGGAATATTCACCATGAGCATCTGTACTTAATTTGCATTTTCCTGGTATAGCTAATACCCACTGAATAAAAAACATTTGGTGAACTAACTCAGAGGCTCAGAGATGGTTTAGTTCTCTTTCACTGGGAAGCTACATGCACACTGTATCCACTGCAAGACAAATATCACCAGACTGCCTTCCACAATGGATTTAACATTTCGTATCATTAGCATAGTGGGAGAGGTTTAATACGTCAGCTGAGACAGGTTTGTTTCTAATCTTTTCAGGGCTTAGATTTACAACGGACACAACAGATTTACAAATGACATGAGAAATGAGCACCATTGTCATTTTTGAGGGAAAAAAAGGATGTCAAGAGGTGGATGGATATGCTGCATGTTGAAAAGAGACAGAGGGAAGAGAAAAGAGCATTTCGGGTGAAAGGGAGTGTTGTTAAGACAACAGCAGATCAGTTGAAAACAGTGGGTCAAAAATAAAGCAATGTATATGTTGTGAATCTCAGTCAGGGTGACCTCCCTTAGCTCCTCCCCCTCTGCCCAGGTGCAGTATTTAAGGCCCCAAGATGACTTCATTCAGCCTCTTTTGCTGGTTCCAGGTGGTTGAGTGCTAAGGTGGTGAGTGGGGTCCTTTTAGTGTCTTTTATTTGGTTTGGTTTTATATTGTCCCTGTTAACATGTCTTTTTCTGTCTTGTAGGTTCACCTGCTGTTCTGTTTTGTTTTGTTTGCATTTGTTTTGTTTCATTTTGGACCAGAGGGGTATTGCACAAAACTAGGATAAGGGATTAAGCCGGGATATGTCGATTATCCCGGCTTAATTTAGCCTCAAGTCGGTTGCATGAAAGTAGCTCAAACTTAACCCGGCTAAATTACTATGGTGATTTATTCTCTGCAGCTAGCCTGCTCCAGACCAGGCTAACAGCCAGGCTAAAATTAATCCTGGTGATCCACCTGTATTTCCACCGTCAATCCTGTGAGGATTTAATGTGTTTTACAGCATGACCATGGTCTTTCTTAGTATGTTGCATCATTTTAATTATTCTATATTAAAATATTACATATTTATAGTAATTTATCATTTCATTTAAATGTGATGGCTGTTTGTAATTCCAATAGTCTTTTTATATTGATTTAAGTGGTAGTATTATTACTCAGGCCAAGTGCAATAGTATATTGCTATGCTAATGAAGACTGCTTGTCAAATTGCCATCAGAGGTTTCATAAATATGTGATTTATTGCAGTAACTGAGATTACAAAACACAAGTTGCAAAGGTGTTTTCAATGAAATCTGTGACAAGGGCAATATATATGTATGTATGTATGAGGGAATGTTTTCACTTAATTTTTGGATTTAGCCTCCCTTTAGTTAAAAGATCTTAAATGTCACTTTTTGGTGTGTGCATTTTGTTTAGCATTGGTGGTTCTCTTTTAAGTTATACTTGACATTCATGAAAGAGGGAGGACATCACAATGTTTTATTTTTTTATTTATTAGGCAGTCCTCCTTTGTCTTGCTTGCTTGGATCCTGGAATAGAGAGAGCAAAAGCAACAAAGATTAAAACACTGTATTGCAGTTAGGGTTACTGTGTACACTGAAATACTTCTCTTTCTAGTTTCTGGATTTCCAGGTCCAGCTTCCTGAGTGTCCGGCGTTTAATCTCAAGGTCCAGCTCCATTTCTTGGAGCCTTCTCTTCTTCAGTCTAATTTTAATGTCTGCCAGCTCTATCAGTCTCTCCGAGTGCTTGCTGTAGAGAGTTCTGACAGTTTGTGACGTCTGTAAAAGAAATGTCAATTAGCATAGCAGGATTTGTGCATAATGTAGATTTACTTTGGCCAATACTCACAATGTTACCAGGCTGCTTAGGAGACTGTGCAGCATCTGGGTCCTGTGACATATTTTCTATTAGCACCACATCACTGACTTCATATCCTTTATGGACTAAATAAGCAGGATATTTCCAGAAACTTGACATACCTCAAGCCTTCTGGAGTCCAGTGACACAGTCTCCTCATCTGCTGAAGTACAATAAATGGAGTGCCAGCTCCTCTGCTGGGGTCATATGCTGGCTGGGTGGGCCGCCCCCTGTGCCAGTTCCATGGGCTTTTTTTTTTTTTTGACTGCTACAATCATACAATCAACATGTCAGCAGACTAATCTATTCACTTCATTTGTTCAGCGTTATCTACTTTAAAGTCACCTACCAGCCTGCAAAATGTTCTTCTATTTCATTTTAATTTGCTGCCAGGTCATTTTATGTCCAGACAAGTTTGTTCTTTATAAAGGATAGAAAGATAAAATAGATAAAAACGTAACATGAAAAAAATAGATTAAACACACACATTGTGGATACTTGTTTGAATGTAATCATACTCTACATTTCCCGAGTAACTTGAAAAGTAACTCCTTTAGTCCTTTTTAATTGTAGCTTAATTATGACAGTTCCAATGGAGCACTGTTTATTAATTGTACAGTTTTGGACTACTTACGCATTAAGCCGGACCGCTATTGTCTGTCTTCTCGCGGTCTTCTATTGAATCTTTCACTTCTTCGTAAAACTGCATCAGGAGCTGTTGTTGCGCGGCCGTGACGTGTGACCATTGACTGTATATACGCGTGTGACGCGCGAGTTTTTTCCACGTTCTCATCAGTGATTCTGTGAGCGATTGCGAGGTCTATTGAAGTGTGCCGTGAACACGTACTTATCCCAGTTATCTTCATCTGGCTTAACATAGCCGCGCCTTTCTATCCTGGTTTGGCAAACGTGCAACCAATTAAGCCAGGATGCGCCGAGCAGGCTAGGTCAAGCCGCGCTTTCTCAATTAGCCTGGATTTCTTTATCCTAGTTTTGTGCAATACCCCTCAGAGGGGTATTGCACAAAACTAGGATAAGGGATTAAGTTAATAATAATGTTGATTATCCCGGCTTAATTTAGCCTCAAATCGGTTGCAAACTTAACCCGGCTAAGTTACTATGGTGATTTATTCTCTGCAGCTAGCCTGCTCCAGACCAGGCTAACAGCCAGGCTAAGATTAAACCTGGTGATTCACCTGTATTTCCACCGACAATCCTGTGAGGATTTAATGTGTTTTACAGCATGACCATGGTCTAAGTAGGTTGCATCATTTTAATTATTCTGTATTAAAATATTACATATTTATAGTAATTTATCATTTTATTTAAATCTGTTGGCTGTTTGTAATTTTATATTGATTTAAGTGGTAGTATTATTACTAAGGCCAAGTGTTATATTGCTGATGAAGTCTGCTAGTCAAATAGCCGTCAGAGATTTCATAAAAATGTGTTTTATTGCAGTAATTGAGATTACAAAACACAGCTGATGAAGTTGCAAAGGTGTTTTCAATGAAATACGTGACAAGGGCCATATAGTGTATATATAGGTCCAACTCCCATTCACCTGTTCCCTCTTCATAATGGCTTGCCCCTTTTTTGGAGGATGTGCTGGATGAGGAAGCCCTAATCCTCAGACTGTACCACAGATGGTCTGTGTTACATTGAGATGGTTTGCAAGTGGGAGCTTCCTTTATTCTGTTTGGGATGCAGAGCACCTCAATGAAGGAACCATTTGCTGCACAATAAGACGTGTTTGGCACTGAAATCATTGAGCAACATATTATATACATAATATTTTTTGTCTTATATGCTGTTGTTGTGTTCCATTTACTTTCAGCAGCAGCACCAGTTTCCAGTTTCTCTCTAATCTAGATCTGATTTTACCTTATTTTCAATAATCATTTGTTCCTTAAAGAACTATGGTCTCTGCCTCCTCAGTGGTCAAACCTGTGCCCTTCTAGTTTTATTATTGTTGTTTTTTATATCCTGGGGTGCAAGTCCCCAGGTGGCGTTGTCGGATTAGTTCCCTTTCCTCAAGTTTTCTCCATTAGGGTAAATAAAAAATATACCTCCTCGCCACATATACATTGTTTATATAACATTCTTTTACTGTAAATGTCTGACGATTAGTTCACCAACATATTGCATTTCTATTCCTGTTTCAATCATGTTCAGTAATTTATAGTAAAGGGATTTTAACATGACATCAACCAATTACTTCCCTGTGGTGCATTCTTCCTCCAGGTTTGCTGTCACCAGACACTCACATTTCTGTAAGATTTGTTGTTTTCCCACCTTGAGTACAAATTTTGTTGATGCACTACAGATATTTCACAGCGCATCTCATGTCTCATGACACACACAAAACACGACAAATAAAAAAAAACAAACCCAAAAAACATTTCAGCTAAAATGGCTTTTTGTTTGGCGAAATCCAGTGTCCCACTACAACAGTATTACTACAAGTCCTGGTTAGTACTATGCTATGAAATACTGATACATTTGCACATAGACTTTTATATGCTCTGAGAAGGTTGCTGTGTTTTATTTTGTGATACTTTTGATCTGTTTTCCCCTCAGTCTGCTTCAGACATGCTGGCACACAAATGATGATGATACTGTGTCATGGTAGACAATGAGCATAGTTCACCCTTTATGAATGATCCAGCATTTCTTTTGATTTTTTTCATTTTTTTCATTATACCAGAGATGAAAAATACAGAACATAAGCACATCACTTCAATTTACAAATTCAGCCCCAAGATGTATAAGTGTATTGTAAAAGAGAACCCCGGAGGGAGGAGGGGAAAAGTAAATGCTAAGAAAAAAAAAGAGGGGAAAGGGCTATCTAGGTGACCCGACAAAGAGTAAAAATAACAGCAAAGAACAGGGGCCATAAAGGAGATAAACCCTTAAAATTACAAACTAAAGTAGTTGTCTCTCTATAAATTAGAGTGCTGATCCCTTAAAACATTCAATGTGAGCCTTTAGATCAGGGGTGCCCACACTTTTTTTTGCTTGCGAGCTACTTTTACAATGGTATAAGAGGATCTATCTATCTACATGTTGCTACAGTGTTAAAAGCTCTATCCAGCTTTGTCAAGAAAAATTGGTACACTGCACCTTTAGAAAAATAGTGCTGTGTCTTTAGGAACAGTAGTCTTGAGTTGCCGTTGAAGTTGGGCGTGGCTGTGGACGTGTGCCGCTAAATTGAGGGCATGTTGCAAATATAAAGTAGACATAAAAGATGAACGCTTGTCTTGCTGTTTGTTTTGGAGTTGGAACAGATAAATGTTTTAGACTAACATCTAAAAACATTTTTCATTGTCACGCGATCTACCCTCATTACCTTCACGATCTACCGGTCGATCGCGATCGACGTAATGAGCACGAGGGCTGTGGAAAGTGAGTATATATATTCAACATGAATAGCAAAAACAATGACTAAGTAGTATTTTAAACCCCACATGTGTTTATAGAATCTGAGGTGCATGTATGTTTTTACTGGCCAGGTAATTTCCATAAATGAGCAGTTAAACAGAAAGAAAAGTCGCTGTGTTCTCTCAATAATAACGCTAATAACATAATGGAGTACATTATTCAGTTATCTGACGCTCAACATCTTAGTTGAATCGACAGTTTTATTCACTCACCAGTCAGGCCAACAAAGCTGAGCTAGAAGAATGTCATGTCCCCAGAGCTTTCCTCCAAAGATAGCGTTACATTTGCTGGGAGGCCACATCCAGCAAGTCCTGTGTCCTCCAAAGCAGCGGCTTTGGCCAGGGAGTTGAACTCTTGCCTGGATCCATTAGCAACCACATAAAGTTTAGCGGGAAAGCGTAGGATGAACTGATATCCTGTCGTCCTCAGCTGGCATGAAGGAGCCAATTATTGGACCTTATAATAATTCGCTCCTCCATGCCAGTAAGTAGTTTCTGGATATCAGAGATGCCGCCGGTGGGTTGTCGTTGTCGCCTTGTGCTGGGTCCTTACTAGCTAGCAGTTTAGGGGCTGAGTCACCATCTTGCCTGCTTTTGCTCCAGCTTGCTCAGCTTTTTTGCCTTTCGCTGTGGTCGTCTTGCTCATGTTTAACCAGATATTATGGACACAAACTCAGAAGTCGGGTTTAGAAAGGGGTTCACCACGCCCTAGATGGGCAAATGATGATATGGATATCAAATAAATGTCCAGTGCTGACAGAGCTCCTCCGACCTGTTACCTACTCCATCTCTCGTCAAACCAGGAGTCCTACTCATGATCCAGCATTTCTATTGCGTTTGCAGCACTGCTGAATTAATAGACTCACTTCATTCATCCACTCTTTTCATTACATACAAAGCTGTGACTTCTATCCAAGGTGATAAGGACAAAAGTTGTTGTCACAGGTGGGGATGGATCTGCGTTACGAAGTGGAGTGGAGCGGCTAACAGTTTGGTGGTGTACCGAGAACAACCTTGTCCTGAACACCACCAAGATGAAGGATTTTAGGAGAAGGAAAGTACCCACTCAGCCACTGTTCATTGGAAGGGAGTGTGTGGAAAGGGTCCCCAGCTTCCGGTTCCTTGGCGTGAACATCAAGGACGACCTGACCTGGAGCACCAACACCAGAGCCATACTAAAAAAGACACAGCAGAGACTCTGTTTTTTGAGGACACTAAAGAACAACCACTTCTTCCAGAGACTGCTAGTGTCCTTTTACCAAAGCTCCATAGAAAGCATCCTCATTTACTGTATCTGTGTGTGGTTTTCCACCTGCAATGCAGCAGACAGGAAGGCGCTCCAGAGGGTCGTCAACACAGCAGTCGGGTGCACCATCCCCTCTCTACAGGATCTTTACCACTCCTGCTGCCTGAGGAAGGCCCAGGTGATAATAAAGAACACAACCCACCCTGGACACTCAGTCTTTGAACTACTACCAACTGGAAGACGGTACAGAACTCTGAAGGCCAGTACCAATAGACTGACGAGTGGCCTCTATGCGAGAGCCATAATCGCACTGAACAACTCAAACAATAAAAATATAAAGTGAAAAAGTTTCCGAAGTAATGTGCAACACAGGAGTGCAATAACTTCATATGTGCAACTTATAGTAACTTCATATGTGTAATGTGCAATAAGTTATATCAACAAGTGCAATAACTTTATGTTGCAATAACAGTTACTATGTCACGCCAGCATCCATAGTTTTGTACAGATTTTTTTTTTATTCTAGTTTCCCTTACATTCCTTACCTTATTTTTTTGCAACTGCACCGACAATTGGACCTCAGACCACCTTAATTTCGTTGTACCACAATGACAAATAAAGACATTCTATTGTATTCCATCCTCAAGAGCCACCTTTAAGGCCTCTTGAGGATAACATAACAAGTTGCAATTACAACACTGAAATACACGCATCGAAAGATTTATTAAAAGCAAATGCACACCTTATGCATCTGTCCAGTCAGACATTTTATGCAGCAAGCCCCATAGCCAGATGAGAAATGAATCATAAACTTTGTGGCATCCAGCCTTGGAATTTTAGTGTGATATACCATGGTGAGGGTGGCAGACTGATACCTCAAAACCTCAACTATCTGCTGTTGGGTTTTCGGGTTTTGTTTTTCAAAATGTAGGAGAAGTGTAAAAGATTAATCTTAATCTCTTGGCTGCCACCTGCCTTGTTCACAGAAAGATTTACCAAGAAACGAACAAATTAAGCATTACTGTTTCACCATAATTGAATACTGACATAAATCATTTTGAGCATCCGCCTCAAAACAATCCAAAGGTGGCCTCTGTCACAGTGATGTCTAAAGATAATGCCACTCTCAGTTTTTCCTGTTTGACACCTTCTGTTTTGTTCTGAAAGCACCGATGTTGACGCTTTGGCAGGTCACACAAAAATGAGCGGAAGGGAAGCTGCGAGTTTGTTAGCAGCACAAAATTAATATGTCATTATGTATCTCTATTCTTAGATGACACTGCTGCAGGGATCTCCCACATCTCAAGCTCTGTACAGAGAAGTGGCATGTGGTTGCATAAAAGTTCACGATTCACGAGTAAATACAAAAGGGACTAATGTGCTATTGTCTAACAGGATTTTAATATATGTTCACAGGATGTAACACACATGAACGCACAGGCAACACCCTTTAATAATAGTTACCGCTGTGAAACACATTATCTAGACAAGATAATAACGAGGTATCAAGATGTCAGAGTCAGTTTTAATAACTTAAAAGTGATATTTTTTATTTAACTTGGGCAATGTTCTGGTGATGGATGTGGCTTGCAGGTGTAAAGGAAATGTTAATTGTTTAGGTAATTCATACATGCATCAGTTACTTATTGAATTGAAATATTATGCAAATGATTGAGCAGGGCTAACCTAATGCATATTTCATGCTATACATTTTTAAGCATTCTAATGCGCTGTTGTTGGTTATTTATTTGATTCAGTGTTAAATTACTCACTTCAGAACTGTGCCTCAAAAATATCACCTAAGCAGCTCAACTGTCGTCCCTGGCTAGTTTCCAGTGGTCTCTGGTGTGGTGTATTTGTTGTTTGAAAGTAAATATACCAAGTACATTATTTTGAAAAAGTACATGATTCTAGCATGGATACAACAAACAACTTGTAAGTCCACGGATAAGACAGTTAGTGAACTGTCTTATCCTTCTGTAACCTCCATAATGTGTATGAGTTATAATAATCATGTTAATCAGTTATCTCTTTGTGAGCTGCTTTTGACACTACTGGTCAAAAGTTTTTGAACACCCTAATTCTTCCAGTACTTTATTGCAATTCAAATTGTGCAAGTCCAATAAATGGCTTGAAATGGTACAAAGGTAAGTACTGAAGGAAGGAAAATTAAATGTGGTATTTTAAATGTCAGATCTCTCTCTTCCAAATCTCTTTTAGTGAATGATCTGATAACTGATCATCAGATTGGTCTATTTAGTGGCTACAGGATGATGAATATGATGAATGTGTTAGTTTAAATGAGTCTACGCCACCCAGTAATTATTACATTCCTAGAAGCACAGGTAGAGGAGGAGGAGTGGCAGCAATCTGCCACTCTGATTTATCTATTAATCCTAGACCTAAGGAGAGCTTTAATTCATTTGAAAGTCTTACTCTTAGTCTTGCTCATCCAAACTGGAAAACACAAAAAAAACTATTATTTTTGTTGTGGTGTATCGCCCACCTGCTCCTTATTCTGAGTTTTTAGCTGAATTGTCTGAGTTTTTATGTGATTTAGTACTAAGAACAGATAAAGTCATTATACTAAGTGACTTTAACATCCATGTTGATGTTGTTAGTGACAGCCTTAGCTCCTCATTTACATCATTATTAGATTCAACTGGCTTTTCTCAGAATGTAAATGGATCAACTCACAGATTTAATCACACCTTAGATCTTGTCCTAACATACGGCATAGAAACTGAAGGTTTAACAATATTTACGCATAACCCTCTTTTGTCTGATCATTTCCTCATAACTTTTGAATTTACTATAATGGATTACACAGGAACTGAAAAGACATTCATTACAGTAGATGTTTATCTGATGATGCTGTAACCAGATATAAAAAAATAATTCATTCTTTATTCACCCATGTGTCAATGTTGTGGACAACAGCAACCACAATTTAATCCCTGCACTAATAGATTTTTTTTTGTTGTTGTTGTTGTTGATGGCACTGTAGCGTCACTTAGTTCAACTCTAAACTTAGTTGCACCTCTGAAAAAGAAGGTCATGAATCAGAGGAGGCTAGCGTCCTATAATTTACAGTTCAGAATCAGAATCAGAATCAGAAGGGATTTTATTGCCAAGCATGTTTGTGCATACAAGGAATTTGCCTTGGTGTTGGTACGCATAAAACAAAATAAAATAGAATAAAATAAAATAAATATAGAAACTATATTTAAAATACAAAAATACAAAAACTACAAAATATATACACAGTATATATATATATTCCACCAGAACTGTGGGGTGATGGTGAGACTGATGTGTTCATGGGGGGGGGCTTGGTATTGTTCAGCAGATGGACTGCGGATGGGAAAAAACTGTTCGCCATGCGAGTGGTCCTACACTCGATGGATCGCAGCCGTCTGCCAGAGGGGAGTCTGTTAAATAGTCCGTGTCCAGGGTGAGAGGGATCAGCGACAATCTTAGCTGCACGCTTCAGAGTCCTGGAAGCGTACAGCTCGTCGAGAGACTTCAGACTGCAGCCAATCACCTTCTCTAGAAAGAATTTGGCATTCCACTAATTCTGAAGAAGCTTGCATAGCCTGGAAAGATAGTTTAACAACTTATAGAACAGCATATTATTCATCCTCAATAGAAGAAAACAAGAACAACTCTAGATTTCTTCTCAGCACTGTAGCCAGGCTGACAAAGAGCCACAGCTCCGTTGAGCCATATTGCTTTAGCCCTCAGTAGTAATCATCAGCTTCTTTACTAATAAAATTGTTGGCATTAGAGAAAACATTCAAGGCATCCTTCCAACAGTTGTCATAGTAAGTACAGTGACATTAGAAATTTCTGTAAGACCGTATCAATATCTGGAATCCTTCTCCCCAGTAGATCTTCTTGAGCTCTCTTCAATAATTACAGCATCTAACCATCAACCTGTCTTCTAGATCCAATCCCAACTAAATTGCTCAAATAAGTTTTTTCATTAATTATAAGGTAAATGTATTTTTATTAACAGGCTATGTGCCTCAGTCTTTTAAGATGGACTTGTGGACTTGTCTTTATACTTGTTCTGCTATATCTTAGTGCTGCATTTGACACTGTTGATCACAATATTTTACTACAGAGACTACAGAGAGTGAGCTCAAGATTAAAGGAACTGCATTAGACTGGTTTGAATCCTATCTGTCTGACAGATTCCAGTTTGTCTATGTCAACAATGATTCCTCTACTTATACAAAAGTAAGCTACGGAGTTCCTCAAGGTTCTGTGCTAGGACCAACGCTCTTCACGTTATACATGTTGCCATTAGGCAAGATTATTAGAAAGATGGCATTAACTTTCATTGCTATGCAGATGACACCCAGCTATATTTATCCATGAAACCAGATGAAACTAATCAGCTGGTTAAACTCCAAGCATGCCTTGGATGACCTGTAATTTCCTACTCTTAAACTGGCATTACCTTGGCCTCCAGTACTACTGTGAAAATCCTTGGTGTTATATTTGACGAGGATATGTCCTTTAAATGTCACATAAAGCAAGTAACCAGGACTGCCTTCTTTCATCTACGTAATATCATCAAAATTAGGAACATCCTGTCTCAGAGTGATGCTGAAAAACTAGTTCATGCATTTGGTCTTCCAGACTGGATTACTGTAATTCATTACTGTCTGGCTGTCTAAATAGCTCTTTGAGAGCCTCCAATTGATTTAAAATGCTGCAGCAAGAGCATTGACAGGAATTAGCAAGAGAGATCATATTACTCCAGTTTTAGCTTCTCTTCATTGGCTCCCTTTAAAGACTAGAACATAATTTAAAATCCTCCTCCTTACATACAAGGCCCTTAAAGACCTCATTGTATCATATCATCCCAACAGATCACTTCGGTCTGAAAGTGCAGGCCTACTTGACGTTCCTAGAATATCAAAAAAGCAGAATGGGAGGTAGAGCTTTCAGCTATCAGGGTCCTCTCCTGTGGAACCAGCTTCCAATTTGGGTTCGGGAGGCAGACGCTATTTAAAAGACTTTCCTTTTTAATCAAGCTTATAGTTAGGGCTGGACTAAACCATCTCTTACTTATGCTGCTATAGGCCTAGGCTGCTGGGGGACGATGCACCAAACACATGTCCTCCTTCTTTCTTCTTTCCTCTCTTTCCTCTCTCGCATCCTCCACTTTCTTTTCTCTGGCACAGAGCTCTTGCCCTATAATTTCCTATCTACTACTAGTCATGCAATTCTGTGCTATTACTATGTAGAATGTTTACTGCCGTGTGTCTCTGGCCTGGAGTTGTGCATTTCCTGTGGAGCTCTGTACTACATCTGCTGTTGTGGTCTCATCAGCCTGCCCAGTCTTCATGGAATCCTGCAGTTATCCATTCCTACCTGAATGAATGATTCTCCAACCTGCCTATGATTCCTCTTACATTTTCAAGCTGTCATGTAACATCATCAGTTTGTATCATAGGATTCCACGCTTTAGTTAGATATGTGTATCTGTGACAGATGTATGTTTATCTTGCTGTTCTCTTTCTCTATCTGTACCCGGCTGGCCTTAGGCAGATGGGTCCCTCCATATGAGCTGGTTTCTGCTCAAGGTTTCTTCCTGCTAGAAGGGAGTTTTTCCATGCCACCATCGCCTTCAGGCTTGCTCTGGGGGTTTCAGGTCGGGTTTTTGTAAAGCGTCTTGAGACGATTTGTATTGTTATTGACGCTATATAAATAAAATTGAATTGAGAATTTGATTTCTATTGTAAAAAGAATGCCAGGAGTGTGTTCAGCTGTTATATCTAGCAAAGGTGGCTACTTTGATGAGTCAAAAATTTAGAATACATTTTGGTCTATAAATTGATTCCATGATTTCTTTTTCAAATCAAATTGCTTATTTGTTCTATGCTTTCATTTCAGAGTGCAATGAGACACTAAACTGAATAATTTTAAGTAAAAAACTGGAAAAAGTGTGGTGTTTTAAAATTTTTGACCAGTAGTGTACATATTCACACCACTGCATCCAAGTACAGTCAAACCAGTGTGATTTTCCTAGTCGTGTCCTGGGGATGAAATTATTGAGTCTATGTAACTTAATATTATTTGTACCAGCACATCCAGCAACTTTGGCTTACTACACATCTCTGACCCATATTGGGCAAGGTTAATGACACCATCCATATGTAAAATAGCAGAACACACACAAAAAAAACATCAGGATTCATACATTTTTTTTATATATATATATGACACATAGACAAGATGTTATAATATAACCACAGAACAAACAGAAAAGCTTCATTTCATCCTTCTTCAGTCATGTCCCATCAGACTGTGGCTCAGTAGGTAGAGCGGGTTGTCCACGAACCAGAGGGTTAGCGGTTCGATCCCCGGAGTGTGCCACATGTCGAAGTGTCCTTGAGCAAGACACTGAACCCCTAGTTGCTCCCAGTGCGTGGCACTGGTGTGTGAATGTGTGCGTGCTTGTGTGAGTGAATGGGTAGATGTGTCTCTGACTGTAAAAGCGCTTTGAGTACCAATAGGTAGAAAAGCGCTATATAAAAGCAAGGCCATTTACCATTTACCATCAGTCTCCCATTAACACACTGGTGCAATAACCCCTCTTGGGGGCCAGAGGTCTCCTACCCAGACATCTACGTTGAACTAGTTTGCAAGTGAGCTACCAGCAGTAATTGTGCTCTGACAACTGGCCCAGGTATGTTATAGCCTATACTTAAGCCCAATAAGTCTAATCTGAGCCCCAACCAGCAACTGTGAGTAACCTTGGAAGGCCCTGTGTCATCCTATTCTTTACAAATGTTGTGTTGTATTTTTATTGTTTTGTTTTTTTTAATTGTACAGTAAGTGTTTGTATATGTATTTTGTATTATATTGTACATGTATTATATGCTTCTTATTGCCTTTTTTACATCAAGGCCAGGGGACTACAGATGAAAACTAGCTTTCTGGCTAATTCTGGCTTTTTTAACCATGGGTAATCATGTGTTCTATGAAATTGCACTGTCCCTTTCTTAAATAAACAGTAAACTACAAATGTAGGGTGCAGAGGGCTGCAGACCTAGGCACTTTGAGTGATTCTGTAAAGCAAATGAGCCAGACAGGCTCTCTGCAACTGTGCTGCCCTTGCTATATGGGATGTGGATGACAAGCATCTCCACCACTGTCATTATGCTACTGTTTATAGGGTAAAGTAAAGCAAGTGATGGTTTAATAGCTATAAAATGTGTGTGTATTGTGCTTTTGTAGTTGACTTAAAGTAATGCTGCTGCTTTAGTACAATGTCCCTCCTCCTCCTGGCAATGGTGCATCAGTTGTTTCCATCAGCTTGGTCAGCCAGTGTATTTCATTCTGTGCTGATATTGCAGAGAGAGCTAAATGTCTGTTTACTATTACCACAGAATTAGGGTGTCAGTTGAGGCCTTGTATTTTCAGTCAGTATTGAATCCTCCCTCTGTCCCCTAGGCAGTGTCACCAATGTAAAAAGCAGCCTGTTGAGCCGCCATCAGTCTGCTAGCATTTGATCAATGCCCAGGTCCCTTTGTGCTGCTAAGCGACAGATAAAAAAGACTGTTATCACCTCCACAGCGTCAGCTGCAGATAGCTACGTCGCAGTGAAAGAGCGGGCCAGCAGAGCTCAGGGGTGAGAGAGGGAGGGGAGGGGATGACACTTCAACAAAATGTCAAAGGGAAAAATCAGGAAGGGAGGGATAAAGAGGAGGAGAAGGGGGAGGACAGGGCACCACATTGTGGGTCAGCACCTTGATACAAGGTTTTACAGCTGTCACAAACCCTCTGGAGGGAAACACAGGCTAGGGAAGAGATGAGGCAGTGAATGAGAATAAAGGCAAAGATTATAGGAAGAAATGGAGAACAGACACCCTGAATCTGGAGAGAGAATTGGACACTGCTGTTGAACTCCGTCATTGACAGTGACTGTAAAGAGCACACAGTCAAACGAAGAATCAGCAGACATGCACAATCAGTATCAAGTTGAAATGCACATCAGATGCATATCAGATACAGCAAACACATCGCTGAGCATCTATTCAATTCAATTCAATTCAGTTTTATTTATATAGCGTCAATAACAATACAAATCGTCTCAAGACGCTTTACAAGACCCGGCCTGAAACCCCCAGAGCAAGCCTGAAGGCGACGGTGGCAAGGAAAAACTCCCTTTTAACAGGAAGAAACCTTGAGCAGAACCCAGCTCATATGGAGGGACCCATCTGCCTAAGGCCAGCCGGGTACAGACAGAGAAAGAGAACAGCAAGATAAACATACATCTGTCATAAATACACATATCTGACTAAAGCATACAAGTTGGATGCTATGATTCAGACTAATGATGTTACATGACAGTTTGAAAATGTAAGAGGAATCATAGGCAGGCTGGAGAATTGTTCATTCAGGTAGGAGTGGATAACAGCAGGATTCCATGGAGACTGGGCAGGCTGATGAGACCACGACAACAGATGTAGTATGGAGCTCCACAGGAAACACTCAACTCCAGGCCAGAGATACTCGGAAGAAGGGAGAGCAGCAGTAAACATTCGACATAGTAATAGCACAGAATTGCATGACTAGTAGCAGATAGGAATTTAGAGGGCAGGAGCTCTGTGCCAGAGAAAAAGAAAGTGTAGGACACGAGAGAGGAGAGAGAAGAAAGAAGGAGAACATGTGTTTGGTGCATTGTCCCCCAGCAGCCTAGGCCTATAGCAGCATAACTAAGGGATGGTTTAGTCCATCCCTAACAATAAGCTTGATCAAAAAGGAAAGTCTTAAGCCTGACCTTAAAAATATAGAGAGTGTCTGCTTCACGAACCCAAACTGGGAGCTGGTTCCACAGGAGAGGAGCCTGATAGCTGAAAGCTCTACCTCCCATTCTACTCTTTGAAATTCTAGGAACCACAAGTAGGCCTGCACTTTCAGACCGAAGTGATCTGTTGGGATGATATGGTACAATGAGGTCTTTAAGATATGATGGAGCTAGGCCTTTGAGGGCCTTGTATGTAAGGAGGAGGATTTTAAATTCTATTCTAGACTTTAAGGGGAGCCAGTGAAGATAAGCTAAAACTGGAGTAATATGATCTCTCTTGCTAATTCCTGTCAATGCTCTTGCTGCAGCATTTTGAATCAGTTGAAGGCTTTTTAAAGAGTTATTTGGGCAGCCAGACAGTAATGAATTACAATAATCCAGTCTGGAAGACACAAATGCATGAACTAGTTTCTCAGCGTCATTCTGAGACAGGATGTTCCTAATTTTGATGATATTACGTAGATGAAAGAAGGCAGTCCTGGTTACTTTCTATCTTTCTATCTGAATTATGTGCCTGCTTTGTTACAACAAACGAATGCGGCCCAAGTCACACTTATCTTATCAAATGGTAAATGGTAAATGGCCTTGCTTTTATATAGCGCTTTTCTACCTATTGGTACTCAAAGCGCTTTTACAGTCAGAGACACATCTACCCATTCACTCACACAAGCACGCACACATTCACACACCAGTGCCACGCACTGGGAGCAACTGGGGGTTCAGTGTCTTGCTCAAGGACACTTCGACATGTGGCACATTCCGGGGATCGAACCGCTAACCTTCTGGTTCGTGGACAACCCGCTCTACCTACTGAGCCATAGTCGCCTCTTTTCTGTCAACAACCACTGTCTTCAGCCCCAGCAAACACTGTCCTCTCCTCTGATGAATCAATAAGGAGCACTGATTGGTATTTGTATGGGATCTATATTGTCAAGACACTCTTCTGTTTGAGCCAGACAAATATATTCAATTTATGGCAGCACTTTGACGAAAGCTAACAGAAAACTTTAGATTTGAAAACAGCCTAATGGATTGAAGTGTCCCATTCTGCAACGCGATGGATGGTACAAATGAGCGACACTGAGGATTCTGAAGGCATGTATGACAAGCAGAGTAATGACAGGATGTTTGGAGGGCTTTCTTTTTTGATGTAGATTACTGGTAGCAACAAAGGAAACAATGGTTTGACAAAAGGCTGACAAGATGCCAGATATCAACTGCTATTAAACACCCTGAAGCTCAGACAGAAATAGCTTCTCAGTCGCAAAATTTACTGTGAATTTGGAAGTAAGGAGAACGTTTTTAGAATTGCTTCACAACAGGCCTCCTTTTTTAAGGCACAGGACCACCAGAGTAAATACACACCAAAGGTAGTTTTTAATTGTGGTTATAACCTCAATATATATACATATCTACAAATAGATAAGGTCAACTTCCATGGCTACAGTTAGAAAAAACTGTGTAATTGTGAAATTAATTATTAAAGTATACTAGAAAATTCCCGCGGAAATTTTTGAAGTGCCGAGTGGGCTGTTGCCATTAGCTGCTAATGTTAGCAATTAGCATGACGCGCTAGCCACTAACTTTAGCATTAGTTTAGTGTTAGCATGTCTCTTTAGACACTAAAAATTAAATACATGCTAATTGTTAGCATGCTAATGCTAACATGCTAATATGCTATTCGCCAACATGCTAATGCTGCCACTAATGCAACCACCAATTTCTAGCCACTAAAAATTAGCATTAGCCGCTAATGTTAGCAATTAGCATGACGCGCTAGCCAATTATTTTAACATTGGTTTAGTGTTAGCATGACTTTTAAGCCACTAAAAATTAAGTAGATGCTAATTGCTAATATGCTATTGCTAATATGCTATTCGCTAACATGCTAATGCTGCCACTAATGCTACCACCAATTTCTAGCTACTAAAAATTAGCATTAGCCGCTAATGTTAGCAATTAGCATGACGCGCTAGCCAATGACAGACAGACACCTGTCATTGTTCAACTTGGGTGCCAAAAGCCAAAATGGCCGCCCCACAGACCAGTTACTTCATTAGAAGTTTCCCGAGTGGGCTGTTTCCATTAACATTGCCCCAAAATGGCCGCCCTACAGACCAGTTACTTATGTTTTCCCGCCTCTTTCTGTGGAGCCCCTGGTTGCCACGGTTACCAGTTTGAATATCAGTTAGAAAAGGACTAGAGTGGGCGAAAATGCTGAAACCACGGCCTCGAACAGGAAGGCCTTGTGGCCAAACCGTGTGTCCAATCGTTGAACCGACTTCACTTTGGGCATCTTGAGGCTTTCCTGAACGTCTAGATATGCAGTTTGTGGGTAAAATGTAGAAATGTGAGCTATTTAAAGCGATTTAAAACAAAGGATTGTTTCTGCTTTCCTCCACAAATTTAACATTGCAGTCTATGGAGCGAGGAAGGGGTTTGCTGGCGCAGCTTTGCGTCTCACGCCAAAACTATAAGACTTACAGCTTTAGCAGACAAATTGTGAGCGAGAAGACACATTTTCCTACGTTTCTATGTATAAATTATGTCTGTGGTGTGAAATTTGTGGCCACCGGAGCAGTTTCTATTTTATTTTTTGCCTAATGTTCTTCTCTACTCTTCACTCTAGCTGATGATGTCATCCACTCTAGCGCGGACATTCCGCGCAATACACACCCATTATAAACCCTGAAATTTGAGTAAAAACCTTCACAACTTTGAGGCTTAATGGTTTAAAAACGGTAAAAGGTGTCGATAAGTGAAGGGAATCTCTGAAGAGAAGACAAGAGTGTCTACGTTTTAAAGTTTAAATTAAGTCTCTGGGTGAAAGTATGCCAGAGCAGTTGATTGTTGAAAATGCCCGTTGATTTTTCGGGGTCTCCCATTCAAATTTTTCGCCTTTTTTCGCGAATAAATTCGCGAAAAACTCACCGATCGCTTATCCAAGTAATAGCATAGGATTCGGGATCAAAACACACGGGAGGAGGGGCCTCTTGACATAGGCACTCGGCACTAATTACAAGATTTTTCATGAAACCATAGCTTTTATCTCAGCAATACTTTTGGAAGTATAACTCTTGAGGGTTTTCATCAGAGGCTTTATGGCTAAAATCTTCAAGTGTAGTGGAGTCTACATATCAGTCTGGTTTCTGCAGAAGACTGCTCTTTGTCATTACTGTTAGATTCTCAGAATGATATTGACATAGTATTGTTATAGTCAGACAGAGTCAGTAGTTGGTGTTTCTGGCGAGCCTGCTAACTTTCCTTTCCTCTTATCTGTTTTCTTCTCTGAATGTTAATTTGTCCACAGGAAGCCCCATTCATTTCTGGTATTCTGGTGTGTGTGTAGTTCACAATTCAGGTCTACTTTATTTGTCCCAATTACACGGACAATTATAGTGCAGTGAACGACATTCACTGTGCATTCCTGGACTTAATGAATTAAAACTAAGTGTAGGCATAAACTGCACTCTCATTTCCCACCCTACTCATTTGTGAGGATTCACTGAATAGGAGCCGTTTACACCTGATAGAAACAGCTTGAAAGCAGAACTGGGAGGGTTCAGATATAATTTCATTAGCCTGTTTAATAAGACCCTTGTCAAAACCATGTGCTTTAGTGTGTGTGTGTTCTCTCCTTTCTGTCTATTGCCTTGCTGATCAGTCACAACATGATCCACCCATGAAACAAGCAGAGGATTAACTTACAGGAGAACAGCATCATTAACTGCATACAGTTAAATTTGAATGGGTGTGCTTCTGTCTTTGAACACAGAAGGAGGAAGGTATAAAAGTGCAAGAGCAAAGAAAGGGTGAAGAGAATGACGGGGAAAGAGAGCTCCCAATTTCTAACCGTTAATTATGATAAAGACTGACTGAGGAAGCCTACTCTTTTTCAGCAACTTTGACTCCACGCTTACATACAAACATGGCTTTCATGCCAGTGACCTCACAGATTGAAGACTTTAGTTTCCACAGAGCCTGTTTATTGCATGATTGAAAGATAATTTAAGTGAAGGAGACTACAGAACATGTCAACACAAGAAAAGTGTCAGCTGTGTGTGTTTGGGAGACAACATTCTTAAACCTTTGAATTTTGTGTAGGGAGCCCTGCAGGGTAAGAAAAACAAGTTTAGGTGATCTAGGGTCAAGGCTGCCTTTGTGTGTGTGTTCTTGTTTCCATGCGTGTCCGTGTGTGTTAGCAGGCCACACATACGGTGGCAGATGGCTAGTAATGTTGCGTGGGAGATTGACAGGCTTTATCATGTGTTGGCAAGCTCCCATCTACCACTTGTCCACTATATGACACAGCCTGTCACATTACTCTGTCACAGAGGAAGGGAGGTTATAACACACATACATGGACAAACATACACTCCATTTCAACTCTAAGATCAGGATGTGAGAGAGGGGGATGAACATGCAGAAATAGATAAAGAAAAAGACAGGGAGAGAAATAGATTCTTATTCACTCGGGGGAAAAGTAAAGAGCTTGATTTGAGAGTCATTTAGAAGAAAGAGCCATATCAAAATGAGCTGCTTTCTATTCATGAACTGAGCTAAAAAACTCCTGGAGTGAAAGGCAGCCCAGAATGTGCACAGATGCTTACCTACTTTTAGGAATTCCTAATTTGGAGGTCTGATTGTATGGTATCTCTCTGGCACAAGTAGCAAAATACATCACTGAGTCCTGTCTGTGCTTGGTTTTCTGTATTGCTTCAAGTAATTCATGTTTGCCTCTAGAAAAGCTTGTTCTACGTGTACATTATAATACATAATACAGCATAGCGTTTTCTTCCAAAAGAGCAACCCACCAAAAGTCAAGTGTTAACAACACTCATATGCTTGTGAAAATGTAGTGCGGCTCAAAAGAGTGCTTATGCCAAAAGACTTTGTTTGAGATTTGTTTTATGCTCAACAAAGTTGAAGTCCCTGTTTCAGATGGACAGAATCGTTTTCTAGCAGCAATGGGAGCCTAGGCTAAAAACTGCATGTTTTCTATGTACACAAATGTCAAACATAATGATTTCAGATGAAGAATAGAAAAGAAGAAATAGAAAATAGTTTTCTAGGGCAACAAACTCGTTGTTGCAGGTCAAAAGCTTGTCTTAGTATATAAATAAAGCCTGGCTCAAATTGGAGGGTTGCTGTTTGCAAAAAAACTAGGTCAAAGATAAAGGTAGTTTTCTCTTTGGTGTAGGCAAAAAAAAAAAAACCTTTCTGCACTAAATGGGATTTAATGGGTCTGCTACTACACTAACCTGGATGTGTATAGAGATGAAAGTGAACCTTATAGAAGGGATGGGCAACTAAAATGATCGAGAGGGCCACATTGGACCGTACACTGCCATTTTATGTTTGTGTATGTTTATTGAAGTAAACAAAAAATAACTTT
Source organism: Planiliza haematocheilus (assembly GCA_005024645.1). Lineage (NCBI taxonomy): Eukaryota > Metazoa > Chordata > Actinopteri > Mugiliformes > Mugilidae > Planiliza > Planiliza haematocheilus. The sequence goes on along the minus strand of SRSE01000463.1, from coordinate 85,976 downwards.
TTTCAGTGCAAAGGCCTTATGAAAATAAAACAAATAGTACAAATTACTACCCATCTCAAGGATGGCAGAAAGCTGCACAACAGCGGACAAACATTAATTGCAAGAACTAATTTGTGCATTTTTACACTAAGAAAGAGTTTAACATTCTCCCTGTATACCCACTCTACCTCACCACTACCAGCAGTGGGCACTGGTAAAAAGTTGCTGTTGTTTCCATACTTTTGATTTGAGGTCAGCTGAGCAGGCCTTGCAGCTTCAGTATTCTTGTATTTAGCTTTGTGCAACGTGTTGTAGCGGCAGTACATTTTACCTGTTCACCCGTTGTTAGTTTGCAATAAATTCAGTCTGTTACAATTAAGAATGAAAAAAACAATATTATTCTATTGGATTATTATTTTATTGCATTATACATTGTAAGGGAGATCACTTGAGCCACTAATGAATAAGTGCTTCGTAATCTCTTCAATAGATAGCGCAAATATTTACTTAAAAATAAATTGTAGGTTATCGTTTCAGACAAGTGTCTCTGTATGGTTTGCACTTTTTAGTGGTGTATTGAGTCAAACCGTTTTTTTATTGTGAGCTCGCATCAGTTCCAAAAGCCTAAATGTAGCCAAAGCTGATGCGGGCTCGCTCAAAAAAGCGTTCCAGCGTGAGGTGTTGCACTGTTTATTTGGAATGTGCACATGTATTTTTTTCAGGTTAAATCACTACAAGAAAAATACAACCAGCCATATAGTTGTGTACAGCCAAAATCAGTTGACTCCGGTTGAATATATTTGATCCTGGTTGTTAAGATATGACATGGACCAGAATTGAATTTAACCTCACACTTTAAATTGCCAAATATATTCATTCATTCGTCTTTTGTAACTTCTTGTCCTACTCTGTATTAGAATCTGGAACAATCTTGCTGTGAGACATCAACACTAACAACTACGCCACTGTGCTGCCCATATATAGCCAAATTTTCAATAAAAGTAATGTGACGAATTGGACATTTAATGAGCTACTCACTTCCACATACAATATAATAGTAACTTTTATGAGTGTCCTCATGATTTATCAGCCCAGCAAGAACCTTAAAGAAAAAATGTATGAATGAAATATGAAATGAAATAATAGCATGAAATATTTTATGCTATTATGTTTAATTCTTGTTGAGCCATTTGCATGTTTGCTTCAAGGACTTTGATATGGTGCAGAATTCAGTATTGACTCCTTGACTGACTCCTTGACCAAGTAATCTGACTTGGTGGGTTACTTTTTTTCTTTTTTAACCTTATTTTTTGAGACTGAGAAGAACATCAAAGCAAAACTTTCTTCTATTGTATCTCCATTATAGTTGTTTTTTGTTTTTTATCATTATGTGCATACGCATCACTGTACCATGAAACCATTTTTTTCTTAATTAACCATTCCAATGATCATCAAAGAACTAACTAATTTATATTGTACTTTCATCATCATAGTATCTGAATTATGAATTCCCTGATGCACAGTATATGCAAAAAGAAGCTCTCGCAATGTAGGTGAGCAATTATGTGTAATACTTTGGAATCTACATAGAAATAGCCAGTTTCATTGTTAGATTTTCATATTTGTCCCACTGAAAGACAGGAATATAGTAAATATATTGATTATAGACAAGAAATCCCATTTGGCTTTAAAAGATGTAATCCCAGTCGTGTCACAGGGTATGTTCTTCAGGGTATGAGTACCAGCCGATCATCATACATTATTGCTGGCTGTTCAGTTTTGATAGGCCATGACAGCTTAAGTGTCCCCTTTCTTGGCTGACATCTGCTGCTTCAGCACGCAGTTTAAGTGCACATGGCCCAAAGCAGTGTAGTCCTCTCATATGAGCTGCAGTCATAGAGCAGTCTATCTCCAGGAGGAAAATAACTCCCTGACTGGATTTTGAAATAGAGAACAAGGTGTAAGAAACGCTATCACATAACTAAGGCAGAATCTATAATTAACTTGGATGGCTACTGAATTCAGATATATTTTACCAAAGGCAATCACATACCATCAACAATCATTGCTCCATGGCAGTAAACATGACTGATATTCATTCATTCATTTATTTATTCATTTCCTGTAACCACTGGTCCTCTGGATTGTCACAAGGGGAATTCAGCCTATCCCAGCTGTCATTGGGCGAGAGGCGGGGTACACCCTGTAGAAGGTGACAATTTTTCTGGTACGGGAGTCAATTTCAGTCACGTGACCAGGATATGATGGGGGTATTTTTGTGGGCTCGGGATAGGTTGGGAGCGACAATTGATTCCCGTGTCACCCTCTAACACCCTGGACAGGTCTCCAGTCTATCACAGGGCCAACACAGAGAGACAGACTACCATTGACACTCATACCTATGGTCAATTTAAAATCATAGAATCACCAGTTAACCTAATAAGCATGTCTTTGGATAGTGGGAGGAAGCTGTAGTATCCGGAGAGAACCCATGCAGACACAGGGAGGACTTGCATACTCCACACAGAAAGGCTCCAGTCAGTCCAGTAATGTGTAGGACTATATGCCAAATCTCAATAAGAACTTTTTTAATTTTTTTTTTTTTTTTTTTTGTCTGATGGGTGGGTATGATGAAACAAAATCTTTTCTGTGATGTTCCACATAGTAATTGCTACACTTGAGCATGGAAGACTCGGCTTATCCACAAAGTAAAGTGAGGTTTTTGATTTTTGATACTTAATATTGTACTTTCCATGCTATCCCAAAATCTGTGGCCAATCTTAGTGTGCACAGATAAAAAACAAACTGTCCACTGACATACATGTCAGATCTTTGCAGTGTGTTTGACCTTTCCCCTTCCATTTGCATGACCACCACTGTCACACATGAGACATGATGAGTGCACTAGTGAATCATACTAAGGGCAAAGGTATTCAGAAAGTTCCATTTTAAAGCATCTTGTGTCCTGTGACACAGAACACGTAGAGAAAAACTTAAAGCCAGAATTAAATGCATTAAGAAATGTTTATGCTGGGAGTAAAAAAGATGAACAAAGCCATTTTTCTGATATAACTTACATTTATTGACTCAAACAAATTACCTGTCTCATGTTCACTCTCTCAAACAGAAGCACTCACTGGAACTTGTTTATGTACATGTGCAGCCATGGGTGCTTCGTCATGTATGTAAGTCCATTTGTTTTCACATCTCACTACTATTTTTATTTCTATCCCCCACCTCATCAGTTACACGTCTGTCCATACATGATGAACAAAATCATGACGTAGTGACCGTTTTCAGAATAACATCCCTCCTCCCCACACCACCCTGACACCACCTCACGCCACCAGACATTCTGCCTGGGTGTAGAGAGACTGCATATCGTTTCAGCTCCCATGCACATCTGCTGTACCACTATGAGCATTAATTTGCACGGCGCTTATGAACTCAGACTATAAAGGCCCAGGATGCAACTTCACCAAATATGTGTGAATGGTTGCTTGTGTTTGTCATCCATTAAAGTCCACTGTTTCTTTTTTTTTAAATGTATGTATTTATTTCTCAATTCTTTTCTCAATGATTTTAATTTATGATTCAGTCTCTGCTCTTTTGGCTTGTGATGTGGCATGTGGCATGGATTTCTATCTGTCTATCTGTTATGAAGAGATGGGATGCAATGTTTATGTGGGCCGGGTGTTAAATACTACCTGTCCCTGTTCAGCCTGTCTGGCCATGTAGATAGCCTCCACTGGTATTAGGTGCAAAATCAGCAATTTATTTATATGCTGAATTGGGAGATCTGGATAAACTGTTTAAAGGGACCTCCGCCTAGTTAGGCTATATTCCACAAGGTATGATTAAAGTTGACATGCATAAAAAATCTAAATCAAAATGGTAAATGTAGGGATTTGGCAAAATTTGGTGTTTGTTGGAGTTGAGTGCCTGAAAGAGTGGCAGCAGGTCACAGTAGCTCCTTGATTCTTGCTTTTTCCGAATGCTACAGGATGTCATTCATACCACTCTCTGTCCAGCTGTATACAACTTACCTTTCTGTAACAGATAACTCCATGTTATTAATGTTAATGGACACTACTGCACATTACACCTTGACTGTACATACAATTTATATTCTTCCTTCTCTATTTCTTGTACATTTGTTCATATGCTAATATGCAAATTTGTACATTTTTGCTTATACTATTTTTATTTTGTCTTACTAGATTTTATTCTACTTATTTTTTATTTATATTTTATTTAATCTAATATTTTCTTTTCATCTGAGGTTCTTAGGAGTGTTTGTTTATGTACAACTAAGCTACTGTGACCAAGCAATTTCCATTGTGGATCAATAAAGTTTATCTAAGTCTAACATGGGCAAGTGGAAAAGTAGTACATGAAATGGCACACACTCACCCATACAGTTGTATGCAAAAGTTTGGGCACCCCTCTAAGATTTCATAATAATTTGCTCTTACTTTATAAAAGACGATCACAGCAACAAGATTTTATTTCCTACAGAGATGTAGACATTTGAGTGTTTTCCAGACCAAAATTCTTAGAGTATCATTACAAAGTTTTATTATAATAAATTAAAATGTAAAAAATGGTATGTGCAAAAGTTTGGGCACCCTTTTAATCACATTGATTTCAAGACCTGTAGGGATTTGTAGCTGACATGTTGCAGCCCAAAACTGCTTTGATTAGCTTGTGAGACCTTCAATTACAAAGAAAGGTAAAACCAATCATGAAAAAGGCTATTTAACAGAGGCAATTGCTGGCTGTGCTTGTCCTATGCTCCTGGCAACATGGGGGCATCGAAACAACTCTCCACTGACCAAGAAACTAAGATAATTCATTATCATGAATTAGGAGAAGGGTACAAGAAATTATCAAGAAGGTTTGGGATGTATATTTCCACAGTCAGAAATGTGGTGCAGAAATGGAAGGCCAGAAGAACAGTCATTGTGAAGAAAAGATGTGGTAGGCCAAAAAAAATACTGGAAAGACACAGACGAAGGATGGTTAGAATGGTCACAGACAAGCCACAGACCACCTCCAGAGAACTACAAGAACATATGGCTACTGATGGTGTAGTTGTTCATCGTTCCACAATCCAGCGCACTTTGCACCAGGAAAAGCTCTTTGGAAGGCTGATGCGCAAAAAGCCTTTCCTGAGTGTTCATCACAAGATGAGTCGCATGAGGTATGCAAAAGCACATCTGGACAAGCCAGAAGCATTTTGGAAAAAAATACTGTGGTCAGATAAGACTAAGATGGAGTTATTTGGTCAGAACAAGAGGAGGTATGCATGGCGAAAAAAACACACTGAATTCCATGAGAAGAACTTATTGCCTACTGTGAAATATGGTGGAGGGTCCATCATGTTATGGGGCTGTGTGGCTAGCACAGGGACAGGAAACCTTGTTAAAGTTGAAGGCCACATGAATTCCTCTCAGTATCAGCAGGTTCTTGACAAGAATGTTCAAGAATCTGTCACAAAGTTGAAGCTACGTCGGGGTTGGATTTTTCAGCAGGACAATGATCCCGAGCACTGTTCAAAATCCACCAAGGAATTCATGCAGAAGCAGAAGCACAAGTACAATCTTCTGGAATGGCCATCCCAGTCCCCAGACCTTAACATCCTTGAAAAGGTATGGATTGATTAGAAGCAGGCTGTTTACGCACGGAAACCAAGAAACCTGACTGAACTGGAGGCGTTTTGTAAGGAATGGGCCAAACTACCACCTGCCAGACTTCAGGGACTTGTCAGTGGCTATAGGAGGCGTCTACAGGCTGTTCTTGCAGCAAAAGGAGGGTCTATTAAATATTAATGGAATTATTTCTTTGGGGTACCCAAATTTATGCACGTGCCTATTTTTGTTTAAATATACATAAAAATGTTTCTGAAATGAGTTCACTACCGAGATGTTTCTGTTTCCATAAGGTATTCAATTCAATTCAATTCAGTTTTATTTATATAGCGTCAATAACAATACAAATCATCTCAAGACGCTTTACAAGACCCGGCCTGAAACCCCCAGAGCAAGCCTGAAGGCGACGGTGGCAAGGAAAAACTCCCTTTTAACAGGAAGAAACCTTGAGCAGAACCCAGCTCATATGGAGGGACCCATCTGCCTAAGGCCAGCCGGGTACAGACAGAGAAAGAGAACAGCAAGATAAACATACACATATCTGACTAAAGCATACAAGTGGGATGCTATGATACAAACTAATGATGTTGCATGACAGTTTGAAAATGTAAGAGGAATCATAGGCAGGCTGGAGAATTGTTCATTCAGGTAGGAGTGGATAACAGCAGGATTCCATGGAGACTGGGCAGGCTGATGAGACCACGACAACAGATGTAGTATGGAGCTCCACAGGAAACACTCAACTCCAGGCCAGAGATACTCGGAAGAAGGGAGAGCAGCAGTAAACATTCGACATAGTAATAGCACAGAATTGCATGACTAGTAGCAGATAGGAAATAAGAGGACAAGAGCTCTGTGCCAGAGAAAAAGAAAGGGGAGGACACGAGAGTGGAGAGAGAAGAAAGGAGAACATGTGTTTGGTGCATTGTCCCCCAGCAGCCTAGGCCTATAGCAGCATAACTAAGGGATGGTGTAGTCCAGCCCTAACTATAAGCTTGATCAAAAAGGAAAGTCTTAAGCCTGACCTTAAAAATAGAGAGTGTGTATAACATTTGTTAAAATAAAGTTGCTGCTTCAAAAGCTCAGCAAGTGACAAACTGATGCAATGATTTTCCTAAGGGGTGCCCAAACTTTTGCATACCACTGTAAAGTCAGAACATCAAGGCAGTGATCCTCCTTTCATTAAAGTTTTATTTCACAATTTTGAGGCAGTATAGTTGTATTATTTCAAAATCCAAGCAGAAATTACAACAAATATTTAAATGATTAAAAAAATAAAAAATAAATTCACCAGGGGTCATCAACGACATTTTGTCAAGGGCCAGAATTTTCCTCGGCAAACACTGCGAGGGCCAGATGCTCTTGTAAAATAAAAATAAAATAAATATTGTATCCTAAGTAGCCTTTGTCTACTTTCTTAACCCCTATTACCTGTACTGCAGCAAGCCACTAGACTTTTGCGATTGCAATACTGCTGCCCCTGTCTAGAATAGAATAGTGTTGGATGGGAAAAAGTTAAGTTCTCCCATTAACCTCATGTGAGTATTTCGGTGTCATGATTTACTTGAGTTTGGTTTATTTTTATGTTATTTGTTCATAGGCTACTTTAATTTAATGTAAAGTGTAACATTTGTAATAACTAAGGCCTGTCACTTTTATTTGTCATTTGTATCTATTTGCTGATGTGTCACGCTTGCTCTTACCATGCTGTTCTCTGTTATGTTGATGGTTGTTATTGAGACACCGCAACTGTGCGCAACTGTGCACTAAATGTCTTCAGATAAAATTAGCATGTGAAAAGAAATGTTAAATGAGAGAAACAAGTATATCCTCATCTCTGCTTTTCAGAGGGTGTTTGTATTGTTTGATTTAAATAATAAATAAATAAATAAATACAGGAACATGTCCTTGAATTCAGTAATATTCTGTTGGCCAGATGGAAAATTCTGGAGGGCAAGATGTGGTCCACTAGCTGCCAGTTGACATTCAGTGACTTTGGTTTTGTCATGTTTCTTATGTAACAGTCTGTTTTCAACAAATGCCTGTGTTGCAAATAGAGATGCAGGATCACAAACACATCACGTTGGCTAGGAGGTGTGCAGCAAAACAGGTTGACTTTTATTCCCCAAATTCAAACAAAGACAAATGGGGTACTGCTTTCCGTAGCATATAAAAAAACTAACCCAACTGAAAAACATTCTCGGCATATATATACTGTGATAGGCCTTCTCTCCAGTTCATCAGAGTAGATCTGTGAAGGGAGAACGGACACGATTCTTCTTCCAACAAGCACATATTAAATTCTGCAATATAAACAAAACAAAAACAGTACATTCAAAACTAATTAACAAAATGTACAACATGAACAATTTAACTTTAATAACTGAACTGAAATATGTCCACCCATTCTATCTTCCAATTAAACAATACCTGCCTCCCTTTAGTCTCCACAAAAGGGAAGTTATAGAGGCATGCTTCCTCTTTAGCCCATGCCCAGAAGCACAAAGGACTGGAAACCTGTAGCTCCAGGTAATGTTTAGAATGTCTAGAATGTCCAGAGATTGCAGCATTGATCCAATTGTTATTTTTAAGATTGCAAAGTGACATAAACATACAGTAAGGTCAGAACTGCTGTATGTGAAAGTATATTAAACTGATTTAGGAAAATGGAATCACTGGATGTGTGTCTATATGTTGTTAGCGGTTCGATCCCCAGAATGTGCCACATGTCGAAGTGTCCTTGAGCAAGACACTGAACCCCCAGTTGCTCCCAGTGCGTGGCACTGGTGTGTGAATGTGTGTGTGCTTGTGTGAGTGAATGGGTAGATGTGTCTCTGACTGTAAAAGCGCTTTGAGTACCAATAGGTAGAAAAGCGCTGTATAAACGCGGCCATTTACCATTTACCATTTAGACTTGTTTTGTGCTGGGAGCAAATTTCCCTCATCCTGCAAAATAATTGTTTAATTACATCTGTATACTTCATTCATTCAGGTTGTCACCAGGAAAGTTCAAATAGACAGAAAAGTCTCCAGCTAATCCTTTCCACCCTGGATGCCATGTTACTAGGAGAGATTTTTCTTATAACACAACTTGCCTGCTTTTTGAAGTTCCAGAGTATGCTTGATTTAAGTCAACCAGGACAATTACGATTAAATTGCTTGTAAAATTAGTCTCTCAAAGGCCTGCTGAACAATGAGACTCATTGTCAAAATTCTCCCAAGCATCCGTGTCCATATAGCCAAAGGTAGTTTATATGACCTGCACAGTTCACAGTTGTGGAGCCATTATTGACGGTTAGACGGTTAACAAGAAAATTACCTTCATTACCTTTAACTCCTTAAGCCCTTGGGTATTTAAATTTCCACCTGAAAACATGTAATAGTGAAACAGACAACAAAAATGTGCACCTATGAAGCAGACTGTGACACATGAATTTTCTTTTCTTACACCATTAAACACCAAAAGACCAACCTAAACTTTCAGACCTTTGCCAGGTAATGCTCAGAGAAACCAGGTTACAGCTGGTATGGTCAGGTCAGACCTTATTTTGGAAACCTGGCATAGAAATGAACCTATTTAGTCTTTTGAGAGTTTTTCTTTCAGCTTAACTGGGGATAGAAGTATGGATGCGTCAGTCATCATAATGTCATATTTCATCCGTCCACCGCCATTACTTTCACGGTTTGAATTTGTCATGGAAACAGCTAATTATAGTATACAACAGCATAATGGTGCATATATGTGGAAACCGGAATAAACATATTATCTTACAGACACAGACAAGTTTCTCATTTATATGATATTTTTTAAAGATCACCCTTACTTATTCTGTTGATGCAATTAATGTCTGGTCAGGCTTTGTATCCTGTAACTTGACTAAAATGCAAGGCCAGTGTCTTCTGATGTATGCAGTCCGGATTCTGTTTTTCAAAAGGTCATATTTCAGGGATATGGGTTTTGGAATGCCTACACAGTGAATATATACTGTGTTGGCATTTCAAATCCCCAATAGTGTAAATAGTTATAACCACTCAGAACCACTAGTCGGAACCAGTCATTAAGAAGAAGACGACATGTATCAAAACTTTTGAATCCTTTGTTGTATTGGTCATTTCAGTTGGTTTTCAAATGATTGCATCTATTAGAGTTGATGTGACTGCTCATTCAAGAAAAAAACTACACCACTGAGATAACAGTGTGTATGGAGAAGTAAATTTAGGGTGGAAATGGTGAAAATGATTGAAGTGATCGGATAAAGTACTGGGGAGGTCTATAGTGTGTATAGTACATGGGAAATAAGAGGAGAAAATAAAGACAAACTAAGGGAGAAAAAGGGCATAGTGAAAAATGCTCCTCTCTTTTTCCAGTGTCTAGGCTACTCAGAAATCTGATAAGCACTTATCCTCCAAAGTACTCCAACTGCACTGCCACATCGACAGATTTCAGGAAAAAACACTGCACACAATGTTTATCACCCCACTGCTGTCATTAGGAATCACACAGATTAGCCTTGACATTTTCGCAGATGAGAAGGGTAACAAAGGGAGCAAGCTATTAGCATGCTAATGCACATCAAAGTAGCTGAGAGTGGGCCCTTTTATCCAGACTTAAACCCACTATTCAGGTAAATAGTGCACAGATAATAAATTTCGGACTCACCTGTGAGCATGTCTATGTGCATAAGTGAATGAACCTTCTGCATGTGTGTGTTTTTCAATTTTGTGCGTGAGAGGGCCTGTCTTGACTGGTGGTTTCACATTGACAATAAATAAGGGTGCATTTGAGAAACTTAACAGTGACAGAGAAAATGCTAACGGACTAAAATGTTCAACCTTTCCCTGCTAGCTATTTGCAATAGTCAGCCACTACTGCCTGTTAGACTGCCTTTCTTTCTCTCACAAGATGGCAGTGTGCCGCCTTGGTTTCTGTGCTCCAGAGACAGAGAGAGCCCAGGCTCAAAGGCTCTTTGTTTGGACTTTGAAGGAAGAGTGCTATCAGTTGAAGGATACAAAAGCTGATAGCAGCATCTTGCAGGCCTAATAATGTGCTTCAAAGAGTTATGCATGGTCTTATTGATTGGACAACTTGAGCTGTATGTAAAACAATGGCTTTGGTTAAAAAAAAAAAAGAAAAAGAAAAAAAAAGTCGGTGCGTCTGCACTGGAACGATATGTATCACGTTGGCTGCATTATTTTGTGTGTGCATGCACATATATGGGCATTGTATTTATGTGGATGCACATGCACTTCAGTTGTGTTTTTGAGTGATATGCAAGAGCCACTTTCTCATGTTACTTTGCATTGATTATTTTAGCTTTGTCCTTTGTTCATGCAGCTGCATCATTTGTTGAAAATATGTACAACACAGCTAAAACCTCCTGATATAGTCATAGGCTGCAAAGTAAGAAAATGGAAGACAATGGCACGTTAACAATATACAATTCCTAAGGTGTGAATCTCACCCTCAGTCTATTTCTCATTTTCAAGAATAAGTGGACATTAAAAGCCTTTAACAATAATCTTGGACTTTGAGTATGTCTTTAGAGGCCCTTTGCGAGAGAGCATGTCATCCATATTGTTGATTAATGACACTGATAGACAATGAGATGGCAAGCCTCCAGATATACATCAATGCAAGGAGATAAGGTCTTCTCTTGGCGAGGTACACCCTGGACAGGTCGCCAGTCTATCGCAGGGCTAACACAGAGAGACAGACAACCATTCACACTCACATGCACACCTACAAATCTGCTGTATTATAGATACAAAAACAAGAGGAAACAGAGCAGTGGAGATTCTCAAGGAGCAACTTTTTTTTGTCTGAAACATATTACACTCCAGATTTTGAGACTGAACTCTTTATAAATCCATCTTAATGTCTCCTTTTCTCCTTTGTTTTTTCCAAAAAAGCCCACCATCTAACTGATAGTCAGCTGTCATCAATCTGGAACCCAAGTATAAAAGTATCGACTTTTCCTTGCCAGCCTCAGCAGATAGATGCTGGCTTATTATTTTGATTCAACCCCCAGATCAAGACACATAGTCCGGGCTCTCTTGGTTCTATTGATTAACCATTAAAAGGCTGGCTGGCCTTTGGCTGCATGTCCTGTGAAGTGTAAAGTGCCAAAACACTCCTAGGTGTTGATCGTGAAAGCAGTTTCCATCCTGTATCCTCTCCAGGACTCGACCAGCTGGACTGAATTTAGCTATACATATGTTGAAGGAAGCCCTTGTCGAGCGTCTTCGGCTTCCTCGAAGTACACAGAGTGCCCTCAGCATTTACATTGACCCTCTTTTCATAAGCACTTGAGTGCCTGTAGTTACAAGCCTATATGACAATGCAACAGTCAACCAGTCAATATCATGTTTACTTCTGTGAATTGCGGTTTCTCAAGCAGTACGAGGTGGATCGCAGTTCAAATATAGATAACATAGTATTCCTGCATTTTCCAGCGTCAATACAAAAAGATTCTTCTACTCAAACACATCACATCAAAACCACATGTAAATAACAAATACATAATATTCATATTATTGCACTGATGTTTTCATATTTGTACTGCATTGACACAGCAAAACATGGATATCTTTTCTTCTAATAATGATCAGGTAAAAAAGTATTCAAAAGATGGGTCTTCTGTGTCTTTCACACATCGACGAATTGAAGTTGCTCCTCAGTCCCGTCAGGTCACCATGCAGGCAGTGTGACTTATTGTCCAGCATGGAGGACAGTTTAGCCAGAACTCTCCTGTCACCCACCTCCCTCACTGAGTCACTGAGGGGAAGCCCAGGACAGAGCTGGGCATCCTGATGATCTTATCCAGCTTCTTCCTCTCTCTCTCTTTCTGTGATGCCACTGCTCCAGCAGACCACTCCATACAAGACGGCTGATGCCAATACAGACAATACAGACTCCTCTTCAGGAGTGAACCTTTCACTCCAGAAGACCTCAGCCTCCTCATAAGGTAGAGCCTGCTCCTTCCATTCCTATAGAGTGCATCAGTGTGGTTAGACCAGTCCAATTTGGTCCTCTATACTCGTACTGCGTCATCATCATCTCTGATGAGGCATACAATCGTAGAGTCATCAGAGAAATTCAGCAGTACACAGCTGTCGGTGTTGTGTCTGAAGTCTTCTGTGTAGAGGGTGAAAAGAAAGGGGGCCAGGACAGTCCCCTGAGGGGCACCCATGCTGCTGGCGAGTAGCTCAGACACACAGTTCCTGTTTCTCACAAACTGTGGGCGATCTGTGAGTTAGTCCAAGATCCGCAGCATTTAGAGGAAAATCACAAATTCTATGCACATCCAAATGTATATGCAGAGGGAAACAAGCATTCATATACGTATATCCGTTCCATTTTTAACTAAACTTGGATGAAAATCCCTGTAGAATGTATAAAATAATCTGTGCCAAAATAAATTTTAGCTGGACATATGACTAAGATTTTAATAACCTGTAATGCTGCTTTAAAAAAAAAAAAAAAAAACTGAGTGGATTTAACTCAGAATTCAGGCAGGGTAACTCAAAGACTTTTCATATTCTATGTCAGGACATTCAAGTGTAGATTCCATCATATCATTAGTGGTGTTTATGGTTTCGAGTGGATTCTTTCTGAGCTGCCATTTTCTGTGACACTAGCTTGATCTGTTTTTGTTTCTCCCAACTAACCTTTTGAACCCAATAAATATGGCATACTGAACTGTGTCTTATAATTCAACTCCAGGCTTTCTTTGAATTGAATGTGTCAAATTTGCAAATTTGGGTTTAATCAGGAAAACATCACAATGACTGAACCAAACATCGTTACCAATTAAAAGTGTGGACAACTGTGTTTCTGTCGCACATTCCTATTTCTTACTTCATTACCATCACTCTGAGGATAACAAAACTATGAAATAACACATATGGAACTGAGTGTTAAACAAAAGAGTCTTAACAGATTTCAGCTTAGTTATTTAAATTAGCCATGACACTTCTGTACATTATTAACAATAACAGTACATTACAATACAGCCTGATAGTCCGAGAGGCAGGGGTACACCCTGGACAGGTCGCCAGTCCATTGCAGGGCCAACACAGAGAGACAGACAACCATTCACATGCACACCTACGGCCAATTTAGAATCACCAATTAACCTAATGAGCATGTCTTTGGATGGTGGGAGGAAGCCGGAGTACCCAGAGAGAACCCACGCAGACACAGGGAGAACATGCAAACTCCACACAGAAAGGCCAGCCGGCCCATGGATTCGAACCGGTGATCATCTTGCTGTGAGGCATCAGTGCTAACCACTTCATCATTGTGCCAAAGTTACAAAGTAATGACACCAATTCTTGATCTTAAGCAGGTAACCTACTTTTTGTAGAGGTTTCTCAGATGATGGCACGTCTGATGCAGGTCCCACTGGGACTGGTAGACAAGTACTTGTTGCGTGGTCTCCAACTCCAACACCCTGCTTCGCTTGTGTAGGGAAGTCTACACTACTAAATTGTCTCGTTAGGGCACCACCTCCTGTTATCGTAGGAAGAACACGGTTTAAATCAGTTTATCAGTCTCGGTTAAATAATTTGCATATCTGAAGGATGAATCCTTTACTACAAATTTTACCAGTCATTCTCTGCTGTAAACAACACCACAAACAACTTCTTAAGTGTGAATAAATATTTATTTAATAAGGTGACAACTATGAATAAATGAGGGACTAATGGAAAATATGCATGGATAATCAAATAAAACGTAAGGTATGGAATTATTCATTTCTGGAGCAATGGTGAGAGATGGAGATGTTTTAAGGTTTAATCTCAAGGGAATGATACCTAATCTAATTAATCTTCTCTAAAAGATATTAGTAGGGAGTTTCAAAGTAGTGACACCAACTCTTTGTCTTAAGCGGTAGGAACGATTCAGCCTACTTTTGTAGAGTCTTCTCGGCGTCGGTGATGGAGCGTCGGTGTGACGAGTTGGTGACGGTAACGGCACAGCTGATGCGGCCTCTCTTGGACCGGTAGATAGGATCGTTGCTTGGTCTGCAACTCCAACACCCAGTTCGCTTGAGAGCGTTGTAGGTGTTCAGTCAAAGGCAGTAGACGACACTTGGCAATGCCTTTGTGTTTGAAGAAAGAATCCGGCTCGTCACGTCTTCTTGATATCGTTGCTATGGCAACAGCTTCTTGGTTTCTTGATCCGTCGAAGAGATTGGGTCTTTCTCTGATATCCCAGCTGTCTACGCTGGCTAACTTATGAACGATGATGGTTAGTACTTCGGTTGGTAGAGAATAAAAATTAATAAAGCTAGAAAACTATTTAAGTCACTATAAAAATCATACGTCAGGGAAAAACATCTGACGAGAAACAAACAGAGCTTGAAATATTCAAGTTGTTCTTAAAACAAAGTTACTAAGTTTAAACGTAAATACGTAAACGGAAAATGGAAATGAAACTAGAATGTACTAGAAAGAAAAGTACAAAAGAAAGTGCCGAAGGAAAAGTAAAGTAAAAAGTAAAAGTGAAAAGGGCAAAAGTCCGAGAAAAGAGAGCGTCTCTCTGGTTTTATCAGTTAATTATTCAGGGCGTGTTTTAGGTCGGGTTTCCAAACTCTTCGCGCGGAAAGTGAAGAGAACGCCTACTCCTTTGTCTTCAGACGTCTTATTGCCTGATCTGCTTAACCTATTTTATATTATTAAATGTAACCATTCCATCACTCATCATGGCTCGTTAGCAATGTTTTCGTATGCGACAACACTCAACATTACAACATAACAAGATGACGTATATGAACGGCGAAATCAAACTAATTCAAAAGCATCAATTAATTAATAAACTCATGTTCTCTTTACAGTGACAATTTGCTAATACTAAAAGGTTGTGTTTCTAAAATAACAATTCCCGTAGTGATGATTTCACAATAGCTACTAGTATAAGAACATCTAAAGTTCTACATTCTTTAACTTCAACAATGATTAAAAGAGAGGGAAAATACTTTTAAAGAATAGCCACATGATGGCAATGTTGATACTTCTTTTTTATGACAAATTCTATGAATTTGGGCTAACTTTATCGTACAAGGATCAAAAAATAGTCTCATTGTGATCGTTATCACTTCCTGAACAACAATATATAACTTACACTGAAAAGAATTTGGAGTGTTATTTACTTAAGAAAACCTAGGAAACTTTTTGCACTTGCAATTGGAAGTAAATTCTACAAGGGCGATCATCAAGTAAACCTTACTTGCAGGATACAAGTTGCTTTTACTTGAAAACCTCGAGTAATTTACTGATTATAATTAATATGGACATTGAATTTTACTCTCTCCTTCTTTGTAAGTTTTACTCAGACTCTTGACTGCTGCAAACTGAAAAATCTCACCTAAAATCAATGGCCTTTCAAGGTAATTTTAAATACCTTTTTTAGTTTTATTTATGGACTATATGTAAGTAACATTTACACAGCATTCTACATAATTTTCTGCAGTTTAAATTGCCTAAATTTGTTCTTAATGTTTTTGTGTATTGAAACAATGACTTTAAAAATGAGGCAACTGTTAATTCTATACATTTATTTTTCTGTGAAAAAATATATTTTTCAATAAAACATGTTCCAAAAGGTTTGCAAACAATACAACACTCACATCTGTGAACCTTTGAAAATGTCCCCACAATCCAACAGTTGAGAACCTCTGGTTTACCTTGAAAATGCTGATCTAACTTCCTTTCATTCCTTTTCTCCTTTATTCCTTCCCTTCTTCCTCGACCCGAAGATAGCACACATTCATAAAGTGCAACAAGTTGAAATAAAAATAACATCATTAAAACAAGAACATAGACAAATAGCCACAAACAAAGTGCCACTTTTTTTCTCTTTTAGTTCCCTCTTTGAAAAGGACAACTCTTGGGTCAAACCTGTGCACTCAAGCTATAAGCTTGTTTCGCAGAGACAGGATCTTGGGGGACAGCTTAAGGACATCAAGCTCTAGAAGAAGCTTCTGGAACACTTCAAAAGTGTACTTAATTTTTGGTGGGTAACTCACGTTCATGGCATAAACAATGCCCATCAGCAGGAGACAGGCCTTTGCAACACTTCCACAGTTGTCAAGTATCTCAGTCCGTTCAACCACAATCGACACATCAGCGTCGGATGCACCTTTATCTTCTTCTCCTGTGTGGTAGACACAAATCTTCAGGATTTGCTCAGCCTGGTCCTCTTGAGCTGCCTCTCTGCTGATACCCTGTAAAATATAAACGTGGAAATATGTTCAGGTGCATAGTAGAGCTTAATTTTTTATTCAAGTTGCAGACTATTGTCAAAAATATCAATATTTCAAAAATAGCTTAAGTTTGCCATCGCTTTTACATTCACAAACAACCTGTAGTAAATCAGGCCTTATGGACCTTATACACAACTCCAGTGATTCCTGAACCCATGTAGCCTAATACTTCTAAATTCATTGGGCTTGTAAATAAACCTTCGGATAGTTAAATATGCCACTCGTTGCAGCCCTAAACATATCCGGCCACATTATGAAAACCATCGTTAACTTTACATTAAGAGAACGTGCTCGACCGTACGGGAGCTATACGTTTCATAAACACTACACAAACCTCTCGTTTTGTATAAACTTAAGATAATTATCAAAAACGACGGTGGAGCTCACAAATCGTGCACCTACCCAGGGAACAGCACATGGATGTATTATATTATCGGAACAGCAAGGTCCGGGGTGCACCACCAATGTCCACATGGTCAGGGACGTTGCGTTTAGTTTAGTAAAATTACGCTACAACATGTAGGCCTAGCCTATGGTAATGGCAAGTGGGGTCATGTTACATTTTATATTATCATCATTTGAACTTTTCATTTGCAGGAAAACCTCTGAATAACGTACCTTCAAGGTGATTTAGCCGCTCCTGCCGCCATCAAACTTGACCGCCGTCACCGTCTTCATGTGTTCAGGCGGTTAAAGACGCGCATGCGTCCTGGAGGCGAGCATGGTCACAAGGCGCATGCGCGGATTCATAACATGAAACACTATTAAAACTTACTTGATATTTCTAAGTTCATTTGCAATGATATGAAAACCTTTGAATATTATGTGAAAATACATAATAAAACTTACTCTTCCCACACTGTTTATTTATTACATGAATGACATATATAGATTTACTTGAATAATTCCAGTACTCACTGATACTTACAATTAGAAAATAAAAATCGTGACAGTTAACCTAATAAATATTACTACACCACAAAATCATTTTTTTCAGTGTACCAGGTTATTGTAATTTCGATAGTCATATTATTAAACATAGGCTCTTTTTAGAGAGGAGAAAAACAGGTCAGGGTCTGGTTCTGGGAGGAAGTATTTACGACCCCTTATCAGTTCCACTTCCTTGGTCACTCTTGGAGAGGGGAGCAAGAAGGTGTTTGGTACATTTGCATGTGTGTGTCTCTGAAAAGGAAGAATTAGTACATCACAAGCTTAAAACATGATAATAAACATAATATAATAACATTAAGTCTTCTAGACTTTGTCCACATGAACTGAAAGTCATTCAAATCAGTCTTTGTAGTTCCGATATCGCATTAATGTTCTTTCGATTCAGAACTAATTAGTCCAGAAACCAGAGTGGGGAAATTCCACAGAAGTGTAAATCTGTCTATTTTGGCTTAGGTGATGTCCTCAGCATTAGGGAGTTCCATTAGCGTGGGTCTGTCCAGCATCTGGACATGGCACATTTATAGCTATGGGTGTAAAAGGTTGATCTGTTAGAAGAGTTCTTCTGCAAAACAACTCCGTAAATTTACATTCCAGAGAGGGGGAGAATTGAGAGGACCTGAGGTTCCTACACTTGAGAACGTTGTGAGTGTTCAGCCGAAGGCAGTAGACTGCAACTTTACAATGTCTTTGTAGGTGAAGGAGGAAGCCGAATCATCGTAAAGTCGCTATGATGACAGCCTCTTGATTTCTTGACATGTTCAGTGCACTTTAATTTTTAGCAATGGTTTAAAAGAAAGAAAACTGTTTTTAAGGATAGCCGCTTGAGGGCACTGTTGATCCGTCTTACTTGTGAAACATTTATCGGAATTTGGCTAGATTGTTGTTATGGACCGGCTCTGAGACCATAGCAAATAAGGGAAATTAATACTTGCTCAAACAAATGTGAGCAAAAATTTGAACCTTGGTCACTCTGAATGATTTTTGGAATACCAAAAATGGAGATAAACTGACTGAGAGCACATACTGCCTTCACTTCATTGCATGTCCAATGGGTAAGTAGCAAGATACCTGGTGCTCTGAGACATTACAGTTAGCAAATACATCGCATCTGACTTTGAACGAGGAAGAGGATCCACACAATCTATTATCAAATGTTCAAATGGTTGTGTAACAGCCGGAACAGGGCACAGTGGAGCCACCTTCATGCTTGTCATGTAGTCAGTGACACTTTTGTTAAGCCGAGGCCAAAAGAAATGTCTGAGTACACGATGTACGTTTTTCCTACACCCATGTGCCTGGACTCATCGTGAGAGATGCGCAACACCAACTCACGAAATTTGGAGATACAACAATCTGATAAACAGGATCACCAACACTATCATCACCATGTGGCACCCACTTTCTCACCAGTACCTCCTTTTGAATGGAGTATCCCTGTGCCGGGTTTTCAACTCATCTGCTGGAAAAACAGACTGCAACAGCTCCTTCAGCGTGGGATCGGCTCTTTGCTCATTCACCAACTCACTGTGCGAGAGACAAGGGAGCGTCAGGCAGGGACAATATAGGCAAATCCATGTCAGCATTCAGCTCAATTGCGTGCGCTGATGAATTTCCATTGTGATTGATCATGGCACACGTCATTGCGCATGCCGTGAACACCTCAGGAAACATTCTCTCATTCTCATCTGGACCCTTACTACCCAGCAGCACAGGAACAACCAATGACCGTGCTGGCTGATCAGCCCAGACATGGTCTCCAGCCACATTGTTCCCCAGAATCACTGTAATCCCGTCGATAGACAGTTCATTTTCACCTCTCCATTAAATAACTCTGAATGTAATACAAGTTTATGCACTGATACTGGGAAAATAGACATACCCATGCCTAACACAGGTGCGACGGCTCCCGTATCCGTTTCTCCAGAAAAGGGGAGAGTTAACTGCAGAACAAACAAATCAAATGCTCCTGTATCAGGCAATATGACCACTGGCACTCTCTTCCAGTCCCAATGAGAGAAACATGTCCATATGAGATGAAAGGCAAATGAACTCAGATCCGGTTTAGACATGACAGATGTGAACCCCTCACCCTGTTGATCAGCAACCAGTACACGGGGAGGTGCAGCTAAATTAGCCTGCGCCCCATAATGCTTGTTCCGCAACTTACGAGCGGTGTCATTTTTCCAATGACCTTTTATTATTACAGAAATGACAGACATCTTCCGACTCACGGACACTACGATCACTTCTCTGTCACGTACTAAATTTTCCACTGGGACACCCAGAGGAGTACAAGCCACCTCGTATAATATTCTCTGTCAGCACCACCGCCTCTGTGAGTCAACAAATCATTCGCCAACACAGCAGCCTCTGGTGCTATCTTCACTTTATTCACTTACATACATTGAAATACACTCTGGGACTGAATTTTTTTAATTGCTGAAGCACGATCAAATTTAAAAATTGTGTAAGTTTTTCACATCCGATGCTGAACACCAACGATTAAAATGAATTACCAAATCACAGGGAAACTCCAAATATGACTTGTCCCCCTTTTTCCAGCTCCTAAATCGCTGCCGATAGGCCTCGGGAACCAGCTCATGATTTCAGTACCGCTACTTTAACCTTCACATAATCACCACTATCCTTTCTGGACAGTGAATAAAAAGCCTCCAGTGCATCTCCCATTAATACGCACTGCAGCAAGACTGTGTAGTCTTCATCATCCCAGCCCCAACACGTTCAAACAATGTGAAAAAAGTGTCAACATCTTTTTCATTAAATTTCGACACCGACCGCAAACTATTTAGAATGTCCCGTGAGTGATCGGAGTGATCATTGAAGTCTCTGACAACCTTCCTTCTTTAAGTACATTCAGTTTTACAGTTTCTAAAAGTGTAGCCCTTTCCATTTGCTGCCACATTCGTTCTATTGCTACCACTTTCATCTTCCAGTGATGCCATGCTTTAATCACACTAGATCACAGTCTTTTGCTAACAAACTAATGTACTCACCCCTCCAGAGTGCAACTGAGGGCTAACGACCTTGTGAAGTTGAGTGTCCCTTCCAACTGCCTATCCCAATCTACATAACTCAGCCCTAGTTTTCAGGGGCTACTGGCGGCGGGTACTTACACACTGAAGTGTCTCGGGATATGATCCCGAGACACTTCAGTCAAGGGAGTAGGTTTGATTTTGAGATTGGTGGAGACACAAAAGTGCTCCAAAGGTATAACAATCGAACGATCATCATCATCAAGTTTTATTAAATTAATTAAAATCTTCATAAATCCAGACATAGGAATCAACAAGAAAGAAGTTCTGAATATTTTTGTTGAAATGGCCCCTATTTGGCGGCTTCTCCTTTTAAGCTTTTCATGTTTAGTATGTAAATTTGGAGAAACCTACAGTATCAGTGACTTGATAGGATATGGATAGATAGAACGAGTGACAGCGAAGACAGCCAATCACATGTAAGTTAGTGGGAAATCGGCAGCCAATCAGGGAGCGATATTTAGGTTAGAGGCGGGACTTCGAGCAGAGACCGACATTTAACCCTTTGCGTGTCATAATCACTACCTAAACACTACAGACCGCGGTTGTATTGATAGTGACCAGTGTTGGGAAAGTTCTTTTTCTACACAAACTAGTTCAGTTCATAGTTCACAATCTTTAAAATGAACTTGTTCGTTCATGATTTCAAATATGAACTAAATAGTTCATTTTTAGTTCTTTTTGCATTTTTTTACCTCCAATACATTGCTGCGAGCTATGCGTTGTTGCCACCCATACAGTCTACACCAGTAGCAGCTGCAATAAAAATATGAGGACAAACGTGCTGCTTAAATGGTCTTTATTATAAAGACAATCAGAACTGTAGTCCTTAAGGTGCAAACCGGGCGGGCAAAGTTTACAGACAAAAGTCACGTTTCTGCCGTCTGCGTCAGTACGGTCTTTGCCGAAAAACTCTTTTAAATGTTCATATTCTGTGCATGCTGAGAGCTCCGGACTGTTGCCTTCCTCCTCCATAGCCCATGCTTTGTTGTGATGACGTTTTGTTTGTGCGACAGGGCGACGAGCGGTGTCGCGGTGCAAATCTGTTGCTATATCGGATGGCTTTCTGCAGCGCCGTTAAGCACAGTTCACGGTGTATTTTATTTTGGGGGGTCACTGGAAATCTGGCATCGTTTTGAACGAAAATAGAACGTGTATGAACGCCGTTCACAGACGTCAGAATGAACGCGTTCGCAATAAAGTTCCTCAATCGGAAATACGAACGGTTCAGTTCTTAGTTCACCAAAATATGAACGAGTTCATGAACTTTCGTTCATTGAACGTGTTCAGGCACAACACTGATAGTGACAACACAGTAACGGCTGAATATTGGTAGGGACGTGTCCCTAGCGTCCCTACCCAATTCTACGCCCTTGCTTTCACCCCTGTGAGTCCTGTTTGTGGATTTCAGCTTGGCCTTTAACACGGTCGTTCCATCTCTACTACAGGACAAACTCTCCCAGCTGACCGTGCCTGACTCCATCTGCAGGTGGATCACAGACTTCCTGTCTGACAGGAGGCAGCATGTGAGGCTGGGAAAACACATCTCAGACTCCCGTACCATCAGCACGGGTTCCCCTCAAGGCTGTGTCCTTTCTCCTCTGCTCTTCTCCCTGTATACCAACAGCTGCACCTCCAGTCACGAGTCTGTCAAGCACCTGAAGTTTGCGGATGACACCACCCTCATCGGGCTCATCTCAGGTGGAGATGAGAGTGCCTACAGACTGGAGATTGACCGCATGGTGACTTGGTGTAGCCGCCACAATCTGGAGCTGAACGCCTCCAAAACAGTGGAGATGATCGTGGATTACAGGAAGCACACAGCCCCACTCCTTCCCATCATCCTGTCTGACTCTACAGTCAACACTGTGGAGTCCTTCCGTTTCCTGGGCACCATCATCTCCCAGGACCTCAAATGGGAGCTAAACATCAGCGCCCTGATTAAAAAAGCACAGCAGAGGATGTACTTCCTGCGGCAGCTGAAGAAATTCAACCTGCCAAAGACAATGATGGTTCACTTCTACACTGCCATCATTGAGTCCATCCTCACCAGCTCCATCACCACCTGGTATGCTGCAGCCTCTGCTAAGGACAAGAGCAGACTGCAGCATGTTATTCGCTGTGCAGAGAAGGTGATTGGCTGCAGTCTGAAGTCTCTCGACGAGCTGTACGCTTCCAGGACTCTGAAGCGTGCCGCTAAGATTGTGGCTGATCCCTCTCACCCTGGACACGGACTATTCAACAGACTCCCCTCTGGCAGGCGGCTGCGATCCATCGAGTGTAGGACGAACAGTTTTTTCCCATCCGCAGTCCGTCAATCTCACCATCATCCCACAGTTCTGGTGGATATATATACTGTGTATATATTTTGTATTTTTGTATTTTAAATATAGTTTCTATATTTATTTTATGTTATTCTATTTTATTTTATCTTATGCTTACCAACACCAAGGCAAATTCTTGTATGCACAAACATGCTTGGCAATAAAGTCCTTTCTGATTCTGATTCTGATTCTGAACAATGATAAATATCATATATCGTTGCTTGCAGAAAAAACAACTGATCACACTGTTTGGTTGGCTCACCAGACTCATACTTTTCAGAAGCACAGTCACATTAGAATCTATTTGCAGGATTTGGGAATCACAAAAGGCAGAATCATAAAGAAGAAAAACGCTCAGCCTGTGTAAAAATTCATTACTACAGTATTCAAAAACATTTAGAAAGCATCAGTTATTAACATGAAATAAAGTAACTGTACTGTATTTTTTTTTATTCTTTAGATGTATTTTTGCTGTACCACCTCTGACTAAAAATATGTGAGGATATTCTGATAATATGAATACATCTTTCCAAACAGCATATGAAATTGTCAGTAACATGATCAGTGAATACACTCCTCCAAAAAACTACATCATGAACTCATTTTTCCTTTGTTTACACCCACCAGAGAATTCATCTTTACAACACACAGGCATCACGAGGTATATGGCTCATTTCAATCCAGGTTGTAGCTTTCATTTTAAAACCCAGGAGACACGGAGTTCACCGACATGTACTTCATTAGTAGAGCACAGCTGTAGTGGCTAACAGTATTGTTGTGTCCTTCACAAATGATTTGTTCAGAAGAACAAATCTTTTGAGTGAACAAACTGACTGGAATCACTTAATGAACTGATTCGTTCCTATCAGATTTCAGTTGAGCTCAGCAGTGAGCATGTCGGCCTGCTGGAACTGCTGTGTTCTGTGACTCACTTGTGAATTTTGCAGTGAATCACAATTCATGAATGTACTTTCAGCACAGCACATTCACAAACTGTGCTGACTGTGCTCACTCGCGCACTGCACACAGAGAACTGCCACTCAGGGCAGAGGACTTGCTATGGAAATGAATATGAATATAACTTTTCCAAGACATGATAAAGAATTTAGAATAAAACTTGTGGTTGTATTCCAAACACTTTTCCCCTGGTTGTTTTCACAACAGGGGCCAATACGACACTGTTTATCATAAGACACTGTGAGATTTATGGTCCACAGTTTGGTTTCTTAACGTTATCTCTACGTTGTATGAATTCGCTAGGGAAGAAGAAAACTTGTCTTTGAAGGGACATTAGCTTTGACTTGTCTGGGGCAATTCCAGCCATAGTCTCTGCTCCCCTGCTGATCAGAGTTTCCTGATCATACTCCTTTATCTATCATGACCTGGAACTCCAATAAACTTACACCACTTCAGCAAACTTGGAACTAGACTTGTTTTCTTCTCCAACACTGTCATGCTGTGTTAAATATGCTGTTATTTGGCTAACGGACACAGTCAGTGTGTCTGTATTTTGCATTAACCGACTTAAGCCGCAGTGGTGTTGTCATTTATATTTTTCTACTTTAGAATTTTCTGTTTGATGTATGTGCTACCGTTGTCAGCGTTACTACATCTATGTATAAGAATCTCCATATTTGGGGGTCCATGCAACAAAGTTGCAGGAACCCTTTTGATTTTGTTGCGATTTTTAAAAGGCAACATTACGATATGTCAAAAACCGCAATAGCGAACATCTTGAAATTTATGGTTGCTCACAATCACGCCAAGTTTTGTGAAATTCACGCTGTAGGGGGTGCTATAACCACTACATGTTTATATCTCTCAAACCACCCCAGTAAACTACTTGTAATTTGACAATTTTCGTGCAATACGGTCTATAGGGGGAGCTATTGGTGGCGTCCTGCTCTGGGATGACTTCGCCATGGCATGGACCCTTTATGATCGCTTGATCCTCTAATTATTATTATTACTATTATTAATTTAGTGTTATTTAATAATTTGGAGATTGTTTTATTCTTGAAAAAAATATATCACAATAATCAAAAATATTTAGTTTAGTTTAGTTTCAGTACCTCTGTGGTTCACTGATTAATTCCACATTAAAGACTAATCTGAGTTTCAGGCTTTTATTTATCATCACTGGCAACTGATGGATGCAAATTGTTAGGTAGGTAGGTATAAAATAACACATTGGGTTACAAATGTGGGGAGATGTTGGACACAGTCTGCCACAGAAACAGCCTTTGTCTTCACCTTGGAACAACAGGAGACATGACAGCCATACGGTCCCTCAGCAGCTGGCTAATTGTGTACAACATTTCTGTGGAGAGCCTGCTTCAAGGCTTATTGTTCATGTCTGTGCTGATGATGAAAGGACAAGACGTGTTGTTATGTGTGTTAAGGGTCGCTGGTAACATGACAACAACCATTTAGCTGTGGTTTGGAGCAACTTCAAGGTATTATTCTACTGTATAGAAATTACAGAAAATAAACCAAGAGTGCAAGATTTTGAGCATCTTAAGACAATCTGTATGTTATTGATGGTATATAAATTGAATTGAATTGAATTGAGTTGAATGAATTGGATCATGAAGTTTAGGAAAGAAATAATCCCATGACATTCTTAAGTACTCTTAAGCATTCTTAATTTCCCAACTGAGATCTGACAGTGCCTGTGCAATAAATGTATTCGAATCATCTGTTAGTCACAGCCATCTGACGACCAGCTGATGATACTGTCCTCAGCAAGTGTGAGGAGATCCTTTAGCTGGATTGATGCACGCAAAGCCCCAGGTCCAGACAACATGCCCGGTCGTGTACTGAGAGACTGTGCAGAGGAACTCACTGATGTCTTCATAGACATCTTCAACATCTCACTGAGGGAGGGTGTTGGCCTTACGTGCTTCAAAGCCACCACTATCATCCCGGTCCCGAAGAAGTCGTCTCCCTCCTTCTTCAAGGAGGGAGACGACTTGAAGAAGTGTGCAGTATATGTGTATATGTATATGGGTGTGTATATATACACATATATACACAGGAAAGTAATTTCAATCCTGTGCACGTGTTGCATTCTTTTTTTTTTTTAATAGTTTTTTTTATTGGAAGTCAATCACAGTAAAATCCGTACAAAATGAGCAAAGGGGCTTCCAATATCCATTTTTCCCCGTTTTTGATCCCACCCACATTCCCAGCTGAATAGCGGACAACGACAACCACAACAACAAAAAACAACAAAAAAACAAAAACAAAAACAAACCAAAAAATAAAAGTAAAAAATAAAACACACAAAGAAAGAATGAAAAGAAAAAGAAAATATTTTAAATAGATTAAGGGGGGGGGACTCGGTCATCACAATCAGGCAGAGATTGGAGACATTCAATATGAATCAGGAGCGGCCTCCAAGTTCTTTCAAAACGTCCCAGAGAACCATTGAGGGAAAACCTGAGCTTTTCAAGTTTAATGGACAATAATACCTCTTTCACCCATCTACTGTGAGACGGCGGTTGGGGGAGCTTCCAATTAAAAAGTATGAGACGCCTAGCCAACAGAGTGGTAAAAGCAAGGACAGCCTGCATGGTTCTGGAGGCAAGAGGCTGCAAGGGAGAACCAAAAAGTGCTGAAAGAGGATCAGGGGAGATGGTAGTGTCATACGCACTGCTTAGAGTTGCAAAAATTTCAGCCCAAAATGTGGCAAGCTTGGGGCAAGACCAAAACATATGGGAATGGTCAGCCGGAGACTGACGGCATCTGTTACAAGAGTCGGTTACATTGGGGTACATCCGTGATAACCTCTTATTAGTGTAATGAATCCTGTGTACCACTTTACATTGCAAAAGGCCGTGTCGCGCGCAGATTGAAGAGGAGTGAACCAAACGTAGAGCCCGTCGCCAGTAATCCTCTGACAGTGTAGTTCCAAGCTCCAGCTCCCAGGAGTCCTTGGGACCGAATGCTGGGATGTCAATTTCAGAAGTAATAAGGCCGTAAATACAAGAGATCAGTCGTTTTTGTTTTGGATCAAGCACCAGTAGCGAATCTATCAAGGACTCCGGGGGCCGACCAGGAAAGTTAGGGTTCTGAATCTGAAGAAAGTGCCTTGTCTGAAAAAAACGGAATAGGTGCGATTTGGGCAGGTCAAATCTCACGGAAAGCTCCGAAAAGGACATGAATGTCCCTTGGTTGTAAAGGTCTCTAAGCTTGGTTATCCCCCCGTCAAACCAAGTACGAAAGGCCAAATCAACACAAGAGGGCAGAAACAGGTGGTTATTCACAATGGGTGCAAGGTCCGAGGCTTTATGGAGGCCTAAGCTTTTCCTAAATTGAATCCAAATTTTAACAGAATTGTTTACCACAGGGTTAGGGGAGAGGTTTGAGGCGGATAGTGGAAGTTGAGAGCAAAGCAGGGAATGAAGAGAGAGTTTAGAGGAGGATAGTTCCATATCTACCCATGCTGGGCATTCCACATCTGTTGGGTTGGTAATCCAAAATAGGAGTTTCTGAATATTACAGGACCAGTAATAGTGTAAAAAATTGGGCAGTGCTAGGCCTCCAAGATCCTTCGGGAGTTGTAGGATAGATCTTTTAATGCGTGGATTTTTATTGCCCCAGAGGAAGGAATTTATCAATTGATCCAGTGATTTAAAAAAGGCTTTCTAATGAGGACGGGGATGTGTGAAAACAGATAGAGAAACTTGGGCAAGATAACCATTTTGACTAGATTAACACGACCTACCAGGGATAAAGGGAGACCAGACCATCTGTCAAAATCCACCCTACATTTTTCAAAAAGAGGAGCAAAGTTTTTGGAGAAGAGTCGGTCGAATGAATCTGTAATGTGTACCCCCAAATATTTAAATCCATCTGTAGCATATCTGAAAGGGAAAAAAGCAGGGGGTATATTTCTGGCCAAAAAATTAATGGGGAAAAGCTCACTCTTATGGAGGTTGAGCTTGTAACCAGAATAGGATCCAAATTTGTCAAAGATGTTCAAAACCACGGGAAGCGAGGCAGCCGGGTTAGACATATATAAGAGGAGGTCATCAGCATATAGAGATAATTTGTGAACTTTACCAGCTCTAGTGATGCCCTCAAACCCATCCTCCTGGCGCAACCAGACAGCAAGAGGTTCAATAGCTAGGGCGAATAGAAGGGGGGAAAGAGGGCAACCTTGTCTGGTTCCACGATGGAGGGGAAATGGGGCAGAGTGGAGACCGTTTATGTGAATGGAGGCAACTGGGTCTGTGTAAAGCAGTCTGATCCAAGATATAAATTCTGGAGTGAAACCAAATTTCCGCAGGATAAAAAAAAGGTAACTCCATTCCACCCTGTCGAAGGCCTTCTCCGCATCCAGTGAGACAATTACTTCTGGAGCAATTGAGCTAGGGGCACTGATGACGTTTAGGAGCCTCCTTGTGTTATGGAAGGAGTGCCTTCCTAGCATAAAACCTGTTTGATCAGTTGATATTATGTTAGGTAGGACCCGCTGTAGGCGCAGGGCAAGAATTTTGGACAGGACCTTAAGGCCAACATTCAGGAGTGAGATCGGCCTGTAGCTGCCGCACAGGAGAGGATCCTTATCACTCTTAAGCAGGAGGGAAATCGAGGCCTCCGACAGGGTGGGAGGCAAGCGGCCCTCAGCAAAAGCTTCGTTGTACATGCTTTGGAGGAGTGGAGCAATAGTGGGAGAAAATTGTTTAAAGAACTCAACAGTGAACCCATCAGGTCCCGGAGTTTTTCCACTTTGAAGTGACCCAATTGCCTCCTGTACTTCCTGCACAGAAATTTGACCTCCCAGATCCCTACCCAAATCCTCGATTAATGTAGGAAAAACAATCCCATCCAGAGGGTTTTCACCCACCCAAACATCAGAAGGGGTTTGTGAAGAGTACAGATCAGAATAAAATGAATGAAAAGTGTCACAAATCTCAGCAGGATCTGAGGTAACTTCACCTGACGCGGATTTGATCTTGGGGATCAATCTGGAGAGAGTGGCCGCACGAGCTTGATGGGCTAATAATCTTCCCGCCTTGTCCCCAGTCTCAAAGAAGCGTTGCTTAGTGATGAATAACTGTTTTTGTGTTTTATCAGTGGATAGTAAGTCAAATTTGGACTGAAGCTGAAGGCGTTCTTTATAAAGAGAAGGGGTCGGAGCAGTGGCATACAGACGATCAACCTCAAGTATTTCCTTGATGAGCGCCTCCGACTCCGCTCTCTCCGCCCCCCTCAAGGACGAGACATATGAAATAATTTGCCCACGCATAAAAGCCTTGAAAGCTTCCCAAAGAGTGCTTCTAGAGATTTCTGGGGAGTCATTGGTGTCAACAAACAAAGAGATCTGTGTGTTTAGGAAGTCCTTAAAAGAGCCTTGTGCTAGCAAAGAGGAGTTAAGTCTCCACCGTCTAGAAAGTGGGGTATGATTGGGGAAGTTAATATCTACTGATACGGGGGCGTGGTCAGAAATAACAATGCTATGGTATTCACACGAGTGGATCTCTGATGCAAAATAATTGTCCAAGAGAAAAAAATCAATCCTTGAATAAGAGCGATGGACATGCGAAAAAAAGGAAAAAGCCTTGTCAGATTGATATTTAGCTCTCCACGGATCGAGCAAACCTAAACTGGTCATATACGTGTCGAGGACTTTGGCTGATCTGGATAACGCCTGAGGCTTAGTGGAAGATCTGTCTAGGGAGGGGTTTTGAATCAAATTGAAATCGCCTCCAATAATCAAGTAGTGATCATCGACTTTAGGGAGAGAGGAGAAAAAACTAGTAATAAAATGATCGTCATCCCATGTAGGTGCATAGACACAGGCCATTACCACAGGCAAGCCACAGAGTCTCCCGGTGATAACTACAAATCGACCATTAGGGTCCTCAATAGAGTCTGAGAATACAAATGGGACATTCTTATTTATCAGGATAGCTGCCCCTCTGGCCTTGCATGGAAATTTAGAATGAGACATATGTCCTAGCCAAGGTCGGTTAATGCGGTTAATGTCTGAGGAGCGGAGATGAGTTTCCTGTAAAAAGAAAATGTCACCTCTAAGCAGCTTTAAATGCGACATCACCTTGTTACGTTTAATGGTCTGGTTGACACCCTTAAGGTTCCAAGAGATAAAACGAAGATTTCTACCCTGAGCCATCATATCAGAAAGAGACAACGAACTCTCCAAGGCCTGACGTGGTTCTCGAGCCAAAGAAAGTGTTGCATTTTTTTGTTGTTAGATTAGACTGTTTGGCTCTTATACCCGCTTAGTCGTGGCTCATAAAAAAGGGGAAAAAGGGATGCAGTTTATACACTGCCTGTCCAAAAAAAAGTCGCCTCCTGCATTTTAACTAAGTAAAAAAGTATGAACCTCCTATTGGACAATTACTCCATGGGTGTACTCAATATCTTTCAGCTGGCAAGTTATTTAACCCCAGCTGATGCATTGAGTAGCTTCTCATTTCTTAACCATGTCGAAACACGCAGTCTGTTTAAGAAGGGTCAATTCCTTGTCATGCATCAAGCAGAGAAAATATCTAAGGAGATTGCAGAAACAAATAAAATTGTGTTAAGAACTTTCCAACACATTATTACTAACCGGAAGGATAGTGGGGAACCATCATCCTGATTAGCGACGGAGAAAAAGATTTCGGCTCCGGCTCATTGAACTGGCCACCAAAGACGACTCAAGAATCATGAATCTAGACGTCTATTTAACAAGCTTAGTTGAGTCCTTTGATTGATATAATCAATAAATGGCATACATCTCACTCGGCAGAAAAATTAAAATGTACTTGACCACTAGTAAGCAGCGCTACAGCACTCAGCCTCTGACTCACTTAAATAACTTAAATGTTTGGTAAAATCAAATTGAAAAAAAAAAACAAAAACAAAAAAACGAGTGAAAGTCAAAGCAGTTCCACACGTACTGTCACATCTTATTCTGTGAAATCTAATGTTTAATTATTTCTGAGTTTCTTTCCTGTTTTATTTCATAATCACTACTTGAAATAAAAGGCACAGCGGTGAGTTGGTTAGCTCTGATGCCTCACAGGAGGTCCCGGGTTCGAATCTATGGACTGACTGCTCCTGTGTCTGCGTGGGTTCTCTCCGGGCACCCTTGCTTCCTCCC
The DNA here is from genome assembly GCA_005024645.1 of Planiliza haematocheilus. NCBI lineage: Eukaryota > Metazoa > Chordata > Actinopteri > Mugiliformes > Mugilidae > Planiliza > Planiliza haematocheilus. Next base: position 54,635 of record SRSE01000463.1, on the reverse strand, counting down.
ACTATCCGAAGATAGTGGGAGATAGTTAGGTTAACTGGTGATTCTAAACTGGCCGTAGGTGTGCACGTGAGTGTGAATGGTTGTCTGTCTCTGTGTTAGCCCTGCGATAGACTGGTGACCTGTCCAGGGTGTACCCCCCTTGTCAGCTGGGATAGGCTCCAGCGCCTTCTCAGGACAAGCGGTTACAGAAAATGATGAAGATGATAATTACAATACAAGAATATTTCAGAGTCAGGAAACACCACAGAGTCTCCTTTAAGTGCAGCAGATACTGGGCACATCTTTGTTCGACCAGCTATCGTTATGCTGCGTGAGGCTGCTGTCTCTTGTGATCTTTCCCAAGAGAAGGCCTTATCGCCTTGGGTTGATGTTTATCTGGACACTTGCCATCTCATTGTCTATCAGAGTCATTCATCAACAATATGGATGACATGCTCTCTCACCTCTAAAGACATGCTCAAAGGCCAGGATTGTTGTTAAAGGCTTGTAATGCCCATGTATGCTTGAACATGAGAAAAAGAGTGAGGATTAGATTCACACCTTGTATGTTGTTACTATGCCATTATCTTTCATTTTCATTATCTTATGCCATCCTTCATAGGAACAAGCGGTTGCAGAAGATGAATAAATGAATGAATACTTTCAGCCATTTCAGAATTCATGTCTTCACTTCCCCTGTGTGATTGCTGCCTCTGATTGTTTTCCCAGCCCTGATGTGTTTGACCTTTGTCTCATTATTCTCTTAGTATTTATTCTGTGTTTCCTACCTTTCTGCCAGTTCTGCTTTGTGCCCCTTATCTATGTTATTAGCGGATTTTCCTCGTGTGCTTGATAGTTTTTTCTTTGTCACTTTTGGACTTTGTATTTGCTTACCTTTGTTTTTGAAGTCAATACCTTCTAACTAGGGATGCTCGATATTGGCTTTTTTGCCGATATCCGATATTCCGATATTGTCTAACTCTTAATTTCCGATACCGATATCACCCGATACCGATATATGCAGTCATTTTACACCAAAATTGTTAGGTAACAACATAACATATCACCTATTATGGAATTAACACATTATGCCTAATTTTATTGCGACGTCCCACTGGATGCAAACATAAATGCAACATGGCTTTTCAAATAGAATCACTGTCTGTGCAAAATAAGTTACAGAAAAAAGTGCCATTTATTTATTTTTTGTGTGTTTTTAGAGAGAATATTTTGCCTCAAACACTACAGACAATATCAAAACAAGGAAGACAAATGTAGCGTATAACTGATGACTGATAACTTGGTGTATTAAAGCACAGTTACTCATTGCGCAGCTCACGAGCCACATGCGGCTCGTCAAGCTATAATTGGCGGCTCGCATGGTAGCTTACAGTATCACACTGCCACTTGCCTTTTATTGCAATCCACTATTTACCATCTCGTGGCGATAAATTGTAATACATTTCACGCAGCTGAATCACGGAAAGCCCGAATGAAGGTGGCCATGTGGCATTGTTTACAAAACTTGACCGCAACGCACGTTTGCAGGCAGGTGACGTAAGCTCCGCTAGCTAGCGTAAAACACAAAATGGACCGGTTTTTAATACAAAAGAGACAGAAACGAGCTCATTAAAGTAAATCTGGTCTTAAATGAAAATGTATTGGCCGTGTTATTCATTTTTTGTGGGATGTCCAATTTGTATGTTGTCGTAAAAGTGGCTCGCCTTTTGATTTTGCACTGCCAATGTGGCTCTTGTGAAAAAAATAGTGAGGATCACTGTATTTAAGGAAGACGCCTTGTTTCCTCCTCTCATAACCACCTTTGCTTTGCAGTCATTACAAATCGCATATTTAGTTAGTTAGTAGGTGACACTTGGAAATACTTCCAAACCATGGACATCTCATACACCAGGCGAGCTAGCTTGTTAGCCACGGTTAGCGACCTAGAGACTAGCGTGTTGTTGTTATACGTCATCAAGCACGCGTCTGTTAATGTCCCATGCTGCGTTCATGCACACTTGGAAATGCTGATGCCTACAGAACAAATATCGGTTATGAAAACCCGATACCGATATTACATTTTTAACTCAATATCGGCCGATAATATCGGCCCTCCGATAATATTGGACATCCCTACTTCTAACCTTCAACTGAGCGCTGAGTCGTGCCTTTGAGTCCTCATCTACCAGTTCCACGTTATAGTACTGTTGGGACATGAACCTGGTAGTGAGCTATGGAAGCTCACCACGCATAACCAAGTTAACCACATGTTTTGTCTTTGTCTTGGAGACAAAGGGAAGCCCCAAGTCCCACAATCCTCCAGGTGTGAAAACTGACTCAGCAGTTCACTGGCTGACAGTGGCATGTGACCTCTGAGGTCATCAGGTCATATAAAATGCACTGTTTGGCCTTTGTTCCCTCTCTTGCCCTCTTATCCTCCTACCCTTACTTCAACTCCACACCTCCACGTGGAGACCCCCAGCTGCTCGGCTGCAGCTGGCTGCCAGGTAGTCTGCTAACAAAGAGCAACTACTCCAGGCCTGTTCTCCATACAGCAGCGAAGCGAGTTCCTGCTGAGGAATCTATAATACATTTTTATTTATAGGTGCCTTTCATGACACTCAAGGTCACCGTACAAAATTATTAAAATAAACACAGTTCAAATACACAAAATAACACAATGAAAGTACACACAAGCAAAAATGGAACATATAGTTACATACAAATAAATTACAGATAGCATGGGAGATAGAAGTGAGACTATGGAATGGAGTAGGCCTGTCTGAATAAATAAGTTTTGAGCTGAGATTTGAAGGTGGTGACTGAGTCTGAATTGTTTAAGTGTTCAGGGAGGGTGTTCCAGAGGCAGGGGGCTGAGTGGGAGAACGCTCTAAACCCCATGGTGGTCATGCGAGCAGGTGGGATGGTGAGTTGTTGTGATGAAAATGACCTAAGAGTGCGGGCAGGAATGTTTATGTGGAGCAGGTTAGTGAGGTACTGAGGGGCAAGGTTGTTTAATGCCTTGAAGGTGAGAAGTAGGATTTTGTAGATGATACGGAATTTGACAGGAAGCCAGTGGAGTTGCTGCAGGACCAGTGTTATGTGACTTATGGAGGAGGTTCTAGTGATGATACGTGCGGCGTAGTTTTGAACCAGTTGTAGCTTATGAATGGATTTGTCAGGTAAACCAAATAAGAGGGAGTTGCAATAGTCTAGACGGGATGTGACCAGGCTATGGACAAGGGTGGCAGTATTTTCAGGAGAGAGGGATGGACGGAGACGGGACAACGGGTGATGTTGTTAATATGGGAATGGAAAGAAAGTGTGGTGTCAAGGATGACACCCAGACTCTTAACCTGGGGAGAGGGGAAGACTGGGGAATTGTCAATTTGAATAGAGAAGTTATTTATATTGGATAGAGTGGTTTTGGTGCCTATGAGAAGGATTTCAGTTTTACTACTGTTGAGTTTGAGGAAGTTGTTGGAGAACCAGGTCCTGATTTCCTGAATACAGTCAGAAAGGTAAGTGGGTGGAAAGGTGGAGCTGGGTTTGGTGGACAAGTAGAGCTGGGTGTCATCTGCGTAACAGTGAAAATTAATATTATACCTATGAAATATCTGGCCAAGGGGGATGAGGTAGATGATGCTATATTTATCTATGAAACCAGATGAAACTAATCAGCTGGTAAAACTCCAAGCATGCCTTAAAGACATAAAGGCTTGGATGACGTGTAATTTCTTACTCCTAAACTCAGACAAAACAAGTTATTGTATTTGGTCCTAAGCATCTCAGAGATTCCTTATCTAATCACGTGGTTTCTTTGGATGGCGTTTCTTTGGCCTCCAGTACTACTGTGAAAAACCTTGGTGTTATATTTGACGAGGATATGTCCTTTAAAGGTCACATAAAGCAAGTAACCAGGACTGCCTTCTTTCATCTACGTAATATCATCAAAATTAGGAACATCCTGTCTCAGAATGATGCTGAGAAACTAGTTCATGCATTTGTGTCTTCCAGACTGGATTACTGTAATTCATTACTGTCTGGCTGCCCAAATAACTCTTTAAAAAGCCTCCAACTGATTCAGAATGCCGCAGCAAGAGCATTGACAGGAATTAGCAAGAGAGATCATATTACTCCAGTTTTAGCTTCTCTCTTAACTGGCTCCCCTTAAAGTCTAAAATAGAATTTAGAATCCTCCTCCTTACATACAAGGCCCTCAAAGGCCTAGCTCCATCATATCTTAAAGACCTCATTGTACCATATCATCCCAACAGATCACTTCGGTCTGAAAGTGCAGGCCTACTTGTGGTTCCTAGAATTTCAAAAAGTAGAATGGGAGGTAGAGCTTTCAGCTATCAGGCTCCTCTCCTGTGGAACCAGCTCCCAGTCTGGGTTCGGGAAGCAGACACTCTCTCTATTTTTAAGGTCAGACTTAACACTTTCCTTTTTGATCAAGGTTGTAGTTAGGGCTGGACTAAACCATCCCTTGGTTATGCTGCTATAGGCCTAGGCTGCTGGGGGACAATGCACCAAACACATGTTCTCCTTCTTTCCCACTAGGGTTATTGATATGTAGTTGTATAACTGCATGGGTGCACAGTTATTTTATAACTGATAACTGATTATTTTGATCATTAACTGTTTGCTGTCCCTGCATGTCTGCATGCAAAAATCCAAGTCTCAAGCATTTATCTCACTTATTGTTTTCGGACAGAATCTGTGTACAGAAATTCCCATTCTTTAGTTTTGGAGAGTTTTCTTTTAAGTTTTCTTTTTAAATGTTTTGCTCTAGCGTTTCCTGACAAAGTGTTCACATCCAGCTACTAGTCATGCAATTCTGTGCTATTACTATGTAGAATGTTTACTGCTGCTCTCCCTTCTTCCGAGTATCTCTGGCCTGGAGTTGAGTGTTTCCTGTGGAGCGCCATACTACATCTGTTGTCATGGTCTCATCAGCCTGCCCAGTCTCCATGGAATCCTACTGTTATCCACTCCTACCTGAATGAACAATTCTCCAACCTGCCGATGATTCCCCTTATATTTTCAAACTGTCATGCAACATCATTAGTTTGTATCATAGCATCCCACTTGTATGCTTTAGTCAGATATGTGTATTGATGACAGATGTATGTTTATCTTGCTGTTCTCTTTCTCTGTCTGTACCCGGCTGGACTTAGGCAGATGGGTCCCTCCATATGAGCTGGGTTCTGCTCAAGGTTTCTTCCTGTTAAAAGGGAGTTTTTCCTTGCCACCGTCGCCTTCAGGCTTGCTCTGGGGGTTTCAGGACGGGTCTTGTAAAGCGTCTTGAGACGATTTGTATTGTTATTGACGCTATATAAATAAAACTGAATTGAATTGAATTGAATTGAATTGAATAGAAGAGGACCAAGAACAGAGCCTTGGGGAACACCAGAGGAGAGGGGGGATGGGTGGGATGTAAATGTTTTCAATTGAATGAATTGAGTGCGGCAAGAGAGATACGAGATGAACCAACTAAGAGGTGTGTCAGAGATACCGATGGTGGTTAGCCTATGGTTGAGAATGGAGTGGGAAATAGTGTCAAATGCTGCAGTTAGATCCAGAAGAATGAGGAGAAAGGAGTCCTGAAGCAGCAGCCATAAGGAGGTCATTGTGCTGTCTAGAGGGCGAAAACCAGATTGGAATTGCTCATATAGGTTATTGTTGGAGAGGTGGGCATGGATCTGAGATGCAACTGTTTTTTCAAGAACTTTAGATAGAAAGGGCAGATTGGAGATAGGGCGGAGGTTATTGAAATTGTTGGGGTCTGCACCAGGTTTCTTAAGTATAGGGGTGACTGAGGCTGATTTGAGAGATGAAGGAACAAGACCGGAGGTGAGAGAGGAATGAACAAAGGCAGTTATAAGAGGGGTGAGAGAGTTGATGGAGGCTTTGACAAGACCAGTTGGCAGGGGGTCGAGCTGGCAGGTGGATGGCTTAGCTTTCCTGATGAGGTCAGATATGTCGGAAAACGAGGGTAATTTGAAGTCCAGAAATGTAGAGATAGAAGTATGGGGAGGTGGGAGGGGTGAGTTGTATGTGCTGTGAGCTACCTGTTGGTGGATAGTGTCAATCTTTGCATTAAAGAATTCCATAATGGCATTGCAGTAATCAGTTGAGTAGAAGTGAGGAGGAAGAGAATCTGGGGGTTGTAGAGTTTTGTTAACCAGAGAAAAGAGAGCCTTTGTGTTTCCATCACTTGAATTGATTTGATTTGCAAAATAAAGTGATTTGGCAGTAGAGAGCATGGCCTTGTAGTGGAGAATGTGGTTATGGAACATGTCCTGATGTATGGTGAGGCCAGATTTCCTGTAGAGGCGTTCCAGTTGACGTCCTTTAGCCTTAAGCTGTCGGAGTACAGGTGTAAACCAGGGTGCAGAGTAGGTGAAGGTGACACTCCGAGCCAGGGAGTCGAGGAGATTATGAAGTCCAGTGTTATAATGGAAAAGCAGTTTATCGGGAGTGGATAAGTGGTTGAAGGGGGGGAGGGCAGTGATGCCAGTATTCAGAGAAGTTAGGTCAATGTCCTTAATATTACGGAATGATATGGTGCGAGGTAGTTTAGATTTAAATAGTGCAAGGTTAACATTAAATGATATAAGCTTATGGTCAGAGATGGAGAGATCAATGGCAAAACAGTTAAAAGGAGCAGTGCCAGAACAGCAGATCAGGTCCAGAATGTGTCCTTTTGAGTGGGTAGGAAAGTCAATAAACTGCTGTAATCAAAAACTGTCCAGGCAGGATGTGAATGTTTTTGTGAGAGAGTTATTCACATTGTCGAGATGTATATTGAAATCACCAAGTAGAATTATGTTAGGGCTAAGTGAGGATATGTGAGAAAGGAAGGTAGAGAATTCACTGATGAAATCAGTGTTGGGCTTAGGCGGACGGTAAACAGTGGCTATTATAGTAGGGGATGGTCCATTCAGTTTTATGACTAGAGATTCAAATGACTGGTGGGCTGGGATAGAGACAAACGATACTTTCCATTTCTTGCGGTGAATCACTGCGATACCTCCCCCCCGTCCAATGGCACGGGGTTGATTGGTATAAACATACCCGGGAGGAGATGCTTCATTTAGCTGAGAAAAGTCATTTGGTTGTTGCCATGTCTTTGTTAGGCATAAGACATCAAACCTGTGGTCACTGATGAAATCCTGTAAAAGTTGTCCTTTATTGGAGAGAGAGCGGATATTAAAAAGCCCCAATTTGAGTAGGGTTTGGCCAGGAATGGGAGTGGGAGGAGGCTGTGCAGTAGTGAGATCATAGTCTACAACAAATAACCTTTTGTTGAGATAACAAATAACCTTTTGTTGAGATAACAAATGATCTTTTGTTGAGATAACAAATGATCTTTTGTTGAGATAACAAATTATCTTTTGTTGAGATAACTTCAAATTTAGATTTTTTAAACTTAAAATTCAGCAGTCTCAACTAATTATTTTTGTTTCAGATAAGTTACCTTTCAAATGCATCAAAACTCAACATTTTGACTTGTACTTACTGTCAAACATGAGCAACTAAAACTTTTCTATTATGCCTATATATGATACAGATACAAATAATACTAGTTCAATAAAACATGTTTATTTAAACATTATATAAAGTATTCCAGCAGATATGCAGGAGGATGAAATCTCTATAGTGCAAATACAAAAAGATGCAGACTGGTGTGGACATGTCAAAGGGAGAGTTCACCCAAAATTCAAATTGCACTCATTACTCAACCTCATGTGGACTAAGGGCTGGGAGAAGTTTCAGAGTTATCCGTGGCTTCTCTGAGTTACAGGGGGTCTCGGCGTAGCAGTGCATGTCCATATAACAGTTGCAAATGGACAACAACTGTCTTAGTAACAAAAAGACACACCAAAAAACATCCAAATACCTCCATGCTGCTCGTATGTAATGTCCCTCCCTCCCCAAATGCAAAATTATTCCAAAAAATTTTAAAAAGTCCATATTTCAAGCTTGTTTGTAGTGGAAGCTCTTCTTCCTCGTCCTCTTCCCGGTTCGTGCTTCCGCTACAAAACAAGCTTTCGCATTTCGGGGCTTCAATACAAGACGGACATTACAGACAAGCAGCATGGACATATTTGGATGTTTTTTGGTGTGTCTTTTTCTTACAAAGAAAAGTGGCATCCATTTGCAACTGTTATATGGACATGCACTGCTACGCCGAGACCCCCTTTAACTCAGAGAAGCCACGGATAACTCTGAAACTTCTCCCAGCCCTTAGTCCACATGAGCCAACACAGGGCCAATTAGCTCCTCCTCTGTGCCTCAGACGATAGTGCTTGAAGAGACCCTCTTGGTTTGCGCAGGCAAAATCACAAAATTTGCACCTCATACGACAACTGCAACAAGAGATGAAAGTCCAGTTACTTGATAAAATAAACAACAAAATATACACTCAAAATATGTGCAGCATAAAAGACCCTCCATACACAAACTTGTCAGTCCACCAATTTATTATTTAATTTAATATTTAGATTGTTTCTCTGTTGGTGCTGTCTCATAGTATGTATAGCATGTGTTGTCATACATACTGGTGGTATAAACTGATTAGATATAGTTTCATTTTTCATCTCCTTAACTCTGGTCCAAGTCGCATCACTGATAGAGCGTCGTGTTTCCATGACGACCGACCGGAACAAGACGAGTAGTAGGCCTATGTCATGTTTACTAGGGTGACCAGACGTCCCCGATTTCCTCAGACAGTCCCCGTTTTGGTGTCCCTGTCCCTGACTAAAGCTATCCCCGATTTAGCTTTTTATGAATGAGAAATAAAACTGCATGTAGACTATAACAACTGGTATTACGGTAGCCAGATAGCAAGCACGAGTAGGCATAAAACTGCATGTAGACTAGAACAACGGTTATTACAGTAGTTGTACTCAGTTCCAGGTGGTTCAGTCCGTTTTATTACTCTGTTACTCAGAGGTTGCGCTAGACTTTTTCGTTGTCTGTCAAGACTTCCGTCAGGTAGTATTTTAAAATAAAACTTGCCTTCCATCAGTCCTAGCAATGTGCTTTACTATATACAGTCAATGGTTTTCATCCAATTCCTTAATTTTGGTAGCTGTTAGCCGCATATATACAGATATACATATTGTAAATATGTATTGTTAGGCGAGCTCTGATGTGTGCGTCAGTGTAATCGGTGTACCAGGAAATCGTGCACTGACAAAAGTTCCGTGATGTTTGGAATGAAAACCGCGATTAGAAACAAGAGCCAATTAATAAGGTCAGTCGCCACCAAGTGGTCAGGTGTGTGAAGTGCAATCTGTCAAAATGACTGATGACCTTCAGATTTTTATGTCATGGTTTTAAGAAAACAGTGACGGAAAATCTTCGGTTATTGCAACCCCTGCTATTACTACTACAACTATTACTTCATTCCTTTTATTACTTTTAGGAAACGGTAATTGTCCCATTCTCTACATTTCATTCTGATAACATAATTCTTTTTTTTTTTTAATCTCCGAGTTTGAAATGTCCCATGATTTCATTTCAGAAATCTGGTCACCTTAATGTTTACATGACTCCTGATAGTAAAAACGAGTCTAAAGTAACACTAAAGTTTAATATCAAAGACATACATGCGCGGTACACCGCTCATTTGTAGCACTGCTCATAGTGTTTAATAAATGAGCTCCAGTTTGACTGTAGCCGCACTAACGGAGCCGACACAGCTAACGAAGCTAACGTAGCTTACCGGTAAACAGACGGACATTTTCGGCACTATGGGAGGCTATCTGATACCGCGTATTGGAATCTGAAAAACTCTAGTCCGGGCCAGTGTTATATTTTGATAACTCTAGCTGTTTAATCTTAACTTGGTAACACGTTTTGAGTTGCTAACAGGCTAACTTACCTTGCTAACACGACATACACGACGTGTGCACCCATCTGTTTATTTAAGTTACCGGAATATTTAAACGAGTCCTTCCCATTTAATTTATACATGAATTATGCATTGAAAAAAAATATTTTTAGCCGCAATGATACTTCTCTGAATACCAATGTTAAAAGGCCAATAAATATATAATAAAAAATAATGTATGTATAATAAAGTATAATCTACACGCGTGAACCCCGACTTTTAATACCATATTGAGAAAAATACACCTTGAGAGTAAAAAATCTCGAAGAGATAGTGGCAGCAGCAGCACATGGACACAGTGTGGTTGTGATGGAACCCCTGCAGATATGCATTGGAGACCCTGAGTTCTTGTTCTCTAGTTTTCTAGAACTTGTCCTGACCTCAAATGTACAGTTTTAAGGCTTGCTGACTGAAATTGTTAGGTGAGACCAACTTTAGCCAAGAAACTTGAAAAAGGTAGTTGGAATACATAGGTGTATTAGTTTACAACACAACTCAACATTTTTTGTTTAGTTAGCTGAAAAATTATGGGTAGGCCAACAACTTTAAGTTTTCTTTTTTAGAGTGTAGCATAAGCATAGACATGCATACACGCAAGGGCTACAAACTAACATTTTTATTTTAAACATTGCCTTACCTGCAAGCAACGCGCAAGCATCATCCCGCTGTCTCTTCTTCTTCCTTTTTTCCGCCCCCAGCTCTTGGTGCCTTTTCGAGGCCATGTCTAGGGTCGGTGTCTGCCAAATTTGACAATGAAGCATAATCGAACAAACCACTGGGAGGTGGGGAAGGGGGGCATCAGAGGGAGACTGGAGAGAGGGCCGCACAGGAGATTCACTTTTTTCTCGACTAATTTGGTCTAGGCCTATACTTCTGTATTGCTTTTGTATATTAACATGATTTAGACATATTTTATTTGTTATTTATACTAGTAGCCTATTGTGATGATTTTTCATAACCCAGATTTTTTGGTGCCCCCCCAGGCACTTGGTGCCCTACGCGCAGTGCGTGATGTGCGTGTGCGGAGCGCCGGCACTGAGTAATATTAAAAACTCAATTAAGTTTACTGACCTTGAGCTGCTGTTCCTTCACAAATGGAACGTGCCTGTTTCCGTAACTCAAGCGGTAAATGTGAGGTGGGACCAACTGAGGATGCGCAGAAAATATCAGACCTAAATATCTCTCGTCTCGTCTCGTCTTCTCCCGCTTATCCGGGTCCGGGTCGCGGGTGCAGCTTCAGAAGGGAAACCCAGACAGCCCTCTCCCCAGCCACTTCATCCAGCTCCTCCGGAGGAACCCCCAGGCGTTCCCAGGCCAGACGAGAGATATAGTCTCTCCATCGTGTCCTAGGTCGTCCCCGAGGTCTCCTTCCGGTGGGACATGCCCGAAACACCTCTCCAGGGAAGCGTCCGGGAGGCATCCTTACCAGGTGCCCTAGCCACCTCAACTGGCTCCTCTCGACGTGGAGGAGCAGCGGCTCTACTCTGAGCTCCTCCCGTATGTCCGAGCTCCTTACCCTATCTTTAAGGCTGAGCCCGGCCACCCTGCGAAGGAAACTCATTTCGGCCGCTTGTATTCGCGACCTTATTCTTTCGGTCATTACCCAAAGTTCATGACCATAGGTGAGGATGGGGACGTAGATCGACCAGTAAATTGAGAGCTTCGCCTTTCGGCTTAGCTCTCTCTTCACCACAACAGACCGGTTAAGCATCCGCATCACTGCAGATGCCGCCCCGATCCGCCTGTCGATCTCACGCTCCCTCCTACCCTCACTCGTGAACAAGACCCAAGTGAACTCCTCCACTTGAGGCAGGACCTCCTCCCCGACCCGGAGTAGGCAGTCCACCCTTTTCCGACTGAGGACCATGGCCTCAGACTTGGAGGTGCTGATCCTCATCCCAGCCGCTTCACACTCGGCTGCAAACTGCCCCAGCAAGAGCTGAAGGTCGCTGCTCGATGAAGCTAAAAGGACCACGTCATCCGCAAACAGCAGAGACGAGACCTTCCACCCACCGAACTCGATACCCTCCCCCACCCGGCTGCGCCTAGAAATTCTGTCCATAAAAACTATGAACAGAACCGGTGACAAAGGGCAGCCCTGGCGGAATCCAACCCTCACTGGGAACAAGTCCGACTTACTACCAGCTACACGGACCAAACTCCCACTTTGGTACAGGGACTGAATGGCCCTTAGTAAGGAGCCATCCACCCCATACTCCCGGAGCACCCCCCACAGGATGCTCCTGGGGACACAGTCGTAAGCCTTCTCCAGATCCACAAAGCACATGTGGACTGGTTGGGCAAACTCCCATCTCCCCTCCAGCACCCTAGTGAGGGTAAAGAGCTGGTCCATGGTTCCACGTCCAGGACGAAAACCGCATTGTTCCTCCTCGATCTGAGGTTCAACAATCGACCGGACCCTCTTTTCCAGCACCCTGGCATAGACTTTGCCGGGGAGGCTGAGGAGTGTCATCCCCCTATAGTTGGAACACATCCTCTGGTCCCCCTTTTTAAAAATGGGAACCACCACCCCGGCCTGCCACTCCAGGGGTACTGCCCCGGATGTCCACGCAATGTTGCAGAGGCGTGTCAGCCAGGACAGCCCTACAACATCCAGAGCCTTGAGATACCCGGGGCGGATCTCATCCTCTCCCGGAGCTCCACCGCCGCGGAGTTGTTTCACTACCTCGGCGACTTCTGCCCCAGAGATTGGACGACCCAACCCCAGGCTCTCCGGCTCTGTTTCCTCTATGGAATACGTGTTGGTGGGATTGAGGAGCTCCTCAAAGTATTCCTTCCACCGCCGGACAATATCCTCAGGTGATGTCAGCAGCTCACCATCCACACTGAAAACAGTGTGGGCGTGTTGCCGCCTACCACCCCTGAGGCGCCGGACGGTTTGCCAGAACCTCTTTGGAGCCGATCGATAGTCTTCTTCCATAGCCTCACCGAACTCCTCCCACGCCCGAGGGACCTAAATATGAACTTGTTAATTAAATATTTTAAAAACAAAACATTTAGCATCTTAAAATTAATGAGAGAACATTTAATTGAATAGGTTTTCTGTTAAAATAATAAATACATATGATAGAATGAGTGCCCCCCTCCACCTCAGGGTCATCAGCCCACGACACAATATCGCCGCGCAAACGATGCAGCATCACAGATGGTTTGGCATCATGGCGGCGTGGAGGTGTAGGATAGTTTCGTCTTTGTTGCTCTAAGTCTTAAAGTCCTACTGAGCCACATTAATGCAAGTCACAGTCGCAGCCCGGATTTTTGGGTTTACTGTGGTATTGATGGATGTGAACAGGACTTTTGAGTTTTCAACTCCTTCTTTCGCCACATTAAACGGACGCACCTTCAGTATTTTAGGAGTGGATGCCCACCAAGTGGATGGAGTACAACGCCTTCATCTCGCTCTTTGGGACAGGAAACATTTGGTGTGTCAGTTTTTGCCAGCTGTAACACTCCTGCAGCGGACAGTACTGTGGCCGTCCCACCTGGTGCCTCTCTACCTGAACCATCATGGCAGTCTGACGCTGTCGGCCGCCTTGAGTCCGTAAGTTTCCACAGTTCCATTTAGTTTGACCTCTGAGGGCCTATCACGCCAACTAATCTACTCTCTGTTCGATGCTGACTTGTGTTAAGTGTTTTGTTTTATTTCCCACATATAATGGTCTATTCAAAGCGTGGCTTCCTTGAACACCGCACCGAGTGCTCGCGTTAATCATGCAGGATTTGAGTAAGCTATATGACACACTTTATATTTCATGTACCAGTAGTAATTGTCTCCAGTGAATGCTAAGTTAGTTAACGTTATCTCCGTAATACGGCGTTATTCACGGCAAGACAGGCAACAAGACTTGCAATACATGTCCAATTTAATAAATTAATTACCGGTATGTGCGTTTTGCGCACAGCTGGAGCTGTCCCAACCAACTTCACATTTACCTTGGATATAGAAAATACAGCTGCTCTCCATTAGGAGAAATGGGACAAATTGTTTTCAACTACTGTATACAGAGGGCACGAAACATACACTGTGTGGAAACATTTTCTCAAAGACTGTATTATTTATGTGCTTTAGTTATTCATTATTCGAATAGAATTTAAAATCCTCCTCCTTACATACAAGGCCCTTAAAGGCCTAGCTCCATCATATCTTAAAGACCTCATTGTACCATATTATCCCAACAGATCACTTCGGTCTGAAAGTGCAGGCCTACTTGTGGTTCCTAGAATTTTAAAAAGTAGAATGGGAGGTAGAGCTTTCAGCTATCAGGCTCCTCTCCTGTGGAACCAGCTCCCAGTTTGGGTTCGGGAAGCAGACACTCTCTCTATTTTTAAAGTCAGGCTTAAGACTTTCCTTTTTGATCAAGCTTATAGTTAGGGCTGGACTAAACCATCCCTTAGTTATGCTGCTATAGGCTTAGGCTGCTGGGGGACAATGCACCAAACACATGTTCTCCTTCTTTCTTCTCTCTCCTCTCTCGTGTCCTCCACTTTCTTTTCTCTGGCACAGAGCTCCTCCCTCTAAATTCCTATCTGTTACTAGTCATGACATTCTGTGCTATTACTATGTAGAATGTTTACTGCTGCTCTCCCTTTTTCCGAGTATCTCTGGCCTGGAGTTGAGAGTTTCCTGTGGAGCTCCATACTACATCTGTTGTCGTGGTCTCATCATTCTGCCCAGGCTCCATGGAATCCTGCTGTTATCCACTCCTACCAGAATGAACGATTCTCCAACCTGCTGATGATTCCCCTTACATTTTCTAACCGTCATTAACATCATTAGTTTGTACCATAGCATCCCACCTGTATGCTTTAGTCAGATGTGTGTATCTATGACAGATGTATGTTTATCTTGCTGTTCTCCTTCTCTGTCTGTACCTGGCTGGCCTTAGGCAGAAGGGTCCCTCCATATGAGCTGGGTTCTGCTCAAGGTTTCTTCCTGTTAAAAGGGAGTTTTTCCTTGCCACTGTCGCCTGCGGGCTTGCTCTGGGGGTTTTAGGCCGGGTCTTGTAAAGCGTCTTGAGACGATTTGTATTGTTTTTGACGCTATATAAATAAAGCTGAATTGAATTGAATTGAATTGAATTTAGTTTTTAGTTGTAAACAAGTCGTACCCAAGTACAGTTAAGGTTGACTATGTAATTAGAGCTGGGTACTTACTTGCTGAATAATAACACTGCTGTCTGAGTCAATTTTACACACAAACCCCATTGTTTGTTGGTCTAATTGGCAAGGAAAAAAAAACATTTCACATCAACCCTGATTGTGTCTATATGCATACCTATCACTTTCTGAAGGAGGAGGCTGTTGCTGTGACATCCAGAGCCAGACCTGATCTTGCAAGATCTGCAGCGGCATTCGCCATCAGTGTCCGTGAACAGTGCCACTTGTCACAGGTAAATTTGTCTCGATGGACAAATGCTTTAATGGTACTATTGATGTCATATTTGTGAATAATTCCTTGAAACAATGTTTATAAAAATATAAATACTGTAATAATTCCTTTCTATATTTTAATGTTAACTATGGGCCTGTTAGCAATAATTATGTGAAGGTAATTTATTTATTTTTAAATATTTTCATAGAGAACTGTCAACAGTGTCATCTCAGGGGTGCAACAGTACCAAGCTGCTCTCCTTGACACACTAAGGGAGAGAATCAGAAGGGTGTTTGAAGACAATCCAGAGACAACTGCTCAGCTCCAAGATGAGGCTTTGGCTACATTTGATACATTCATGGATCCTTTCTCAACCACAGCATATGGACAGAATAAAACCATCCGGGAACTATTCAATCCAGTCAACCCAGAGGAAGTTGTAGTTTCCCAGAAGATTTGCTGGGTAAAGCGTGGTCTTTCAAGGGTCATGGCCCTAAGAAACAAAAGTTTTTACTATGTACCACTCATTCAAAGTCTTAAGCAGTTACTGACCAATTCTAGAATCTTCACCATGTTGAACACTGTACCACAAAGAAGTAGAGGGGGATTCTTGTATGATTTTATTGATGCCCTTTTTACATCCCATCCATTATATTCTCAAAGGCCAAATGCATTGCAAATAATATTGTACACCGATGAAATTGAAATATGTAATCCTTTAGGCCCCCATGCCTCTGCAAATAAATTATTGATGTTTTATTATAGTTTAGGGAATATTGATCCAAAATTTAGGTCCAAGTTGGCTGCAATAAGACTCCTTGCTATTGCCAAGGCAAATGATGTTTCTCAATGGGGTGTTGATGTTATACTAAAAAGAATCCTAAAAGATCTGACACTTCTTTACAATGGTGTTAGGATGGAAACCCCAAACGGTGAAATTGAGTTTTTTGGTGCTGTGATAGCCGTGTGTGGAGACACACTTGCCCAACATGACCTTGCTGGGTTTAAACAAGGTGTTGGTTTTGCTTATAGCAAATGTAGACATTGTGAATGCTCATTTGATGATATGCAAAGTAATGTATATATATATATATGTATATATATATATATATATATATATATATATATATATATTTTTTTATTTTTATTTTTTTATTATTCCATAATTTAATGAGAGTCTAGTTCTGGGCCCCCCCACTAACCTGGGTCCGGGACAGCGGACCCGTTTGTCCCCCCGTATCGGCGGGCCTACATAAGGTTATAAACAATCTTGAAGAAAACAAAAAATGTCTAACGTAGCAGAGGCCGAAGCCGAGGGGCTTGTCCCAAGAATCAGATCGTCATCCATTGTGTGGAAGCATTTTGGGTTTAGCATGCAAAATATGGATGTGAAAGCAGTTAAAATAGACTATGTGACAATACAATTTGTTTTGGTTGAAATAAACAAATAATCGTGATAATTAATCGTGATCTCAAAGATCAAAATAATTGTGATTATCATTTTGGCCATAATTGTGCAGCCCTAGTTAGAGGTGTAGCTTCGGCCCAGGGTCCCAGGTTCGACTCCTGCCATGTCCATGGCTGAGGTGCCCTGAGCAAGCATCTAACCCCCAAACTGCCCCCAGGCGCAGTCCTGAGAGGCCCACTGCTCTGACTGTTCACTACTGTGAACGACTAGATGGTTCAAAATGCAGAGAGAAAATTTTGCCTTGAGGGATCAATACAGTATCACAAAAAAAAAAAAAGAAAAAAAAGGACAATGCCAGGATTCATGGGGCTCAAATGAAATAGTGGTTCAGGGACCATACGACATAATTTTCACACCTGGATAGGCCACCACAGAGTCCAGACTTTAACCCCATTGAGAATTTTTGGCATGTGAAGAAGCAGTTGCGTAGCAGTCAGACTCTCCCATCATCAATTCAAGATCTTGGTGAAAAATGAATACAACACTGTATGGAAATAAACTGAGACAAACTGTGACATTGCAGAAGCTTATCAAAACAATGCCACAGCAAATGTGTGCTGTAATTAAAGCAAATTACTGCAATTAAATGCAGTCCAATGTAATATTAGTATATATTTTTTTTGGCCAGGCAGCGTACAGCCAACAGTTGGGTGAAACTCTCTTTATTAGGCTTTATTTCTGGAGAGCATACATTTTATTGGTCATTGTATACAGCTTTTAGTGTCATATGGTGGGCACATATGGGGTTGTCTTGGTCAGCTTATTTGGTTAAACATTTAGTCATCTGTAACTTAACTGTAACTGCTTCAGAGAGTCCTCGGGCCTATGACTATACCATTGTACAAGAAATGCTTAATACTTTCTGTGTCCTTCTGCTCTGCTCACCAATCTTCAATACAGATTTGTTACTTTCTTTTCTTGAAATAGCTTTTTAGAGTGAATTATCCACCTGAATGCAAGCCAAAATCAGTGATTACACTGTGTTGAACTTGTGTGAGCTTGCATCATTGTTTGACAATGTGTTTTTTTTTGTAATAATCTTGCTATGCTATGTACATCAATGGAGAATGAAATAAAGAAAAAAAACAGAAACTAACGCACAGGTAGACCTACCACCACAACCTTTTATTGTAGTGTTCATCAAACATTAACAGTGAGGACAAATACCACAGAGGAAAATAATGCGCTTGGAGAGCACTGATGATGAAAAGCCCCCAAATGCATCTGACAAGGAGTAATACTGAAATGAAAGATAGACAAGGTAGATGCCCTTCATTATTTACGCCAATGGGGAGACAAAGAAAACACTGAAAACAACATGCTTAAATCTGTCTAGTCCTCTCCTAAAGCAAGGCACCCCCAGACACCCTGGAGACAGGGTCAAGGTAAATTCACACTGCTCACATTATGTTATTTGACTGCTTAACTTTGCCCAACAGAAAGTACTTTTGTCTTTCAATATTATCTCATGTTATCAGTTTTCAATTCTTATTGAAGGGACAGTCACGCACAGACAAGTCTTTTGTATCATTTAGCCACACCAAAAACTGTATTTCAGTTCTTCCTATGTATAACATTGCTAGCTGCTTTGCATTCAGTGTATCTATTATCCCCACTGATTTAAGTAGTCTTCTCCCTTCAGCACCTCTGAAACACAGCACAGCATATATGTGAATGTATTTCTGTCTTTTCATTTGGCAATGGGGAATATGTGAAAGCATAAACAGGCAGTGGTCCTGTTAGGGAGAAATTTGTGGTGATCCTGTATGTCTTATGCCTGAAGGAGTTTATTTAGGCTCGTACGAGGAGAACAGAAGATTCATCATCACAACATAAGTCCACCTCAATTCTAAGGGACAAACAGTAAACTCAAAGTCTTATACTAAGAAGGTGGACCGAGGCAGGGGGAGATGTGTCAATATCCCATTGGTTATTGTACATAAACGTGAAGATAAGGATTCACACCAACTAGGAAATACAAATTGTCAGACAGTGACGGAGGACATTATCATCTAACTCTACAGCTGTGTCTGTTGACAGCCAGACAGTGAGACTGAAGGCGCCATAAGAGGGACCATGGCCATGGCATGTTCCTCAGAGAGAAAATAGGGCAGATACTTGACCCCAGCATTAGGGAAGAGAAATTATTCTCCAACAGGTCCCAGTACATGTAAAATTTGTGCTCAATTGTATTTGTGCTATCAGCGATTTAAATTGTGCAGACACTTCAGTCACATGGGCAAAGTAACAACAAAGCCAACCTAAAGTCACTGCTCTCAGATTGTCACTAGAGAGAAACACACTATGGACTGTGAGAGGGCAGTGTCACATTTGTGAGTGAAAAGTAACACTGCAGATAAAAAAATAATAATAAAAAAGACAGGGGCAGAAAACTAAGACTAAAGAGCATATCAAATAATTTCTACCTGAGTTGCTTAAGAACTTATGCATGTTTGGTCTATTGGGGATATTTTTTTCAATTAAAACTCAATTTGGTTTGTAATTTGTATGTACTTCCTGCACATGTGTGTATTTGTGTGTTCCAGTGCGTGAGCGTGCATGGAAGGATATTGTGTGCCAAGCTATCTTTCTGATCAAGTGCCAGAAACCAAGGCTTCTAACACCCGCCTGATGTACACACACACAAACATTCCTCAACCCTATACAACTTCAACTTGGCAGCCATTTACACAGAAGCAATCTTCCTCATCATTAGGCCGGGCCACCTTTTGTGAGAATACCAGGGAGAACGTGACCCCAGCCTGTGCCAGCTTCACCTTCTCCATCAGAGAGACATTCCCACTGCAACAACACAATCCAACTGCCATTGTTTTACCCATTGCCATAGTATGCTATAGTCTGATTCTGTGTGTCCAGCTAGCATTAAACTGACAGTAATTTACAAGAAGTCCAATTTCAACTTGCATAAGAAGTAATATTTAGAAATGTTATAACGAGGCAAAAATGGAATGGAGCAGTTTTGGAAACTAGTTAGGAGATGCTGAACCAGACTCAGTTCAATCAAAATATAAATCTGGAACATGCCATTTGGATTTCTTTATGGGGTGTGTTTCATCTGTTGGGATGATATGGTACAATGAGGTCTTTAAGATATGATGGAGCTAGGCCTTTGAGGGCCTTGTATGTAAGGAGGGGGATTTTACAGTTTTTTACAATCGCTAACAAGCGCTTACCCATACTTCAGATATTTTTCATAAACTCTTAACACAGACTCTCACCTACAAAACACAACTGGCCAAATGGATAATTTTCTTCTCAAAAACACATTTTGTTAAATATATACTAACTCTTCATTTCAAAATAGAACATATCTTTCTCTGCACACACCAACTTACCAAAACACTGGAAATATGACTCAAAATGAAATGATTCTGTCAAAGAATAACTCTTGTTTTAATAACAGTATCGCAAAATGACTGTATCAATCTCTGCGATCTTAACGGTTAGGCCACATGTTTTCATCAACATTGCATCTGATATTATCCAAGGCGATGCACCTGGGATAAAAGCGCTTGATATGTCGGATCCACCCTTGGCAATCATCATCTGTGATGTCCCTGCAGCCAGCATCCATGGCTTCAAGGAGGAACATCTAGCCATGTGGCTGATGGTCATAAACCTTCCACCTACTTGCAGAAAAGAACTCATCTATGGGGTTGAGGAACGGTGAATAGGGTGGAAGGAGTAAACTTTGAAGGGACATTGAAATTGACACGTCTGAGGCAATTCCAGCCATATGCTGACCTCTGATATGACCTCTCCTGCCTCTGCTCCCCTGTTGATCAGAGTTTCCTGATCATACTACCTGAGTGTCACTCCTGTGTCCTTTGTCCTTTTGTTCTGACCACGCATGGGAGCCATCTCTACCCCTTCACTGAGTTCACCCTCCTGTTTAAAGTTGCCCTCGACTGACCAATATGCAACCACACCTGGGGACAGGTTATATCTGTGCTCTGGTCCTACATTCAGGGTCAGTCTCCGGTCTCAGACCCACTTTGTGTTGGTAGGCTCACCATGACCTGGAACTCCAATAAACTTCAGCAAACTTGGAACTAGACTTCGATTGTTTTTATTCTTCAACAGTGGACTTCAAACCAAGCGATTAGCAATTGAAAAAAACTATTATCAGCTGAGATATGTTGTTTTTGAACTGATATCATTACAGAAGAAGAGGTTTTTATACTGTATCTAAGGTTTGGAATATTGTTTTTGCTATTGTGGGATGTTGTGTGCTAACATTCGTAAATAATACAAAAACAATCCATAATTTTGTTGGGAGGTACAGCTGGTCTGTTAAGAACATGTAAGCATTGTGGAAATGTGTTCACAGACTGCATATTGTGTGAAAACGACATGAAATGTGTGAATGGTATGGCCACAAAAGGCCGATGCTGGGCTAATTGTATTTAGAGTTTTGAAAATGTGACCACTGATTGGACAAACGCTTGTTAGCGACTGAAAAAAACTGTAAGCAAGTAACCAGAACTGAATTCTTTCATCTACGTAATATCGTCAAAATTAGGAACATTCCTGTCTCAGAGTAATGCTGAAAAACTAGTTCATGCATTTGTATCGCCCAGACTGGATTACTGTAATTCATTACTGTCTGGCTGTCCAAATAGCTCTTTGAAAGCCTCTAATTGATTCAAAATGCCGCAGCAAGAGAATTGACAGGAATTAGCAAGAGAGATCATATTACTTCAGTTTTAGCTTCTCTTCACTGGCTCCCCTTAAAGTCTAGAATAGAATTTACAGTTTTTGTCAGTCGCTAACGAGCGTTTGTCCAATCAGTGGTCACATTTTCAAAACTCTAAACACAATTAGCACAGCATCGGTCTTTTGTGGCCATACCATTCACACATTTCATGTCGTTTTCACACAATATGCAGTCAGTGAACACATTTCCACAATGCTTACATGTTCTTAACAGACCAGCTGTACCTCCCAACAAAATTATGGATAGTTTTTGTATTATTTTCAAATGTTAACACACAACATACCACAATAGCAAAAGCAATATTACAAACCTTAGATACAGTATAAAAACCTCTTCTTCTGCAATGATATCATTTCAAAAACAACATATCTCAGCTGATATAGTTTTTTTCAATCGCTAACAACATGGTTTGAAGTCCAGTGTTGAAGAAAAAAAACAATCCAAGTCTAGTTCCAAGTTTGGTGAAGTGTTGCAAGTTTATTGGAGTTCCAGGTCATGGTGAGCCTACCGACACAGAGTGGGTCAGAGACTGGAGACTGACCCTGAATGTAGGGCCAGAGCACAGATATACCCTGTCCCCAGGTGTGGTTGCATATTGGTTAGTCAAGGTCAACTTTACACAAGAGGATGAACTCAGTGGAGGGGCAGAGATTGCTCCAGACTTTGTCAGAACAAAAGGACAAAAGGACAAAGGAGGAAACTCTGATCAGCAGGGCAGCAGAAGCAGGAGAGGTCATATCAGCCTGATAGCTTTCAGCTATCAGGCTCCTCTCCTGTGGAACCAGCTCCCAGTTTGGGTTCGGGAAGCAGACACTCTCTCTATTTTTAAGGTCAGGCTTAAGACTTTCCTTTTTGATCAAGCTTATAGTTAGGGCTGGACTAAACCATCCCTTAGTTATGCTGCTATAGGCCTAGGCTGCTGGGGGACAATGCACCAAACACATGCTCTCCTTCTTTCTTCTCTCTCCTCTCTCATGTCCTCCACTTTCTTTTCTCTGGCACAGAGCTCCTCCCTCTAAATTCTTATCTGCTACTAGTCATGACATTCTGTGCTATTACTATGTAGAATGTTTACTGCTGCTCTCCCTTCTTCCGAGTATCTCTGGCCTGGAGTTGAGTGTTTCCTGTGGAGCTCCATACTACATCTGCTGTCGTGGTCTCATCAGCCTGCCCAGTCTCCATGGAATCCTGCTGTTATCCACTCCTGCCTGAATGAACAATTCTCCAACCTGCTGATGATTCCCCTTACATTTTCTAACTGTCATGTAACATCATTAGTTTGTATCATAGCATCCCACCTGTATGCTTTAGTCAGATGTGTGTATCTATGACAGATGTATGTTTATCTTGCTGTTCTCTTTCTCTGTCTGTACCCGGCTGGCCTTAGGCAGATGGGTCCCTCCATATGAGCTGGGTTCTGCTCAAGGTTTCTTCCTGTTAAAAGGGAGTTTTTCCTTGCCACCGTCGCCTGCAGGCTTGCTCTGGGGGTTTCAGGCCGGGTCTTGTAAAGCGTCTTGAGACGATTTGTATTGTTATTGACGCTATATAAATAAAGCTGAATTGAATTGAATTGAATTGAATATCAGAGGTCAGTATATGGCTGGAATTGCCCCAGGCATGTCAATTTCAATGCCCCTTCAAAGTTTTCTTCACCACCCAAGACTGGTACATCTCTCCCTTCCACCCTATTCATCTTTCCTCAACCCCATAGAGGAGTTCTTTTCTGTATGGAGGTGGAAGGTTGATGACCATTAGCCACATGACCAGATGTCCCTCCTTGAAGCCATGGGTGCTGGCTGCAGGTTCATGATTGCCAAGGGTGGATCCGACATACCAAGCGCTTTTACAGTTTTTTACAACCGCTATGACCCGTTGTTCAATACTTTTAACGCTTTTTCAAAACTCTTCACACAGTTACCACAACATCAGCCTGTGTGGGCTATACAATTAACACAATTCTTATTCTTTTGACACAAAATACACGCATTTTACACATTTAAAATTAGTTTTAACTCCTTTTACACACAAGCTCAATCAAGACTAAAACAGTGGATGTTAACTGGTGAATTTTCAATTGCTTTCACACGGTTTGTCAAAACAGAAAACCTCATGTTCAAAACTAATGGATTGAAGATTACATTGATCACAGCTGATTCCCGTCTCACCCATCTCAGGTGCTGGGCTTTTTTCAATCACATCACCTATATTTACTGTGTAGCTGTATGACAGACTGGTACCTGAGGGGGAAAGGGGACAGGGTGAGTTGGGGGGTAACTCGCTAACATATGTGATCACCTGGGACAATGTGGTATTCCATCATGCACATGCAGTCACAGCTTGGTTTGATGCCCATCCCAGGATGATGTCCCTTTTCCTTGCCCCTTACTGCCCTTTCCTCAACTCCAATAGAGGAGTTTTTTTCAGCCTGGAGGTGGAAAGTATTCGATCACCATCCACATGACCAAATGTCCCTCCTGGAGGCAATGGCTGCTGCATGCCAGGACATCACAGCTGACAACTGTCAGGGCTAGATAAGGCATGCAAAAAGATACTTCCCAAGATGCCTGGCCAGAGAAGAAAATATGTGGCCCAATGCTGACGATCAAGCAGATTAGCTTTTTTTTTCTTCCTCTTTTACAGTGATTTCTTCTGCTCCTTTTTCTTTTTGTGTGTTTGACAATACAGTAATGAATGACAGCTAAATGCTGATTTTTTTCCCTCTTTACTCTACTGTAAGTTATTTTCATTTGCAATACAGTAAAGTGTTTACCGCAAATCCTGTCATTTACTGTCTTCTTCTTTCACAAACATTCTGCAAAGCTGCTCGGACATGGGTCGTTCACTTTTTGTACAAAAAAAGGAACAAAATTCATGCCCAACAAATGAAAAATGAAGAACATCATCACAAACATTACTTTACATGTATGATCATTACAATAATCTGTTGATTGTAAAATAAAAAGGAAAAAAGTACATTTGACACATGCAATTTGATTCAGTTTGTGTTATTCCATCAGTTGTCAGTGTTTTTTAGGACACTGTGCTGTGATTGACTAAATGTTTCTGTTGGAAGACGATGTGTGTCAGTGCTTTGGTAGATTTGGTGAACTGTGTTAGTGTATTATTGTATTTTGGAAGTGTGTGTCTGTGTTTAGTTACACTGCGTGATTTTGAGCATGAAATTAACTGTTTGGGGAATTGTGTGTTTCAGGTGTGATGTGCGTTAACAGTTTTGAAAAAGTGTTTAAGGTTCTAACAAACGGGTCATAGCGGTTGTAAAAAACTGTATTGCACGTGCATCGCCTTAGATAATATCTGATGCGATGTTGATGAAAACATGTGGCCTAACTCTGAAGATCACAGAGACTACATACAGTCATTTTGTGCTTTTTTTTAGTTACACCCCCCCTCAATCTGGGCTTTTTGCTGTTGTATTTTTTGTTCAGAATACTCTTGTGTGTTTCATGGATATTTTGTTGCTGTACTGTAAGCAACACTGTAAAACCTTTTATGTTCTATCATACTGTAAACTGTATTTCTACTGTGCCTCCTGTAGTAAACAGTAAAGGAAAAAAAATGATTTGCTTTTTACTGGAATGCTTTTGAATGTGAACAATACATGTGGACATAGAGTTCCCAACCAAAAAATTTAGTGTAAAAACAGTGGATTGCATGTTTTGCATACAAATACCTGTAAAACTGAAGCATAAAAGTCTATGCAGTTTTTGTAATGTCAGCAATAGCCAGTATTTTGAAACCTGGTGTACTCTGATTCACTGCATGTACCTTGTGAAGTGAAAACAAGAGTTATTCTTTGACAGAATCATTTCATTTTGAGTCATATTTCCAGTGTTTTGGTAAGTTGGTGTGTGCAGAGACAGATATGTTCTATTTTGAAATGAAGAGTTAGTATATATTTAACAAAATGTGTTTTTGAGAAGAAAATTATCCATTTGGCCAATTGTGTTTTGTAGGTGTGAATCTGTGTTAAGAGTTTAGAAAAAATATCTGAAGTATGGGTAAGTGCTTGTTAGCGATTGTAAAAAACTGTAAAATCCCCCTCCTTACATACAAGGCCCTCAAAGGCCTAGCTCCATCATATCTTAAAGACCTCATTGTACCATATCATCCCAACAGATCACTTCGGTCTGAAAGTGCAGGCCTACTTGTGGTTCAATTCAATTCAATTCAATTCAGTTTTATTTATATAGTGTCAATAACAATACAAATCGTCTCAAGACGCTTTACAAGGCCCAGCCTTAAACCCCCAGAGCAAGCCTGAAGGCGACGGTGGCAAGGAAAAACTCCCTTTTAACAGGAAGAAACCTTGAGCAGAACCCAGCTCATATGGAGGGACCCATCTGCCTAAGGCCAGCCGGGTACAGACAGAGAAAGAGAACAGCAAGATAAACATACACATATCTGACTAAAGCATACAGGTGGGATGCTATGATACAAACTAATGATTGCATGACAGTTTAAAAATATAAGGGGAATCATTGGCAGGTTGGAGAATTTTTCATTCAGGTAGGAGTGGATAACAGCAAGATTCCATGGAGACTGGGCAGGCTGATGAGACCACGACAACAGATGTAGTATGGCGCTCCACAGGAAACACTCAACTCCAGGCCAGAGATACTCGGAAAAAGGGAGAGCAGCAGTAAACATTCTACATAGTAACAGCACAGAATTGCATGACTAGTAGCAGATAGGAAATAAGAGGACAAGAGCTCTGTGCCAGAGAAAAAGAAACGGGAGGACACGAGAGTGGAGAGAGAAGAAAGAAGGAGAACATGTGTTTGGTGCATTGTCCCCCAGCAGCCTAGGCCTATAGCAGCATAACTAAGGGATGGTTTAGTCCAGCCCTAACTATAAGCTTGATCAAAAAGGAAAGTCTTAAGCCTGACCTTAAAAATAGAGAGAGTGTCTGGTTCCTCAGGAGAGGAGCCTGATAGCTGAAAGCTCTACCTCCCATTCTACTTCTTGAAATTCTTGGAACCACAAGTAGGCCTGCACTTTCAGACTGAAGTGATCTGTTGGGATGATATGGTACAATGAGGTCTTTAAGATATGATGGAGCTAGGCCTTTGAGGGCCTTGTATGTAAGGAGGAGGATTTTAAATTCTATTCTAGACTTTAAGGGGAGCCAGTGAAGAGAAGCTAAAACTGGAGTAATATGATCTCTTTTGCTAATTCCTGTCAATGCTCTTGCTGCGGCATTTTGAATCATTTGGAGGCTTTTTAAAGAGTTATTTGGGCAGCCAGACAGTAATGAATTACAGTAATCCAGTCTGGAAGACACAGATGCATGAACTAGTTTCTCAGCGTCATTCTGAGACAGGATGTTCCTAATTTTGATGATATTACGTAGATGAAAGAAGGCAGTCCTGGTTACTTGCTTACATTTAAAGGACATATCCTCATCAAATATAACACCAAGGTTTTTCACAGTAGTACTGGAGGCCAAGGTAATGCCATCCAAAGAAACCACATGATTAGATAAGGAATCTCTGAGATGCTTAGGACCAAATGTCTGAGTTTAAGAGTAAGAAATTACACGTCATCCGAGCCTTTATGTCTTTAAGGCATGCTTGAAGTTTAACCAGCTGATTAGTTTCATCTGGTTTCATAGATAAATATAGCTGGGTGTCATCTGCGTAACAATGGAAGTTTATGCCATGTTTTCTAATAATCTTCCCTAATGGCAACATGTATAATGTGAAGAGAATTGGTCCTAGCACAGAACCCTGAGGAACTCCATAACTTACTTTTGTATAAGTAGAGGAATCATGGTTGATATGAACAAAGTGGAATCTGTCAGACAGATAGGATTCAAACCAATCTAATGCAGTTCCTTTAATCTGGATCTCACTTTCAAGTCTCTGTAGTAGAATATTATAATCAATAGTGTCAAATGCAGCACTAAGATCTAGCAGAACTAGTATAGAGACAAGTCCACTATCTAAAGCCATGAGGAGATCATTGGTAACTTTAACCAGAGCTGCTTCTGTACAATGATGAACTCTAAAACCTGACTGAAACTCTTCAAACAGACCATTCCTGTTTAAGTGGTCACACAACTGATTAGCAACAACTTTTTCTAGAATTTTGGAAATAAAAGGAAGGTTGGAGATTGGTCTATAGTTGGCTAAAACATTTGGATCTAGAGTGGCTTTCTTAAGTAGGGGCTTAATATCAGCAATCTTAAAAAAGACTGTGGCTCAGTAGGTAGAGCGGGTTGTCCATGAACCAGAGGGTTAGCAGTTCGATCCCCGGAATGTGCCACATGTCGAAGTGTCCTTGAGCAAGACACTGAACCCCCAGTTGCTCCCAGTGCGTGGCACTGGTGTGTGAATGTGTGCGTGCTTGTGTGAGTGAATGGGTAGATGTGTCTCTGACTGTAAAAGCGCTTTGAGTACCAATAGGTAGAAAAGCGCTATATAAAAGCAAGGCCATTTACCATTTACCATTTAAAAGACTGAGGCACATATCCTGTTAATAAAGATAAATTTATCTGGTTCAATATGGAGGTGTTAATTAATGGAAGAACGTCTTTGAGCAATTTAATTGGGATTGGATCTAGAAGACAGGTCGATGGTTTAGATGCTTTAATTATTGAAGATAGCTCAAGAAGATCTACTGGGGTGAAGGATTCCAGATGTTGATAAGGTCTAACAGAAGTTTCTAAAGTCACTATACTTACATCTTTGACAGCCGTCGGAAGGATGCCTTGAATGTTTTCTCTAATGCCAACAATTTTAAGACTTAAGACTTTCCTTTTTGATCAAGCTTATAGTTAGGGCTGGACTAAACCATCCCTTACTTATGCTGCTATAGGCCTAGGCTGCTGGGGGACAATGCACCAAACACATGTCCTCCTTTTTTCTTCTCTCTCCTCTCTCGCATCCTCCACTTTCTTTTCTCTGGCACAGAGCTCTTGCCCTCTAATTTCCTATCTACTACTAGTCATGCAATTCTGTGCTATTACTATATAGAATGTTAACTGTGTCCCCTCCCCTCCCCTCATCCCCCTTCTTCTTGTGAGTATCTCTGGCCTGGAGTTGTGCGTTTCCTGTGGAGCTCCATACTACATCTGTTGTTGTGGTCTCATCAGCCTGCCCAGTCTCCATGGAATCCTGCTGTTATCCACTCCTACCTGAATGAACAATTCTCCAACCTGCCTATGATTCCTCTTACATTTTCAAACTGTCATGTAACATCATCAGTTTGTATCATAACATTCCACTCCATACCTCATAAACACTTTTGTGGTTATTATTAGCACTGACTTACAGAATAATAAAAAAGGGCAATTTATTATCTGTCATTAAAATGACAATAGTGTGTATTCCCTCTGATTTCTGCGACCTGTACTATACAGTAACATTTGCTGTTAACACCAGCAGGTCCACAGTAAAACCATTTACGGTTTGAAAAAGCCTTATGTTCTGAAAAGTCTCTGGCCATCAACATTGATACAAAGAAAACACATAGGCAGGCATATACCCCACCTCATTTCATTTCATTTAGATTTGTATTCACTTGTAATCTCCATCTTTGATGCATTTGGTGTATAGTGCTACAAGCTTCAGACACTTTACAGAACAGCTATAAATTCCCTCTAGTTCTGGATCTAATTTCAGGTCACCTTAAAGCAGGTTTATGTCCTTGTCCAGAACACTCACATGAACCTCCTGAGAATCTGGGACATTTTCCCTAATAAATCCTCCACTCAACAATGTAAACTGTATAAACCACAGTTACTCATTGCGCGGCTCGCGAGCCGCATGCGGCTCGTCAAGCTATGATTGGCAGCTCGCATGGTAGCTTACAGTATCACACTGCCACTTGCCTTTAATTGCAAATTGCAATCCACAATTTAACAATTTTTCGTAAAAAGTGGCTCGCCTTTTGATTTTGCACTGCCAATGTGGCTCTTATGAAAAAAATAGTGAGGATCACTGGTATAAACTGTCAACTCTCCAGACCACCACCCCATTACAGTACATACATATATATGAGAATCTGGGACATTTTCCCCAGTAATTCCTCCACTCCATTCTCTACAATGTAAACTGTGTAAACTGTGAACACCGCAGACCACCACCCCTTTACAGTGTATACACAAACACACACGCACACACACACACGCTCCATCTTGCACTCCGTGTCACGTTACTTCGCGGAGTGTTATATACAACATGTCCCTTACCCAACTGAGTGATCCTTCTGATAAAAATAAATAAATAAATAAATCTGGCACTGTTACTTTTTCATCATATTCCAACAGCTCCCTTGGTGTTTCATTTGCTGCCAAGTACAGTTTTGGACCATTGGTTGTATGTAGTGCAGGGTTTTTCTCAGTACAACAGTGGGATAACTATATAGCAGAGAGCTCATGCTGTGTTTTGTTTTGTCCTCTTTCCTCGAGGCAGTGCATATTCATCTCCATGTACTGCCCGCTCCACCATTGTCACCGTGCTGTTGCCCAGTTATAGCTGTGTGAAAACACACTCCTGTACCCTCTCAGGCCAACTAATTATGGACTTTGATTATTCCCATTTTGTTTTACTGAGTGCAGCGCCATCGCCAACAGGCGGGCCGGCAGAAAGGCCAGCACCATTGATTGTCTCAGTTTCAGGCCTAATTGAGCCAAATGGGAATGGCTCTTGCCAGAGTTCACTCTCCTCCAGTGTTTACATGCTGATCCACCAGAGAGACATTCATTACCGCCTCACTGAAAACTCCTCTAGACACGTTCCTCCTCTACACACACACACAAATATACACTCATATTTTGTATTCATATTGATAAAGGGTTGAAGTTTTCATTGGTCTGCACATACAGCTGGGCCTGCAGATGCTAGTGGGAATTAATGCTGTTTTCTAATGGAGCGCGGGTCTACATCACAGAGCCATTATTTCTATCTCTGTTCCTTTCTTGACATGAATGTTTGTTACAGCTCAACCCACACTGGTTTGATCTATGATGTGATTGAACCATTTAAATTCATGCGTTTAAGTTACTTTCACTGACATGTTCATTGCGGTCAAGTTGTGACATGACAGAGAGCTTCTCTCCAGACTTTTTAATTTACGTGCAGTGCTTGTGCTAAGGAGCTTTAATTAAGATGAAAAGGATGAAAGGAATCATATTTCTGCCAGATCAAATATGTGATGGCCTTGCTTTTATACCTATTGGTACTCAAAGCAGTTTTACAGTCACACAGGCACGCACACATGGGAGCAACTGGGGGTTCAGTGTCTTGCTCAAGGACATTTTGACACGTGGCACATTCCAGGAATCGAACCGCTAACCCTCTGGTTCGTAGACTACCCGCTCTACCTACTGAGCCACAGTCACCCCCAATACGTACTCAGTATGTACTCAGTAATGTTCAGTGATCACACTGTACAGACGAGATGCAGATCCAGTTTAAATAGTTTCAGTTTTCTGTATACTGACCAAGTATATTTAAATTTACATAACAGGTAGAGTCAAATATACCTGCTCAATATACAGAAATATAAACCATTTTTAGATTGCCTGCCATTTTTAACTTTGGCTCCATTCAGATTTCGCTCCTTTTCATGACTTTTACCATTTATTTTGACTTACCATATTATTTTAACTTTGCCCAATGCAGAAGGTATGAATCGTAAAAACTGGCTGTAACTGTTGTTACAGTAATATTGTTTAGATATTTTCCTAATTTATTTTTCTTTTTAATTCCATGTCTAATTCATTGAGAATTTGTGTAAATTGCATTTTGTATCATGCACTCTTTTATTTTGTAGCATTTGTATTTTATTTTGAAAGTACCTTGTTAAGTGGCTCGAAAGGTGGGACAAGTAGGAAAAAAACGATATCAAAAAGGGTTTGATGCGGGAAAAAGGTCCGTCTGAACGCTAATAAGGAGCGCTCTAAAGATTATTGGTAGCATGCAGCCAACGAGGTATTTGTTTTGTTTGTTTGTTTGTTATTTCCTTTGTTAAAATACAAGAAATAGTATTTTACATGCTGTAAAATGATCGAGGGTAGGCTTACTCCGTTGATATTTACTTTAATAACAGCGCAAACATCTAAACAAACCGGCATAAGAAGAGCGTCCTCGTAACCCCAGGCAACAACACATTAACTGCTCCGCGCTACAATGTTCCAGTTGCTGTGGCAACATTAGTTCCGTTATAACTATAATATGACATCTCCCCCTTTTAAGTTATCCTCAATAACATAAATGCAATAAACACATAGAGTAACAGCCAGAAAATATTTCATATTCAAACATGTATCCTTAGCATGTTGTAAATTCTATTTCTATAGTACTCCTTGATAAGAGTGGTGCTGTCCTCGTTGAGAAAAGCACAAAGCCCTTGAATTACACAGTCCCTCTGGATTTCAATGTCCTGATTCTGCAAAAGAATGTTAATGAAATATTAAAATTTTTAATTTTCAATACATTTTAAGGCATTTATCATATCTTTATCACACATAATCCCCATGTGAGGAGGCAAGAAGGTTGTAGAGGTAAACAAAAGACATTATTAATATATTTAATAAACATTTTAATGCACTTGCCTTAGTTGTAGGTGCCATGAGGAGCTTGATCTTTTTTCCAGCAGCCCCTCCTCTGCTGCTGAAGACCTTCATCAAGTTCGGTGTTTGTTTGTCAAGATTGGCCAAGAATTTCGCCTGAAGTGGCAATGTTGTGATCCTCATGAATTCTGCATTTATCTGTAAGAGAATAAAAAAGGAAAAGAGGGAAAAAAACAGGTGTTTGAGAAAGGAAAAAATAATAACTTTCTAGATTTACAGGTATCATTTCCTGGGCTGAAAAAGAGCAGATACTTTGTGCCCAAGTCCTCAACTTTTCCTCCACTTAACAATTTTGGTAAGCAGCAGTGTGCAAGACGACATCAGTGATGCTTACCTCACTCACGGTAAACAAGGCAGGCCATCTATTCACCATCTCAGAGATTAAAGGTGAGCCTTGGACAACCTCTTGCCGTCTGTAGGAGAAGGTCCTCTCCATTTTCTCCTTGACCACAGCTTCGTTGTGTCTCTTTTTCACCTCATTCAAGAGAGCTACTCTTTCATTCTCAAGACTCTCTTTTGTTTCGCCACAAGGGAATGATGGAAGGAAGTTAACTTCTGCTTTTCTTGCTTTTTTTATGTTTGAAGCTGGTGTTTCCTGACCTTTGCGCTTGTTCTTGAGCGAGTTAACACTGACTTCTGGGTGTCCAATTTTGCACAATTTTGTGCGGTAATTGGCTACTTTTGTCTTTAGGTATAGTTTCCATCCTTCATGGCCAGCATGAGCTCCTCTTTGCCTTAAACATGGATGGGTGTCCACCAAGACCTCGGCAGCCTCCTCAATTTGGGAATCACTGGGGTATGGTGTATATTTGAAGATCTGTTCAGCCATGCCTTCAAGGATATCCATTCTTAGCTTTGGAGGAGGGATAAGAGGCGTGCCGTTTGCTTTGAATTCAGCATTTGCTCTTTGAAGTTGAATTTCAGCAAAATATGAAAAGCTGGGAACGATGAAGATCGGAGGCCACGAAGAGCTTCTTGACTCTGGAGCTGGATCTAAAATGATAGTGTCTGCACTGCCCAATGAATGATCGGAGGAACAAGGATCCTCATCCAAAGTTGAAGAGCTGCTGGGGTTCACAGAGCTGTAGGATGTTGAGGGAGAATTTAGTGGCGTGCTGGTGCTGGAAAATGGTAGAGTCACTGGGATGCTGGAGATAGTTTCTTCACTTTCAAAAAATACCACTTTCAGAGTGTCTTTGTCTTTGATTTCACTGGTTGACATGAGATTGACATATTCATTTCCAAAGTCTGCATCTTTGTACTGGAGTCTGAAGGGCTGCACAAGCCCAAAAGCAGTATTTATCTCATTGACGAGTTGCTCCACAGATGCTGGTATCCCTGACATCAGCCTAAGTTTTCTGGCATCATCACTGGCAAAGACGACTCTCAGTTGGACGGGATTTGTCATCATTCACTTCAAGTATTCTAGGGAAAAAATACAGGACACAAAAAATGATGAAAATACATAATTACTACAGCTTATTTAAATTTTTTAAGTGGAGTTTTATGGGGTAAAACTGGCTATTAAAGAGGAACTTCAGCCATTGTTGACTAAAAATGTGACTAAAATTGATGCAGGCAAACCAGATTTAGACTGTGGCTCCCTGGATATTGGGGTAGCTACAACACTAACCTGGAATTAGTTTATGAGACGGATAAAGATACACATACATGGAAGGAGACAGATAAAAAGTCGTACAATCTAACAATCTTTCACATAACAATTGTCTATATTTCATAGACCTGTACTTCATTAGACAGTTAGTAAATAGTTTCACTAAACCTACCTTAAACAATGATGTGCCTTTTCAAAGTAACCATTCGTTTCACACCCACTTTGTAGGCACAAAGTGGATAAACATCGGTCAGGTTTTTGAGATCAACTAGGGCAGCCTCTCTACTAGATGTGGTGAGCTCAAAAGCTCTGAAATGCTCATGATACCAAGCACACAATACCCTTACAACAAAGCTCAAACTATTGTCAACAATGCAGATTTGAAGGATCTCTGCGAAATCTGGTAGGCCACCAGTGGACCCATACGGAATCAACATTCCAATTCGATAGGAGATGCCTTTGATGGTTGCACTTTTAGCAAGATGCACATCATTTATCTCTGGGTTTTTCTGCCTAAGGCTGCGCACAACTTCTTCGTTCATTACATCCACAGGAAGCACAGAAACATGATGAACTTCCAAATCAGTTTTAAGATTTAATGCATTGATATGATAAGCAATCATTTGCTGATGTTTATTGGCTAATGTTAGTGGGATATTTTTGAAACAATTAATCTGACGTACAACTTTCTTAAAAAAGCTATGCTTTCCCTCGAACCTCATAGTCCACTGCCCTACCAGAGGCCCAAAACATTCTATCAAGTGGGGATAATGTTCGAGGTAGTGGTGCTTAGGTAAGAGTCGCGCAGGAAAAAGTTCCAAGAATCTGTGTCTGTGTTCTGTGATTTTGCAGTCCAAGTAGGCAATGGTTTCGTGATTATGAATAGGAGCAACAGCAAGCTCAACTATTTCTTTTAAATCAAGCAACACAAGCCAAGCAGGTTCTCCCTCTGGAATCAAGTGTCCTATTATAAATGGAAGCAATCTCAATAAACCCCAATTTTCATGGGCGTTACCTCCAATCGTCCTTTTGGAGGCGTAAGTGCGTGGTATGATGTGAGGTTTACTTGTTCTATCTCCCCACTGATATGGAAAGTTTAGGATTAATTTGTTAAGTTCGTCAAGAGACAGATATTTTTTTGAAATTATTTCGCTGATGCAGAGAGCAGTTTCAACAGGGACAATACCCTCAAATAAGTCATGGACTATGTCCGGAGGGTAGCCTCGGGTAACGTGAAAATAAGACAAGTTCTTTGTGAAGAAACACTCTCTCTTCACTCCACAACAGATTGTTGTATTCTCCTTTGCAAATGTAACATGGGTTTCATGAAGCTCTTTTGTTCGAATGTTAAAATGTCCAGACTGAACAGTCTTATCCTGAATGTCTATTCTCTCACCTGTACAGAACCTGCAGAAATGCACACCAGAAAAGCTTTCAATGAAACCCGCAATCCCATGGGCTCCTATAGGTTGTCTGCAATGACTGACTGGACTGTGCCTTTCACAAATTGCCCAAGACCTGCAATAAAAACACCAAATTTCTCTAAAATGGTCAAATCCTGTAAAAGGGGCTCTAAAATTTTCTCAAAACCATACACTTTAACATCATTACTCTTACATAATATGGCCAAATAGATTGAAGAAAGGGATGAATGAGAGCCAGGTGGTAAATTGTTTAAAATCCAGTACACACTACAAATTTTATGAATTTTTCTGGATGTCCCCAATGGATTACAGATCTCAAAATCATGCACGTATAAGGACACTGATAATTTCAAATCATCCCCAGTGAAAAAACTGTTTTCTTTAAAGTAACTTCCGTCCCTTATCGATTTATAATGCCCTACACCCAAGGTAGGGTCCTGCGTCTCATGTGTTTGGAGAACACTTTCTAAAATGTCACGATTACTTAACAAATGCTGAAGAGACTGCAAAATGGGAATATACTGGAATGTGGTATTTTTCTTAGGGTCAAGGATGTACTCAACCGGGTTTACTACACTGAAATGTTTTTTATAATACTGTTTCCTTTTGTAGGCTGAAGCTAGGGGGCCATCTTTGGCAAAGGCTTTAGCTAAAGGACTGGACTTGCAAACAGCTTCAGCAAGCTCCTCAACAACTGACTTGTTCACTTCAACAGAACATTTGTTAAGGATGTCAGACAGGCTATTATATGTGATTGGAACAGACGCTGAGCTTAACAGATAATGTAATTCCTGAAGTAATTCAGAAATAGCTGTTGCTGGTACGAAGAAAACATGCTCTAACTTAAATAAAATTGAGGCAATATTCTGCTCAATAACTTTGGGAAGCTCTTCAATACTGGACACATGGACGCATTTACATCCGTTTCAGATTCTACATCTGTGTCATCAATAGCCGAAGTGTCCGATTCCTGTAATCTAGCAACAACAGTAACAATCTCAGCTTTAAAATCTTCTATAGTATGGGGGTTATGTTTTCTGTTTTTATGGGTTTGAAATGTGTTGTAAATGCTAGTTTTAAAGGCACAATCTTTGAACACGCATGTTACAGTTTCATGTCTTCGTAAATGTTCATTTACATGACTGAAGTAATCTCTTTCATTTGCAAATTTAGGACATGTACACAACTGACATGTAAATGTAGATAACTCAGATCGCTCTGAAGAGGTTTGACTTTTGTGAGCACGGTATATATGGCTTAAAAGACTGTTCCAAAGTCTAAATGTGCATGGACAATCAGCATATGGACAGAAATGTTTGAACCTGTTTCCATGATGACCATGTTTTAGCTTACAATGTTTGAGCAAATCATACCTGCTTGACACTTTAATTCCACAAACCTTACATCCCCACACACCCATTCATGTTTCCCTGGAAAAGAAAAACAAAACAGATTAAGATGTAATATAGGTTAAAATTTTACTGTGGAAAAAAAAAACATGCAAATAGGCTTCAAAAATTAACAATACTATCACCTATACTGACCTAATTTGAGAGGTTGCCCATACAGATGTCTCTACAAGAAACAACAAGAAAAACAAGTTTGTATTAAAAACAGTTAATGTCTGCATGCGTTTGTGTGCACAACATACAACAATAAGTGGTATTAGGTTTAACATACACTGAAAAAAAGAACTTTTTTTTACTAAACTGGAGACAACAGGACATTTCAATTCAAAACTAATTCAACATTATTTGATATAGCCATGTGAAAATTAGAAATTATGTGTACAGTGCATTCATAGCCTTCTTGCAGTAGTAGCTGTGCTCTGCTCACTTTGCCTCCCAGCCCCTGTCAGTGAGCTCGGTCACTAGTACCTACGTGCCCTGTATCAATTAACATATAAAATATACCGTTATATATATAGCTATGGCTAAGATACGGTGACCAGACGTCCTCTTTTGTCCTAAATTCAAAATCGTCCGAAATTTTGACCAGACATCCCGGCTCGTGCGCGCGTGTGGCGCGGCCGTTGTCGCTCTGTCTGAGCTCCAGCGAACCGACATCGAAGCTGATGAAAACCGGGACATTTCACGGTCCCGACGAACTTTTGTCGGAACTCGGGACCTCTTGATTATACAGTCTATGCTCGGGACACACAACTGGTCACCCTAACCTAGCCGTTAGCTCTAGTCTCTCGCTAATGGGCGTCGCGCCCATGTTAATTGAAACTGCACGAGTCCACAGTAAAACACGATATATCGACTTAATTCTAAAATATCACGACTCTGCCAGCAACAATATATTTCAAACAAGTACCTTAAGTAACTTAAGTAACTTACCGTATTAATCACACTCGTGGTCTCCTGAATCCAGCTCAAGACTAATAAGTATAAGTGGTCAGCATGGCAGTACCAACAGCATGTGTGAGGGCAATTCCGGGGCCGAGTGGGTGAACCCGTGGATTTCGGTGGTTACCAAGGTGACAACATGATGGCACACGCCCACCGTTCCCTTATGCGATCTTGTCAGATAAAGGATACTTGATTTGTTTGCCTTACGTTTCTAGAAGGTATATTTACATAATGTTCAGTTGTTCTTATTCAATAAAATTGTCGTTTCATACATTTCAGTTACAGTTTATTTAAAAATATTTCTTCATGTTTATTAGGGCAATGAATCATTTTTTTGAGTGTAGTAGAAAGCTTGTTTTGCCTTCTCACCAGCATCTTTCTGTTTAACAGTCTTTCTGTTGGGCCATTTAGGTTGAAGGTTCTTTTCTAATGTGGGGAGTGTTGTTCTGATCTTTCTCCCCATTAACAGTTCTGCTGGACTGACTCCCGTAGTGGCACAGGGAGTTGATCTGTAGCACATGGGGGCTATTACTGGGTCTTCTTGTCGGAGGATTCTCTTTGCAGTCTGTACTGCTCTCTCCGCATGACCGTTTCCTTGAGGATGGTGAGGACTAGACGTGATGTGTTTGAAGTCTAGCTGTCTTGCCAGCTCCTGGAATTCTGCGCTGGAGCATTGAGGACCATTGTCACTCATCACCTCATCCGGGATCCCAAACCTTGCAAAGGTTGCTTTAAGTCTCTGAATGACTTGAGCGCTTGTTGTGGACGGTAGGTGCAGCACCTCGAGGAACCGTGAGTAATAATCTGATATTACCAGGTAGTGGTTTTTGTTGTGCTC
The DNA here is from genome assembly GCA_005024645.1 of Planiliza haematocheilus. Lineage (NCBI taxonomy): Eukaryota > Metazoa > Chordata > Actinopteri > Mugiliformes > Mugilidae > Planiliza > Planiliza haematocheilus. Next base: position 16,326 of record SRSE01000463.1, on the reverse strand, counting down.
ACAGAGGTCAAGAGCAATTCTCTTCCATGGACGATCAGGCAGTGGTGTAGAGATGAGTGGCTCTTTCTGTTGGGCCCGCTTTTGCTCATGGCATGAGTGGCATGACATCACTGTGTTCTTGAGTTCTGCAGAGAGTCCTGGCCACCAGACCGAAGATTTTGCTCTGTCTCTACACTTTGTTAGCCCCTGATGTCCATCATGTATTTTCTGAATGATGTCGGCTCTCTCTGACTGTGGAATGACGATCCTGCTTCCACGTATGAGCAAACCATCAGCCTCTGATAGCTCATTTTTCACCTTCATGTACACTCTGACGTTTGGTGGTGCATTTCCACTGTATTCTGGCCATCCGCTTCTTACGAATTTGATGACAGACTGCAGCTCGCTGTCAGCTGCAGTGGCCATTTTGATGCTTTCCATCCTGCTTGGAGATGCTGGGATGCCTTGTACCACCGAAGCTACATAACACTCCACCTCGCTGTGTGTGTCAGTTTCTTCTTTTGTGTAAGTCTGTGGGCTTCGGGACAAGGCATCAGCGACGAGGAGAGTTTTTCCTGGCACATATACAGCAACTGGTTTGTACCTCATCAGCCGCATCAGAAGACGCTAACATCTCAAGGGAACATTATCGATGCTCTGGCTGTTGATGAGTGGCACCAATGGCTTATGATCAGTCTCAAGCCTGAATTCATCTAGGCCACACAGATACTTGTCGAACTTTTCACAAGCCCACACGCCAGCCAGACACTCCTTCTCTATCTGGGCATAGCGTGTTTCAGCTTCTGAGAGACGTCTGGAGCAGTAGGCTACTGGCTTCCACTCTTCTCCGTGGAGCTGAAGCAGCACAGCTCCCAGTCCATAACTACTGGCGTCTGCAGATACAGCTGTAGGCCTTGTGACATCATAAAAGGAAAGAACAGGTGTGTCAGGATCTACGTTTTCTGGTTCGTTTGGTTTTGTCTTTTCCCTGAGGTTGGTCTGGAGCTGGGCGGAGCTGGAGTCACCTGCATTCACACCTGCATTCAATGGAGCCTCATCAGCCACCTACTCTTCCCATCTACTTAAGCCTGGTTCATTCATCCACTCATCGCCAGATCGTCAGCTTACCTCAGTGGTATAGTTTGTAGTTAGCGGTTCTAGCCTTTTTTCCCCTTGCGCTTCGTAAGCTAATTTTCCTGTGTTTTGTCTCCAGCTCCCCGGACCCATCTCCTCGTCAAATCCTGCTACACCTCGCCTTTTGATCTCCACCAGCTCCGTCCGTCCATCTGCAGCCTTCAGCTCTCTCCAGAGATACCACCGCCAGCTCCATTCACTCCTCTTGTCTCAAACCAATAAACTTGACACTTGCTCCAATACGGGTCTGTTGGTTTGTGCTCTGAGACTGTGTCCTAAGAAATCTTACCGGCGTGACAAGGTGCTTTTGTCAGCATTCTTTTAATGTCCTCAAAAGCTGCCTGCTGTGAGTGTCCCCAGGTCCAGATGTTCTTGCTCTTTAGCAGCTCATACAACGGCTGTCCCACCGCTGCAAGGGCTGGGACGAACCTCCCCAGGTAATTCACCATGCCGAGGACTCTTTTTAGCTCCTGCACATTTTCAGGCGGTGGCAACTGGTGAATAGCCTCCACTTTGTCAGGGTCCGGTCTGACTCCTGACTGGTCAATGAGATGACCCAGGAAGCGTAGCTGGCTCTGTCTGAGGGAGCATTTCTCCTTGTTGAGTTTCAACCCTGCCGACTCAACACGCTGCAGCACCTTCTCCAGTCGGGCATCATGTAGCTCCATTGAGGTCCCATAGATGAGGATGTCATCCATGAAGACTGCCACGCCTTCCAGTCCTTCTAAAGTCTCCAGCATCTTGCGCTGGAAGATCTCCGGTGCACTTGTTATGCCAAAAGGTAGTCTTTTGAAACAGTATCTGCCAAAAGGTGTTATAAATGTTGTCAGCTTGCAGCTGTCTGGATGCAGAGGGATCTGCCAGAATCCGCTGGCAGCATCAAGGGAAGAAAACACAGTTGCGCCGCTCAGCTTGGCTGTTATCTCGTCTGGAGTTGGTAGGATGTAGCGTTCTCTTTTGACTGACCTGTTTAGCTTTGTCAGGTCAACGCAGATTCGGGCTGTGCCTGTGTTCTTCTTCAGGACTGGTACCATGGGAGCGCACCATTCAGTAGGTTGTATCACTCGCTCGATGACACCATCCTTCTCCATCCTCTGTATTTCTTCTTTCACTTTCTCTAACATGGGAAAGGGCACACGACGTGCAGTGTGCACAGCATATGGTACAGCATCTTCTCTTAGCTGGATTTTGACTGATTCAGTTTTTAGAGTAGCATGCTCACTGTGGGTTAGATGGCTGCTGATGCATTTTAACTCATCTACTCGCCTCACCAGGTTCATCCTCACTGACAGGGCCCGGCTGAGGAGATTGTTGACTCTACGTCCACGTACTACGTAGGCTGTGAATAGATAGTCTTTACCTTTGTGGCTGGCTGTTGCGTTGAAGCGGCCCAGACACAACAGCTCACCTCCAGGGCTGTCCAGAGGAATGTCAGGTGGGTCCAGTGCTCTCTCAGGGGTGAGTGTGTGAAATGTGTCCTCACTTATGACAGTGACATCAGCTCCTGTGTCAATCTTGAATTCTACTTTTTTCATTAGCATCACACACTGAACCCAGGAAATAAGAGGTCTGCCCAGCTCTCTCAGTCTCTGTGACCTCATTCACTGACCTGCTGCGACATACTCTGGCCCAGTGTCCCATTCTGTGACAGTTGTGGCAGGTAGCTCTTTCTGCAGGACACTTCTCATCTCTATTATGCTGTGTTTTCCCACATTTGCCACATTTCTTCTCATTTCCCCCCCATTTTCTGTCCTTTGACTTGCCTTGTTGACGCTGTTGTGGTTTCCAATTCGTGCTTTTGCGTTTAAACTGCACCTTCTGTACTGATCCCGCAGCGTCTCCTTGCAGACTCACTTGTGTCGCGACCTCCTCCGACTGACGGTCTGTATTGTGTGCGTCAGCGTCAGGTCCGACATCAGCTGCAGCCTGCGGGAGAGCTCTTTATCCATCATCCCGACAACGATGCGGTCGCGGATATTTTCCTCTCGAGTTACTCCAAACTCGCAGTGCTCTGACAGATCATACAGGGCTCTGATGAAACATTCTGCCTTCTCACCCGGCCGTTGGACCCGTTGGTAAAAACATGCTCGTTCGTGGATAACGTTCCTCCTCGGAAAAAAGTAGTCGTTAAACTTCCCCATGACGATGACAAAGTCATTACGGTCCTCCTCTTGAGCAAACGTGAATGACTTAAAAATGTTTTCTGCCTCGTTGCCCATGGCATAAATCAGGCAGCTCACTTGTACTTGTCCCTCGTCCTTGTGAAGCTTTGTTGCGACTCTGTATCGCTCGAACCGTTGCTTCCACTCGGGCCACTCCGTCGGCTTGTCAAACGTAAAGTTTTCCGGAGGGTTAAACTTCGCCATTTCTTTCTTCTTGCCGCCTGTCTTCTTACTTTATCTCTTAATCGTCCGTTGAATTACTTCTGACACCATGTAAAATGATCGAGGGTAGGCTTACTCCGTTGATATTTACTTTAATAACAGCGCAAACATCTAAACAAACCGGCATAAGAAGAGCGTCCTCGTAACCCCAGGCAACAACACATTAACTGCTCCGCGCTACAATGTTCCAGTTGCTGTGGCAACATTAGTTCCGTTATAACTATAATATGACACACGCTATCTATGCTAACGCTTTATTTCGTCATCAATGTCTGTTTAGTTTTCACGGTGGTCCTGCGATGGCGGACTGGAAGAGCGACGGCTAAATTGTAGTCCGCAAACTGAGAAAAAGTTAAAGTTGAGGTAGTTAATTTTTCTCGATAGTTTGCCGTGAAGGATTTAAAAAAAAAAAAAAAAAAAAAAGTTGTGATGATTAACGAAGGGCAAGGGTGAGCAGGATTAACCATATTTTTTCCCCTTGTTTTTCCAGTTGACGGATCTTGGAGGATTTTTTTTTTTTGGAGGTTGAAATAAAACACTAACTAAAAACGAACTAAAAGGAAAACCACTCAAGGAACAGTTGTTGTGTTGGACTGGATTTAAATTGAAAAGAAGTTGTGACGGCCTATTGCCTGTAGGGCCTGTCTTGTTGCTGTGCCTTGTCCCTGTGTTTTGTGATCTACAGGTTGGCGTGGGAGTGGCTGTGACGCCACTGGGCCGTCATAAACCGGACGTGGCGTCTCTCTCTCTCGATTCTTCCCGGCTCACCTGGCTCCAGAGGGAGAGCTGCTCGGTTGCAGCCCCTCGTGTTTTCTTTTGTTCTTCTGTTGGTTTGGTTGAGTTGACCGTTGTTTTTGTTAATAAATTATCATTCTTATCATTTTACCCGTGCGTTTCAGTTTATTTGTCCGACCGAGAGCCGGGGTCGTGACAAAGTGGACATTGTTCTTGTTTTGTTGTGTAAATACATTTAAAAGAAAAAGGAAGGTGTGTCTGCTCGTCAGGGGCTACGCTATCCGTACATGATATTCTATATATTCACTCCCCTCTCTCCTGCACCCTAGGTTTTACCGTCCAAACAAATGCTTATATCTCGAAAACTATAAGTCCTATCGAGAAAACGAACACATTGTGAGCGTCAGCCGAGGGTTTTCTACAATTTAGTGTTGTTCCCACGCGCGTACTGCCAAAATTGTGGCCGTAGTCGTTTTGGAAAGAAAGGCATGCGACGAGAAAAATCGTCGAGAAATCCCTCTCGATTTCCACATACACACACGGGGAAAAATTCGAAAAGCTGCAGTCCAAACCGTACATCCTACGCAAATAAAACCCACATCATCTGAAAGCCAACAAAAATCCATACATTTTTATTTAGTTTTTATCTCTGTACCTCAAAAACTGTGGCCGCCACGTGAGATTGTAACCTTTAGAGTGGCGGTAGAGTGGGCCCATAGAGCCCCATTATAAACGATGATTTTTTAACTTTTTTCCAAAATTTCACCAAAACATAAACTGCGACCCTGACCAAACCATAAAAGGTATCGGAACGCCGTTTTCAGAAAAATGAAGCTACACTTCCCGTGCCTCGTACAAACATCATTTTTCTACTCCAAAGCACGGCTGAGTAATCGCTTGGCAAAGCCAAGCTGGACATTTTGGAATGTTGCCGCTTTTTTCTGGCTTTTCGCCCGATTATTCTCGCCCTGTTGCAAGGATCGCTTAGAAAAGTCATAGCACACTTGTCCCAATCAAGGCGCACGTCTCTCAAATTGTATAATTTGTCTATTTTTTTCCCAAACTCTGGGAGAAGAAGCGAACTGAAAAATTACAGAAGTAGGCCGAAGAAAATTAAGCCCGAGCAATAGTAATATATGTGCCCATGCAGGCAGTGCATGGGCACAGATAAAAATTGGCACCCCAGATAGGACCATAATCCTTGGGAATAAAAAAAAGCATGTTCATTAAGTGTGAAATCGTCATGGGATTTTTATCCGTATCGTTATGTTTTTGTCTTATCAACCCACTTCTTCTTTGTCTCCTTCTTATGTTTTGGTTGTTTCTTATGTATTGGTTGTTGTTGTATTGGTTATTGTTGTACAGCACTTTGGGCAATGCCTCATTGTATTTAAATGTGCTTTATAAATAAATTGACTTATGACTTTATTAATTTATTCCGATGGAATGCAGTTTTGTTTGCAGAAAAAATAAACTATTCCAATGAAAAATGGACCTGAAAAATTTTCCAGTAATTAATGTCCCACTAATTCCGAAAAAGCTCACATAGCTTTGAAAGATAATTTAACAACTTTTCTTAAAAAAAAAGCACTCTGTAACATAAGAACAGCATATTATTCATCATTAATAGAACCACACAATAACAACCCCTGACTGCTTTTCAGCACTGTAGCCAGGCTAACAAAGAGCCACAGCTCTGTTAAGCCATCTATTACTTTAGCCCTCAGAAGTAATGACTTCATGAGTTTCTTTACTAATAAATTTGTAGGAACAATTCAAGGCATCCTTTCGACAGCTGTCAAAGATCTAAGTACAGTAGCAGTGGAAACTTCTGTAAGACCTAATCAGTATCTGGAATCCTTCTTTCCAGTAGATCTTTCTGAGCTCTCTTCAACAATTACAGCATCTAAACCATCAACTTATCTTCTAGAGTTGATCAAAACCAAACTGCTCAAAGAGGCTTTTCCATTAAATAACACCTCCATACTGAACCAGATAAATGTGCACTACTCACAGTAAATTAGGGATATTGTGAGAGACTCTGTGGATGTCATACACACGGTGTTTGTTTCACTTCAGAGATTTTTGGGATAGGGAGGCAATTGTATTCGGGTGATAGACACACTTCATTTTGTGTTTTCCACATAATGGTCTCACTGTGTACAGTGTGCCTTACATATTGGAGCTAATACCAAAAAATACTAAAAGACAACCCTTTTCAATGTGGCATCAATTTCAACCTTCTGTGGGTATAAGAAGCTGATATTGTCAGTAAGTCATTCCAAGTTCAACATTCAAACATTCAAACAGCTTTCTGTTAATGGATGATAATGCTCCAGGCCAGAATTGTCACAGCTCGACTTCTGGAAGTTGGAATGCCTCATATGGTATGGCCAGCAATGTCCCCTGACCTGAACCCCATAGAGCACACCTGAGACCAACTGAAGCAGAGACTGGATGGATGATCGTACCCCATCCCCACGTGACCTGACAGAATTGCGTGAAGCACTTGTGGAAGAGTGGAATGCTTTGCCTCATGAACAACATCATGAGCCTAGTCAAGAACATGAGACGTCGCTGTCAAGCTGTCATTGTCAAATGGTGGAAACACCTGCTACTGACATTGTCAATTTTTGTTATTTGGGGCTATCCTTGTTATTGTCTAAATTTGTGGGGTAATACATATTAAACTAGACAATTCCCCTGCGGGAAATCGCGAGAGTGGTGCTGTGTCGGCAGCAGTTTGCGCTAAGATGATATGATACAATACTATGATGCTACGATGCTAACATGCTACAATTTTTCACCTAATCTTATCCTCGCAGTTGGACTGATTAAATAAATATCCAAATATATAAAAGCTCATGTAGGCTAAATCATGCCGGTGGAGATGTGGCTGTTTATGCTGAAATATCCCACACAGCAGGGGACTCCTAGGCGGATCCGCGTTCAAGTCGCCAAACCGGCGCGCAAAATTCTGCTGTCGTACAGCTGTTCATGAGCGGACCCGTATCGGACGCGCCATTAACGTAACGTTTGAATTTAAACAGTACGCAAGGCAACGCAAGAGACGGATCAGATTTTCTTTTCTGGACACGGTTGCTGCCTGCGCCCTCTTGAGTAAGTATATTGATTTATTGACCTTTTACATTCACAGTAAACATTGGCCTTTGTTTTTTTACCATTATGTATTAATAATTTGTTTAAATCAATGAATGAATGAGTGACTGTCATTTTGTGCAGCTATTAAAGTTAGCTGAGATGTGATAATCATGTGAGTCTGTAGCCTATTTGATTTAAAATGTGATAGCAATTTCGGTAGAATATGTTATGGTAGTGTGATTAAAAAACACGTTGTTTGATCTGGCCTGTTTTAATGTGTCGCTGATTTATGTAGCCTGCTAAAGGCGTAGCTGCTAACCTTAACCAACATGCTGCTAGGCACATTTGCATCATTTTGCAAGTTGCTAATGCCTATATGAGTTCACGTTTGCGATGCAAACTATAGATCAAGCTGATAAATTGGCACTAGTATTTCAGCCAGTGAAGTGGGGTCAACATTTCAGTCTTTATCTGCTGTGATAGCTAATGTTAGCAACTAGGTCCATTCACTCGGCACATCAACGGTTAGCATAGCAGCTAGACCGATAATTATCGTCGTGAAAATCAAAATTCCGCTGGAGCTTCAAGCGGTTCAGCTTCGAGTCACTATAACATTACAATGTCATTTTCAGCACATAGCTAATTTAGATACACTTAAATTTGATTTCGGTCGCTTCTTCTTCTTCTGATTCTTGGCAGATGACTATTTTGTAGTAGCCTATACCTCCACATCATAGGAGTATGTAATACCGTGAACTTCATGGAGTCTAGGCTTATATTAAATCACAATAAATAATATATATATAATCTTTTAATTAAACCAGGATTATGAAGGTAAATAAATAAAGCTTTCAGTCTCTCACATGCCCTGTTTATAACGTAGGTCACTTTTCTTTTTTAATTGAATGTCTTACCTATATCATAATGATTACAATATCATATTGTATTATATAAGCATTTGGCTTTGGATGCTACATGCCACAGGCTAAACATCCCACACAGCAAAAGGACTGCGCGGCGGATCTGTCGGCGTCTTCCGGAACGGACCCGCGAAACGGACCCGTATCGGGGTCCAGATGCACTCAGGAACGGATCCGCTACGAAGGCGAATCGCGGATCCGCCGTGGGACCCGCATATTGATACAGGCTTAGCCTGGCTACTACAGCAATAGGTGTAAACTTAAATCTGCATTGCCTTGTATTTTTAACCTAATTTTGTCAACAGAAAATATTATATAAGCATTTGACTTTGGATGCTACATGCCACAGGCTAAATATACATATCTGTTTGTTTGATTACAGGTGCCCTGAGGAAAAACTCATTTACACGTTCAGCCACAGATGAGGAGGTCACAAAGCATGCCATCAGGTGGTTCAACCTGCGGCAGATCGGGTGACTAGGAGACGTCCCGCCTCCTTCCAAAAAAACGGAGTGGCCTAGGCTAAGAGGAATAATAATTAAAACATATTTTTATTGAAATTCTTGTCGTTCACCAGTTATTCATTTTCTGATATTTTAGCTGTGTATAACGCAGCATTTCACTGAAGTTGTAACCTAATAGATGGCATATTTTATGTCTGCACCGACCTGGCACCTGTATAAAGCACTAAATTAGGTTTTGACCACATAATGAATGTAGTAACCTAGCAAAAACATAGACTATAACCAACTAGAAAATTCCCGCGGAAATTTTTGAAGTGCCGAGTGGGCTGTTGCCATTAGCTGCTAATGTTAGCAATTAGCATGATGCGCTAGCCACTAATTTTAGTATTGGTTTAGTGTTAGCATGTCTCTTTAGACACTAAAAATTGAATACATGCTAATTGTTAGCATGCTAATGCTAACATGCTAATTGCTAATATGCTATTCGCTAACATGCTAATGCTGTCACTAATACTACCACCAATTTCTACCACTAAAAATTAGCATTAGCCGCTAATGCTAGCAATTAGCATGATGCGCTAGCCAATTATTTTAACATTGGTTTAGTGTTAGCATGACTTTTAAGCCACTAAAAATTAAGTAGATGCTAATGCTAACATGCTAATGCTAACATGCTATTCGCTAACATGCTAATGCTGCCACTAATGCTACCACCAGTTTCTACCACTAAAAATTAGCATTAGCCGCTAATGTTAGCAATTAGTATGACGCGCTAGCCAATGACAGACAGACACCTGTCATTGTTCAACTTGGGTGCCAAAAGCCAAAATGGCCGCCCCACAGACCAGTTGCTTATGTCAGTTGGAAATTTCCCGCCTCTTTCTGTTGAGCCCCTCCTCTGTGTGAGCCCGTTGTCACGGTTACCAGTTTGAATTCCAGTTACGAAGACAGGGAGAGAGAGAAAAAATGCTGAAACCACGGCCTCGAACAGGAAGGCCTTGTGGCCAAACCGTGTGTTGATATATGCAGTTTGTGGGTAAAATGAAGAAATGTGAGCTATTTAAAGCGATTTAAAAGAAAGGATTGCTTCTGCTTTGCTCCAGAAATTTAACATTGCAGTCTATGGAGCGAGGAAGGGGTTTGCTGGCGCATCTTTGCGTCTCACGCCAAAACTATAAGACTTACAGCTTTAGCAGACGAATTGTGAGCGAGAAGACAAATTTTCCTACGTTTCTATGTATAAATTATGTCTGTGGTGTGAAAGTTGTGGCCACGGGAGCAGTTTCTATTTTATTTTTTGCCTAATTAGTGCCGAGTGCCTATGTCAAGAGGCCCCTCCTCCCATAGGGAGGAGGGGCCTCGTGCCATAGGCACGAGGCAACTCTTGATCTTCTGCGTGTTTCTTTGCAGTTTTATTATTATTATTCATTTTCCGCCCTTTTTCGCCGATTAATGCGGCCCGAACCGGCAAGAGGACCCCAACACATGATATATCGAAACGTGTGTTTTGATCCCGAATCCTATGCTATTACTTGGATAAGCGATCGGTGATTTTTTCGCCAATTTATTTATAAATGAATGGCGCTTTTTTGGCACTTTTTTTCAGTAACTTATTTTGCACAGACAGTGTTTACATTTGGAAAGCCATGTTGCATTTATGTTTGCATCCAGTGGGGCATCGCAATAAAATTAGTCATAATTCCATAATAGGTGATATGTTATGTTGTTACCTAACAATTTTGGTGTAAAAAGACTGCAGTGAGAGTTGGACAATATTCCGATATTGTCCAAGCATCCCATAGTATTATGGCAAGGCATACTGATGAGAGTGCTTTTCAATATGCCCAACAGTGTGGTAAATGGTAAATGGCCTTGCTTTTATATAGCGCTTTTCTACCTATTGGTACTCAAAGCGCTTTTACAGTCAGAGACACATCTACCCATTCACTCACACATTCACACACCAGTGCCACGCACTGGGAGCAACTGGGGGTTCAGTGTCTTGCTCAAGGACACTTCGACATGTGGCACATTCCGGGGATCGAACCGCTAACCCTCTGGTTCGTGGACAACCCGCTCTACCTACTGAGCCACAGTCGCCCCCACATCTACCCATTCACTCACACAAGCATGCACCAGTGCCACGCACTGGGAGCAACTGGGGGTTCAGTGTCACTTCGACATGTGGTACATTCCGGGGATCGAACCGCTAACCCTCTGATTCGTGGACAACCCGCTCTACCTACTGAGCCACAGTCGCCCCCATGCAGTGCAGTTGGTTAGACAAAAATCTGTAATACGCAGGGCCGGTTTTTGCTATGGGCAATGTGGGCGACAGGGCACAATCCATGTGAGGGCGCCCTAAAAAAAAACAAAAAAAAAAAAAACTCACCAGTTTTCTAGACTACCGCTCATTTCCACGTCAAGTTAGTGGACCGGGCGCTGGGGCGCCCTCATTGTCACGTCAACTTGCTGCTGCTGAGAGTCATACGGGAGAGGGGGACGGGGGATCAAGTTGTGACTGCAGAGGTTGGCAAAGAAGAGGGGGGCAAGGGATAGACTTTTCCCAGGCCACACAACACAAACTGCTTCCAAATAAATTGTATTTCATTCCTAAAATTAACATAGACCTATACCCATATGTAACTAATTGGGTTATATCAAAAATGACCAAAGAATTAAATTAAATAAAAAATCAGTGCAGTCATCTATGTCACTCACGGTGTCGGCAAAATGTAATGCAAAAGTTAATGATGTTGAGTCTTCATCTTCATCATGGATCAAAGTAAAAGCACAAAGAAGCATCAGGTGCCCAGTTCATTAAAAATAATTAGAGGAGAAGAGGAGAAACGGACAAAAGATAAAGGTATGCAGATTTCTATGAGTGACGTGAGTGACAGTAGGCTACAGGCTATTTATTAGCCTCTTGCTAATATGTAGCTATTAGCCACAGAAGACGACTGTATTTGTTTTTTAGTTTTGTTTAACTAGCAACTATTAGAATTAAGGCCCGGTTTTTAAAATATGGCACTGTAACAGTATCACTAGTATCAGTGAGTCTTTTTTGTCTTTTTCGGAATTGTCACGTAAATATGACTTACCAAACTCTCATCTCTTCCACTTTTTCCAGTTCCAGAACTCTTCTCTCACTTCCCGCATTGTCGCCCCGAAACTGTGATAGACGCCCTCTTATCAATAATCAAAGGAAATGCATCTCTATATTGTTTAATATAGAGGCCTTGAAGCCTCTTGTATCAATAAGGAAGGTGAGCTAAATATGAAGCTAACAGACCTGCCTTAAACTTCACACTTCCGCTATATGTGTACGACATGGTTTAATTCAATGCAAAATCCTTTATAAATTTTTATATGCAAACGCTACACTAGCCATAGTCCACACTTCTGTTAGCGATGCTTTTAATAGATTTAAACGGTCCCCCGCTAATCACACCCTTGTGTTCTGGACTTGCCCTAAATTGGTGAGTTTTGGTAGAGTATTGATGACACTCTGGGCAGAACTTTCCCACAGCAACAAAGTAAGTTTTGGGTTGTACCACTTTGCTAGCCAGGAGACTGGTCTTGATTGACTGAATTTTTTTTTTTTTCTTCTTCTTCTTCTTCTCCTTATTATTATTATTATTATTGTTACATTCCTTGCTGTTGTTTTTTGTATATGTTATTTATCTAGTCTCCTTTTTGGCTCTAATCTGAAATGGGTTTATACCAGTTGCCACTAGGGTTATTGATATGTAGTTGTATAACTGCATGGGTGCACAGTTATTTTATAACTGATAACTGATTATTTTGATCATTAACTGTTTGCTGTCCCTGCATGTCTGCATGCAAAAATCCAAGTCTCAAGCATTTATCTCACTTATTGTTTTCGGACAGAATCTGTGTACAGAAATTCCCATTCTTTAGTTTTGGAGAGTTTTCTTTTAAGTTTTCTTTTTAAATGTTTTGCTCTAGCGTTTCCTGACAAAGTGTTCACATCCAGCTACTAGTCATGCAATTCTGTGCTATTACTATGTAGAATGTTTACTGCTGCTCTCCCTTCTTCCGAGTATCTCTGGCCTGGAGTTGAGTGTTTCCTGTGGAGCGCAAATACTAGATCTTCCTGTTAAAAGGGAGTTTTTCCTTGCCACCGTCGCCTTCAGGCTTGCTCTGGGGGTTTCAGGCCGGGTCTTGTAAAGCGTCTTGAGACGATTTGTATTGTTATTGACGCTATATAAATAAAACTGAATTGAATTGAATTGAATCCACAGGAACAAACTTGACAGGGACAAACGCAGGGACTTCACGACTACTGAGGTAGCTTTGCAAATTTAGTTCCCAAAAGTAATTCAGTATAGTCATTACGCAGGGGTCCACTCTGATGTCCAGCAAATTGAAATATATATCCGGGGTGGGCACAGAGTGTTTAAGAAACGTTTACAGTTTTTCTCAATTGCTAAAACACAATTTCTGAAACCTTGCTCCATTTTCTCAAAACGTTAAACACAAAACCTCAGCTTCAAGCACGATTTACAAAACCTCTTGCAAAATCAAACTTTCACCTCAACACAGTTTTAACTATGCCCAACTTTGGCCTCAAAACAGTGTTGGTTTAAGGTATTGACAACAGACTGAACAGTTAGCTTAATGAGTTCAAGCAACTGAGAACTTTCTTCAGCCAATGGATTTTTGTGTTTTAGCAACTGAGAAAAACTGTATAGTCGTCCGCATGCGTCGTGCTTGCGGCGTGCTTGCGTGCACCTCCAATTTTTTACAGTTTTTCTCAGTTGCTAAAACACAATTTCTGAAACCTTGCTCCATTTTCTCAAAACGTTAAACACAAAACCTCAGCTTCAAGCACGATTACAAAACCTCTGACTCCTCTTGCAAAATCAAACTTTCACCTCAACACAGTTTTAACAATGCCCACTTTGGCCTCAAAACAGTGTTACCTGTGCTCAAAATCAAACACTGCTCTCAAATAATAAACAAATTGCTCAAAATGACATACGCTATCAAGCAGTCAGTAAACAATACACCAAAAAATAGAAAACACATTGTTCAAAACACATAGTTCTCAGGGAGAAGTACATTTTTAATTTCAAAACAAATGTTTTTGTCATTATATAAAAAGCCCAAAATTGATCAGAAATTACTGTTTTGCTCTTTGCATTTTTTTTTTTTTTCTTCCTCCTTTTTGTACCCTTATTTCAACGGTCAATTGTAGAAATGCTCACACTGTCGATTCCCTGGAAGTGTGTGTTGTCTTGTATCACTCGTTCCTGAATTTCTCTGAGTCGTATTGTGTTATTTTGAAGGACTATGTCCACTATAATGGTCTCTTGCTCCTGAGTGAATATGGCTGTCCTTCCACCTGCACGTGGCAGCCTTGCAATTCTATAAAAAGTAGATAGACAGTTACAAAAAATCATGCAGTGCAATACAGTGATGCATTTTGTCTATTGGAACAGCTGCATATACTGTAGTATAGTAAATTTATAATTACAAAAATACAGTAGCATACTGTACCTGTTCTCTTTGAATGTCCTTACTATGGTGGACACAGAAAATCGGCTCAAATTGGGTTTTACTCTAAGTCCTGCTTCCCTCATTGTCAGTCCATGGACAACAACATGGTCTATGATTGTTGCTCGATTTTCATCAGATATTTCCACTCTTCGTCTTCGTCTTCCTCTTCCTCTTTCTCCTCGTCCCCCACCTCGCATACGCACTCGTCCTCGTCCTCTCACATAAATTCTTCTATCCATTCTCACACTTTCTCATTCCCACCTTCAACGACCTGTTTGCTCTCTGGACTGGCTTATATTGGTTGTCACATCATTTGAAACAAGTGAAATCTATTTTGACTGACTGTGTTCAATCAATGACATTTCTGCTCTCTTTATATGTAATTGTTGCCACTTGTGTTTACCAGTATGGATGACATGTGCATTAGAGTGCAGAATGTGTTTTAAGAATGAGAATGTGTTTAGAGTTTTGCTAAACTATGTGAAATGGTTTAAGGTATTGACAGCAGACTGAGCAGTTAGCTTAATGAGTTCAAGCAACTGAGAACTTTCTTCAGCCAATGGATTTTTGTGTTTTAGCAACTGAGAAAAACTGTAACTTCCTCTATGCATCGCTTTCATTATGCTCACTTTGATTCGGCTGACTTGTCTGACTCTCCTCTAAGTCGTTTCATTGTGGATAATGTTACTCAGGGGTTCCCTTGTATCGACACATTGTATTGGACAGAATTGGTGTCTGGCTAATAGACTATAGGAGTTAACACAGGGTAGGCCTCGTTGTTATCAAGTGTTTCATATTGGTAGGAGTAAGTGCTCTAGGAAGTAATAGACTTGGTGGTTGCTATCTGTCCCTGGGGCTGCAGGAGGCAATCGTCTAACTAAATGAGAGTGAGACACAGAGACAGAGAAAGACAGAGAGAGAGAGAGAGAGAGAGAGAGAGAGAGAGAGAGAGAGAGAGAGAGAGAGAGAGAGGCTTCCCTGTGGAAATACTATTTATGGCAAACAAATCAGTGCTTTTGATGTGTGCCCTAACAGCTACGTTCCTTTATTTATTCTCAGAGTTATTTATTTATTTCACAGTTTCGTGCCATACTTTTACTACAGGTTTGGATTATGATCAGAACTTGGACTCAAATGGAACTCCAAGCCGATAGGCATAGTGCACCCGCTTGGCCTTGTCATTAGGCAGGAATATTTAGCGAGAGCACGCTCAAGAACTAATTACCAAGCTGTCTCGCTTACGCACCCCCGCCCCCACAGGGCTACGAGCAAAGTGCGCCTGGATGGGGGGAGACAGGGGGCTAAAGAGGGACTGGAGTGAAGTCATCGTGACATGATAAACACAGAGACAGAGCTGAATTTATCAGACACGACAGCACTGTGTTGTAAATTGCAGCAGGCCTCAGCCCATTTACATCAAATGATTGAAGAAGGTGTCCTTCCTACACACATACTGCTCTCACTGTGAGGAGTGTGTTTGTGTGCATATGTGTGAGCATATGCATACTGAGGGGCCTAAGTGGGAAAGAATTAAATGGCTGCATTTCTGCATTCGCTTGTGTTTAATTGTCTGTACTTGCATAATGATTTGTATTTTCTTGTGTGTGTGTGTGTGTGTGTGTGTGTGTAGGTGGGTGTGTGTGTGTGTGTGTGTGTGTGTGCACTTGCATTTATTACTTCAGGGGGTCTGAGCGGTGGGAGCCCACCAACAGTGGGGGGCCCACAACCGACGTGGGGCCCAAAATGACGGGCCCCAGACTGATTTCAATCAAAATGAGCTCATCAGCTCCCCCTGATGGCCCTCTCGCTTTTTTATTGCATGTCCCCCATGGTGACAAAAAGTGGAGATGTGTGTGAAAGTGTGTGTGAGCGTTTTGCTCACTACCGCCCCTGGCGACCGGAAGGCAGCGTAGCCCCCCCCACACACACAGGAAGTATGCACACACACTTAAGTGCTTTGGTGGTGACGTACTTCCGGCGGTGACGTACTTCCGGGTTCGAACCGGAAGTAGGATCTGCCGCGAATCCAAGAGAAGAAGTAGAAGTAGAAGAAGAAAAAAAAGAAAAAGAAGAAGACGAAGACGA